>JAQIUQ010007241.1:135000-367500 GCA_030378365.1 Hybognathus amarus
GAGGAGCAGGGAGCGGGGGACTCCTGCCGTCTGCCCAAGGCACCCGAGGAGCCGTCGCCGTTCACCGGGGGCGGGGGAGCGTCGAGGCGTCCACCGAGGGCCATCCAGCGTCGCCGCCGGGCACCGCGGAGGAGTTCGCCCAGCTGGTGAGGGACAACATGGCAGCGCGTTGTGGGAGCCGGACTAATTTTTTTTTTTCCTCTCTCCCCTCTCTCGTGTCCGTCGCTCCTCACGCTTCCGTCTCCGTTTCCCTCGGCTCGTCGATCCATACCCCCCAGGATCGCCGCGCGCCGGGGGGAGTAGGCACAGTCTCGGGTGTACCCCCCGGCCTGTGAGGGGTGATGGGGGTATGTGGTGAGCAGGACGGCCGAAGGACGTGAGTGAGTCGCGAGGCCGGTGGTGCGATTGCTAATGAGCAGCACCTGTGAAGCACACCGGTCTCGCATCATTCACGAAGGAGCGGAGCTATAAAGGGGGAGCGACGGAGTGGATGATCGAGAGAGGAACAGGCCTGCTTTTGTTTGTGTTTTATATTTTATTTTGGTAAGCCAGCAGTCGTCCGTGAGGGGCTGCTGGCCGGTATTTATGTTTTATTTTGGGTAGCCAGCAGTCGTCCGCGAGGGGCTGCTGGCAGGTATTTTGTTTGTTTATTTCGTTTAAATAAAGTTTTAGTTTTTGGTTATCATCCGGTTCCTGCCTCCTTCTTCCCTGAACCCTGTTACACCATCCTTCTTTCCTTGTCTCCATCCATTCATCTTTAATTTGTATTCATCCCTCCCTTTCTTATTCCATCTATACCTCCCTTTCCATCCATCCTTCCTTCCTTGCATCCATCTTGTCTCCATCTATTCATGCTTAATTTTTATCCATCTCTCTATTTCTTATTCCAACATCCATCCTTTCTCCATCCATCCATCCATCCATCCATCCATCCATCCATCCATCCATCCATCAATTTTTCCTTCCTTGTATTCATCCCTGCATCATCCATCCATCGTTAATTTTTATCAGTCTCTCCCTTTCTTCTTCAATCTATCCATCTATTCTTCCTTCATTCTATCATCCCTCCCTTTCTCATTCTATCCACTTTTTTCCATCCATCCCTTTCATTCATCAGTCAATATTGTAATTTCACATCTATCCTCCTGTATTTCTTGTAGCAGCCTAATTGTTTCCTTGCAGAACTTGACAACTCCCAACTGGCAACTTGTGATCTCCATAACTGAGCTTGTCTCATACTTGTCTCATCTTCTCCTTTTTGCTTTATTAATTTCCAGTTAAAACAATTATCACTGCACACTTTTGAAAAACGAACAAACAATAACTCCATTAGCATTGACTTCTCTGTGTTCCTGTGGTGTTTACACAAGCATGAGTATGTGAGTAGCATTTTAATTACCATAGTTGGTTTAGAAATTACCAGTTGTGCCCTTTTGATTAACGCTATTGAGTTTTTCAATGTTTAATTTCGAAGTTCAATAAATTGACACATCTGCCAGACTCACTTGAGATTGTGTTAAATGTTAGTGTGTCAATTTCCTATGTAGTATTTGGTCAGCATATGAGGTCAAATCATTTAGGTCACTCTTTTTGATCCAAGTACACACTTTTAGTGCATACTGTTGAGTTAAGTCTTTTCCCTTTTTCAGGCCTTGTTTTTCTTTTTTTACTCAGTTATTTTACCCATACCCATTCATTGCATGAAGACAAATCACACGGCAGGCGGGTTTGTTAACATGTAGCACGAGGTTAGGCTCTTGTTTTGTCAAACGAATGCATTAACCTTGCAGGAATCATCTCAACACCTTTCTTTTTTTTCTCCAGCTAGTGTTTGTAGTTCATCAGAGCAGAGATGAAGATGACTGATGAAACCGATCGTTTGGGTCATTATCCTCCACGTTACAGGGCAGAGAAAATTAAAATTTGATTTGTGGAGGGGCTGTGTTTTGTCGTTCTGGTGGATAACCGGACGTGAAAAATGTGCCCCAGTCTCCTGCTCTAAGAGCGAGTCTGTTTACCCCTGAACGAGGAGAATTAATTAACCTCGTTTATATTCTGGGCTCGTATTGCAAACCCATCCCGATGTCTAGGATCCATCTCAGAACTTGCTTTGCGTTTGTCCCTTTGTCTTGAGATGAGATCCGACTTTAAGATCTTAATTGTAATAAAGGGGAAATCATTGTAAAACACTGATTTGCTGATCAAGAAACATCTTTTAATATCTTATTACCATTGGAAATGGGAATGGAAAGTCAATTTAAGCACATTGTATAATGGGATACAATTTCTAGCACTATATGCTTGCTTTAGTTGTACATTTTAGCAAATGTAGTAGGTCATCGGGTCTTGTTTGCATGCCGAAAATATGCATTCACAGTATTCATTTTTAGATACTTCTGAAATAGCATAGTAGGGTGCGTTTTTGAATGTAGCCAGTTATTCTAGCTGTCAAATGAGATGTAAAGTAATTAACACAATATATAAAGGCCTTTATTACTGTGACTTCTCTTCAACAGTATTGACTTTAAGCCACTCCTAATCGGGTTTTGTGATGCTTCAGCGCAATTTTCAATTAGCGCTGAACATTGACATGTGACACATCACTGAAGAAGGAGATTAATAGGAAGAGAAATGAACTGAGAGCTGAAAAGAACAGAAGAGTGGTCTGTTTCTCTGTAATGGCATCTTGTTCGACTTGAGCTTGTGAAAGAAAAGATGGTGCATGTCTTAAGCCAAAAAAACATGACAGCCACACACACACACCAAGTGTACATCTGAGTTGCTTTGTAAAAGATCTTAAAGATCTGTGAAGTTACTGGCTGTCAGGAGAATCTTAAATGGATGGTCACATTTCACCCCAGGATTAAAATAAAAATAAAAAACACACAAAATTATATTTTGCATCAGGAAAAGTAAGCAGGTTTCATATTCCATGTACTGTATGCAAATGTTTACCATAAATACTTATTGTGGTGCATCCAGACATTTTACTTTTGAGCTTTTATTGTAATTCTCATTATTCTCAATGGTGATTCAAATTATTTAAACATTTAATACTATAGTATGTTTTATTAAAATGAATCAAAGTTAGTACAATAAATAGCATAATACATACATTATTATTTAAATTACTATTATATTGTATAGCATTATGCTGATGTTTTTTTTTCTTACATAAGTTAGAGTAAATGTAACTTTCTGTCTTTCTTTCTTTTTAGAAACAATGACTATAAATGTATTAAATTAATATAAATGGTAAATGTTTATTATATATACATCGTTCAGTCATGACTCACTCTAGAGGGCGCAGGCTGATGGTCTTTACATGCAATCTACAAGCAATTACATCATTACCGGATGGCACAAGACGATTGTATATATATACAGTATATTAATTCTACGTGGCAATGATTCAACAAGGTGCTGAAAGCATTCTTTAGAATTGTTGGCCCATATTGATAGGATAGCATCTTGCAGTTGATGGAGATTTGTGGGATGCACATCCAGGGCACGAAGCTCTCGCTTCCACCACATCCCAAAGATGCTCCATTGGGTTGAGATCTGGTGACTGTGGGGGCCATTTTAGTACAATTAACTCATTGTCATGTTCAAGAAACTAATGATTCGAGCTTTGTGTCATGGTGCATTATCCTGCTGGAAGTAGCCATAAAGGGATGGACATGGTCAGAAACAATGCTCAGGTAGGACGTGGCATTTAAACAATGCTCAATTGGAACTAAGGGGCCTAAAGTGTGCTAAGAAAACATCCCCCACACCATTACACCACCACCACCAGCCTGCACAGTGGTAACAAGGCATGATGGATCCATGTTCTCATTTTGTTTACGCCAAATTCTGACTCTACCATCTGAATGTCTCAACAGAAATCGAGACTCATCAGACCAGGCAACATTTTTCCAGTCTTCAACTGTCCAATTTTGATGATCTCTTGCAAATAGTAGCCTCTTTTTCCTATTTGTAGTGGAGATGAGTGGTACCCGGTGGGGTCTTCTGCTGTTGTAGCCCATCCGCCTCAAGGTTGTGCGTGTTGTGGCTTCACAAATGCTTTGCTGCATACCTCGGTTGTAACGAGTGGATATTTTAGTCAAAGTTACACTTCTATCAGCTTGAATCAGTCAGCCCATTCTCCTCTGTGCTCAAAATTGCTTAAATCACCTTTCTTTCTTTTGCCATTCTGACATTCAGTTTGGAGTTCAGGAGATTGTCTTGACCAGGACCACGCCCCTAAATGCATTGAAGCAACTGCCATGTGAATGGTTGATTAGATAATTGCATTAATAAGAAATGTAACAGGTGTTCCTAATAATCCTTTAGGTACAGTATAGTATATATATACACACACAGACATACATATACATTACAGTAGGTAACATGAGTGGATAAAAAAAATGTTAATCAAAGTTGTCCTAAGACAAGAACTGGTATTGTTCAAAATTCATGTATAACAAATGTTGATCCACTTCAAATGTTGACACTACTGTATATATTAGAACATACCATGATATTAAAATGTCACAATCTTTGAAAATGAAATGTTGCCATTGACATCTCTCTCTGTTTCCCTCCAGCAGGAAGACGAGCGCAACGCTGGCACCGTTCATGACAAAGATCAAGCTGAAATCCGCAAGTTGCTCACGCAGAAGTACAAGAAGTTGCCATGGAAACCAGAGGTATGAGCATCATGCTTTGCTTTATTTTTTTGTCATTTTGTATGTGACAATGACTCATTATCGCTTTCTTTTGTTTGCCAGCTGTGTAAGTTCACAATGAGAACTTCTCAAACCTTCACTGAAGCTCTTAATAAGCACATGTTGGCTTGGTCCATTTTCTGTAACATGCAATTTTGTGCAATGAACAAACTGCCATTACTGTCAGATTTTAATATCATCTGCAATATCCGCCAAGATTTAGCTCACATTTTCAGGGCTTAAGTTAGAGTGCTTATTAGTATTCAACGTCTGAGTGTGGTTGCTCTTGTAATTTTACTTAATTACTGAACTGAAACGCCGCTCAACCTACTGGATAAAAGAAAATGCAAATTTGGAAAATCATAATCTCTTTCTGCTTTTTTTTTTTTGCACCAGTATCCTGGACCAAACAGTTGGGAGGATGATGTATTAAATTGGACGGTTTATCCGACTCCATTAAAGTGACATTATTGTCATAATTATTCCCGTTAGATAAAGTAAAAAGGGTTCCTCCTAAGCTGCTTATTTGAGAGCGCACAGGATTTAACTGAGTGCTCTGAACTGTGGGCATTTCAAACCATGAGGCTGCAAAACCAAACCACCACATGCAACATAATGAGTCAGAGCCGCTATATTTATCACTATGAATGAGGGCAGGTGAATTAGATGTACCATTTTAAAATAATAGCATAGAGATGGGGAAATGCTGTGGGCGAATGGCAGCGGTTTGTTTCCATGGGCATTATGGATGTGATGGCATCTGTTCCCTGAACGCAGGGCTCTCTAACTCTCTAGTCGGGTTACTATATAGACCCCTTTTGCGCCGACATCACAGGTACGTCACGGCGCTAGCTGGAGGCAAAACAAAGTGAAAACTGGAGGCCAGTAGCGGAGTGGCAATCGGGAGAGTCGGGAGTTTTCCCAGGTGGGGCGATAGTGTTTCGAGGCCGCGAGGCCGGTCTGAAAAAAAATATTTATTGCAAGTTCGCCATGCGCACCTGGGTCCCAAGCGAGGGAAGAAAACATTTTTTTTTTTACATTTTCTATAACGGAGCATATATTAGAGCCTGGAGTGCTTAATTGCAGCTTAGTCGCGAGTTTGAATCCGCCTTTTGCTGAAATCTCTCTTCTCCCTTTTCCCGACACATAGACATATGTAAAGATGTAAAATGTACACTCACCGGCCACTTTATTAGGTACACCTGCTCGTTAACACTTTATTTCTAAGCAGCCAATCACGTGGCGGCAAATCAGTGCATTTAGGCATGTAGACATGGTCAAGACAATCTCCTACAGTTCAAACCGAGCATCAGTATGGGGAAGAAAGGTGATTTGAGTGACTTTGAACGTGGCATGATTGTTGGTGCCAGAAGGGCTGGTCTGAGTATTTCAGAAACTGCTAATCTACTGGGATTTTCACGCACAACCATCTCTAGGGTTTACAGAGAATGGTCTGAAAAAGAAAAAAAAACATCCAGTGAGCGGCAGTTCTGTGGGCGGAAATGCCTTGTTGATGCCAGAGGTCAGAGGAGAATGGCCAGACTGGTTCGAGCTGATAGAAGGGCAACAGTGACTCAAATAACACCCGTTACAACCAAGGTGGGCAGAAGAGCATCTCTGAACGCACAGTACGTCGAACTTTGAGGCAGATGAGCTACAGCAACAGAAGACCACACCAGGTGCCACTCCTTTCAGCTAAGAACAGAAAACTGAGGCTACAATTTGCACAAGCTCATCGAAATTGGACAATAGAAGATTGGAAAAACGTTGCCTGGTCTGATGAGTCTCGATTTCTGCTGCGACATTCGGATGGTAGGGTCAGAATTTGGCGTCTACAACATGAAAGCATGGATCCATCCTGCCTTGTATCAACGGTTCAGGCTGATGGTGGTGGTGTCATGGTGTCAGGAATATTTTCTTGGCACTCTTTGGGCCCCTTGGTACCAATTGAGCATCGTTGCAACGCCACAGCCTACCTGAGTATTGTTGCTGACCATGTCCATCCCTTTATGACCACAATGTACCCAACTTCTGATGGCTACTTTCAGCAGGATAATGCGCCATGTCATAAAGCTGGAATCATCTCAGACTGGTTTCTTGAACATGACAATGAGTTCGCTGTACTCAAATGGCCTCCACAGTCACCAGATCTCAATCCAATAGAGCATCTTTGGGATGTGGTGGAAACGGGAGATTCGCATCATGGATGTGCAGCCGACAAATCTGCGGCAACTGTGTGATGCCATCATGTCAATATGGACCAAACTCCCTGAGGAATGCTTCCAGCACCTTGTTGAATCTATGCCACGAAGAATTGAGGCAGTTCTGAAGACAAAAGGGGGTCCAACCCGTTACTAGCATGGGGCACCTAATAAAGTGGCCGGTGAGTGTATTATGTAAACAAAAACTTTTATTTTGGATGCAATTAATCACGATTAATCATTTGACAGCCCTAAACAGCCCATATTATCCACATGTACTAGTAGTGATCTTTATACGTTTGCAGCTTTTGCTTTCCTCCTGTGTTAGGCACTGAATGTTGTGTTAAGCGTGAGCCCCAGTTGCTTCTGGGAGAATGGATGGCCGGTCCCTGACAGGTCTCACAGGCCGTGTTATTTATAGGAGTGAACACAAGTGATAGCCAGCCGAATAACAGCCCCTGGGTCCAGGCAGATGTTCACAGTTTAGCAAAGCAAACAGAGGCTGATATCACTTAAAATTAGAGCAATTAATTCCTGAAATTCGTGACAAGACTTATGGCTTGTGGGTTTGTGAGATCATTGGCAAAGTCGGCTGTTCTTCTTGGCCATTCACTCAACCAATGAGAGATGATGATGACAAAAGATGGCCGGACCTTGAACCCTTCTTCATGAAGAGAGATGTAGGTGCGAGGCAGAGAGAACGGATTGACGGTAATGGGCACCGAGGACATGAGCAGGACTACAGGCAATATATGGTGTGTTGAATTTATGGCGCTTTATAGATTAACTGCAACGGCAGTGGGCTTCATACGTCAGTTTCATATAGAAGTCTCTGACCTCTGGCCTTCACCGCTCGGATTCATTTCCACATTTCTGCCTTTGCACTAAGAGCATCATTGCTTTTTTTCCTCCTCTGAGGATGATATTTGTTTCCTTCTTAGAGGAACTCTCTTCAGTCTCCCAGTTGCCACTAAATGACAGTGCCGACAGCAGTTTCCCAAAGCCATTATGTGTCATTAGAGATTTGAGAAAATTGTGGGCATCAGCAACTTCCCATCGAGTTATTACAGTACAGTCACGAAGACCAGAGCTGGTATATCTGTATTATATCTATCTCAAGCACAAACATCTTATAGCAGCAAAACTATTTATTGTCTAAATTGGCTTGTCGGTGCGCTTCCTAAATGGCTAGCTGAATAATTGGTCTTAAAGGGATACTTCACCTCTGGAAAGATGAATGTGTATTTAAAATGGGTCATTTATGTAGAAGAAATGTGAAATTATTTTTGAATCTGGAGCTTTCTAGACTGAGAAAAGCCAGAAAAATGTGTGGATGAAAGACATCAACTCCCAGAATGCACTTGCTTCGCCTGGAGGCCACGCCTACCGGTAACCGCGCAGTAGTTAAACAACAAGTCTAGGCTACTAATGAGTCTTGGTGATGAGTCTGCCCGAAAATGTGTCGCCCAAAATGTCCGGGATTCAGCTTTTGCGTTCTACAGTCGCCATTCATCATGTTCACTGTAGCAAGCAGGACGAGTGAGGGCCGTGGGAGAACGCGCGAGGCCGGTGGCGTGATTACCGATGAGCGACACCTGTGAGACCCACCGGTCTCGTATCTCTCACAGAGGAGCAGGAATTTTCTTAGCAATGTTAAAACGCACATCAACCGATCACTTGTTTAGCGTTCATGTAAACACTACATTCAGATTCACCAATCAGAATGAATTCAGCTAGATTGAAGCAAAAGCTGTGCATGTAAACAATGAATGGCGACTGCAGAAAGCAAAAGCTAAATCCCGGACATCGACGGCCGGACATGTCTGGGAAAAAGAGGATAGTAACCTCTAATACTCAGCTTTCTCCACAGAACAAGAGCCTGCTAGCTTAGCTTCCAAAAAAGATGGCTGACACTATGTGTACATTTTGTGAGTGAGATCTCATCACCCTCTATGGGCGGGTTGAGAACATGCAGGACAGACCCTCCTACTGACTGTAGTCTTTAACCGCTGGCCAAAAAATCCTCCGTTGATGCAAAATGACGAATTGGATGTTTTTCCAGACAAAAAATACATAAGTCTCTCGTCTCAGGGAGATATGAGGGTGGAAAGCATGGTAATTCGAAAATACTAAAAGCTTAAAGCTAAATCCTGAAGTATCACTTTAAGGAAGTACTGAATGGTTTGGTAAGTTAGTGACCCCGATTTGACACATTTCGTAGGGAGTCAGTGTTTACAGTATTTATGATGTATTATTGCATTCACAAAGTGTTAGATGGAGCATAACAGAATGAAAATATGTTTTTAACCACTAGCCTTTTTGATCAGTTTCACAAAATGTTCATTGCCCCAGAATATATAAAAAAGAAAATTAAATAAAAAAAAAACCTTTTTCCTCATTTTGATGATTAAATCAAACTTGTAGGGTCATTAACCCTTTGGAGTCTTGGGCTTTATTGGCCCTTTTTGATAGGGGTGGGACGATACAGGTACCTCACGATATAATTCTGTGGCGATATGTGGTCCACGATATGATAATTTCACGATATCGCACAATTCGATATTCAATATATTGGGAGAAATTTCATCAACGATATATCACGATATATGTGACTTATATATCTATAAATATAGATATATAAGGGCCCTATAAAATCTGTTTTATTTTTTGGGAATTAGTTTTTTTTAACCCTTGGCTGTTATTTTAGTCGTAAAAAGAGTGTGCTTTTTAAAGTTAATGATTAAAATGTATTAAAAAATACAAATAAATTAGGAATGACCTTAAATTTATTGAGGTAATATAGACATTTAAGTTACTCAGTAGCCTTTTCAGGACAAATACTGCATAATGCAACATACTGTAACACTGCACTCCCAAGTAACAACAAAATATGGTTATGAGCTTTAAACTGTCCAGTAATATAAATTATATAAGTTTATATAAGTTTAAATAAAGTCACATTCTGTTGCTCACGGAGTTCGCTTCGCTTTTGTCCAGTCCGGCACCTCATAGACAGACGCGATGTGCACGTTGTATGTGTGTGTAAGAGAGAGAGAGATGCGTGAGTGAAAGAGAGACGGAGGGAGAGCGGGGAAATACAACTGAAAGAATACGCTGCGTGTTTTTAATAGTGGTAAAAACCGAAACGCAGTATGTGGCGGCGAATTAGTCTACTGTATGTGTGGGAAACACAGCATAAGTCACGTGCGAACTGCTCGGCACTGACGGCTTATAGCGTTGAGTTTCTTAACTTTTAACCGACGAAAGCAGAGCCGTGAGAGCCGCTTCGCCATGCTTTCATTGTTTTGATTTCATCATTGTAGCTGAAATGACAGGTTGGTGGGTTTGTGTCACCCAGATTTGCTTCCCCTGGTCTGTTTGCGCCACTTTACCCCTATTTACTCGAACAGCGCCCTCCGCAAACAGAATGGTAGATATTGGGTAGTGACAGTGACACTGACAACGGGTAAATGAATCATTTCGTGTTGTAATGAAATATCGATATTGGGCGTTAGTGTATCGATTATTTATTGCAACAGAGAGCACAACAATATATTGCAATATTTTTTTTCCCACCCCTACTTTTTGAGTACTTTTTTATTTTTTTTTAATTTTGCGACATAAACAAATGTTTACCATACCAATTTTTGGTATCATTTTTTTCAGCACAACATCACCTATATGACCAGACAATTAGTTTATCACTTTAATGTACTGTATCAACACACTGGACCCAAAATCAAAAAAAAAAAAAATAAAAAAAATAAAAATCCGAATAGAAATATTATAGCTTTTCTTCTACAAAAAACACAAACATGCTCAGTGAAGCATTTTAAAAGGTTTAAATGTAAACACATTTATTTTCAGAAAATATAAACACAAGTTGTAAATGTCAAAATATACAGGTAAAATTCAGATATAATCAAGCTATATACAAAAAAAGCGAGTGTAGCCATAGGCCCTTTTTTTTCTTTTTTCATTTTAGCTTTGCCATTTTTAAAAAAAAAATGTGCACACAAATATACAGAGAGCTATATTTAAGGCCTTGCATTCCCAGAGTATGAGGGTTCCCAAGTAGTGCAAATACAACATAAAAAAAGGTAAAATTGAGATAAAATGAAACTATGTAAAGCAAAAAGCAGGTGTGGCAATAGGCATTTTTTCTTTTCTTTTTTGCTTAGAAACTACAAAACACTTCATGTACAATTACACAGCTAGCTACATTACAGGGCTTTCATTCCTTGAGTAAGAGGGGTTCATCAATAGTGCAAATATA
Source organism: Hybognathus amarus (assembly GCA_030378365.1). Taxonomy (NCBI): domain Eukaryota; kingdom Metazoa; phylum Chordata; class Actinopteri; order Cypriniformes; family Leuciscidae; genus Hybognathus; species Hybognathus amarus. The sequence goes on from JAQIUQ010007241.1 coordinate 146,187, forward strand.
CCACACAAAAGGTAAAATGAACACAAAATCAAACCATACACATTTACAACAAATATCAGGTGTGTTTATTTATTGCTGTTTTTTTTATCTGTGCCACTCCTCAAAACAGTTTATCTAATCTACTCCTAAACTACCCAAACTAATCCTAAACTATCTACACTACTCCTAAACTACCTAAACTACTCCTAAACTATCTACACCACTCCTAAACTACTCTCAAAATCTACTCAAACTAGCAATAATTTCTCTCTCTATATATATAACGTATATATGTCTCTCTTTGTCTACTCCGTAAATCTCCTGCCTTTCAATTTCGCGTCTTTGCCTCAGTTGGCTCCTCCTTCATTCCGTGAAATGTGTAGCCTGAAGTTCAGAGTCAGCAGATTCACACCTTTTTCTCCGTTTTGTTTTATGACAAAAACCGACAAAGTTATTCGAATAAATGCAAGGTCTGTCACATCCCATCTTGCGTTATTTTACGCATGCGTCAATATACGCGTACATTTTTTTATATAAAGTTTAAATGATCATATTTCCGTTTTTACTTTGGTCTATCAACACAAAACAAAAAGTAAAATAGAATTTCAAGTCAGCACTTTCGACAGAAGTGGACGGCAGCGCTCAACGTGGCTTTGTTTTTATGCTTCAACGTCTTAAACTGGACATGTAACTTGATCACGCCGGCGTGATCAGCGACCCTGAAGGGTTAAAAATATATATATATTCTCTCCGGACATCACTTTTGGGCACTACTGTATAGGGATGCACGATATATCGGTCTCCATATCGGTATCGGTCTATATAAGATAACTTGTAACTATTGTTTTAGTTATCGACTCGATAAGTGATTGTGGCCGATATATTAAAGCTGAAATATAAAAGCTAAATAATGTAATATGTCCTTCAGCTGAGACAGATGTGCACTGTTAATGGCTCAATGGTTTTGCTGTGCAGTCTTGAGTGACATCATCAATCAGCTCATTGTCTGTTGGTGGACTAGCCGACCATTTAGGCCTCTCCCACAAATGGGAACGTGGTTTACGGCTCTAGAACTCGACTTGAGAGAGCAATCCTGCATTAGATGCCCCCAGATGCACAATTGTGGCGCACGCCACGTCTCTGATGCAGATCCCAGAGGCATGATGGGTGACAAATGGTGGCATTGCTTGTCATTCTGAGCGTTGGTGGATTGTTTGTCTATGTCACATATGAGCCTGCTTTCGTGGAATGTGATTCCTCCGTGGGTTGCTTGTGGGCTTGAGACAGGAGGTGTTTTGAATTGTCTGGTATTGAGAGGATTTATATCAATGGGCCTCATCCAGACTGACAGAGAACAGTGAAGGTCAGATGCCTTTAGACGCACTCATGGGATGTGAGGTTTGCACTTAGAAATACAATAGGCTCTTGGGAATAAAAAATATATTACTCTGGTGATTCTTTGTGCTGGAACAGAGCCATCTTTTCTGGCTCTGTAAAGTGTGTATGGTGTGATCCTCAGTCATTTTTTAGTATGTGAACCCTACCAAAAATTCCCAAACACAACAACCCTCATGGGACGTTAAAGTGATCACTAGACATTAATTTTACTTCTGTATATAAAAAAATAAATATTTCCAGCCACATAAGCCAATTATTTTCATTGCATAGATTAGCATTTATAGCAATAATGATACAACAGCAAGCTAACACAAGCAAAATATGTTCTAAGAACATTTAGCTGACGTTATTAAAAACGTTATTTCTAAATGTTTTTTTATGTTTTAAAAATGTGGTTATAAGAGCGTTAACCCCTGGGGACCAATGTGTATTTGGGGTCCTTGAGATGTTCCGACATGCCCTGACATTTGTACTTTTTTTAGTTTCTTATAAACATATTAATGGCACAGGTAAAATTACACTATATTTAGCACAAACAGGGCTACCATAATTAGTGACCAACATGTATGTACATGTTTTTTGAGAGAATATTGTTTATGCGTGGTTATAGACCCCTTTTGCGCCGACGTCACAGTTACGTCACGGCGCTAGCTGGAGGCAAAACAAAGTGAAAACTGGAGGCGGCCAATACAAACCAGCACAGATTCGGCTACATAATAAGGAGCTTAAATTACTTTTATTATTATTAAATATCATCGTATTGTGTTGTTTGGTGCTAGTATCAATGAAAAATGAATATGCTGTATCTGGACTTTTTATTTCTAGAAAATATTCACATGATTAAAATCGCACCGTAATGTCACTGATGAATTAATCTTTGTTCTTTCCAGTACTGCTGTGCTATATCGCACGGCTGCATACTTTCGGCGCCCATGTTATGGTGCGTTCACACCAGACGCGGAGCTCATGGCGAGGTACAGCCATGGCGCAGCTGAAGCCATTTCAGCGTGTAGTTTATTTTTTCCACGACTCGAGTGATTCTGCTATTGGAAGAAGTTACGCCAAGACACACATCTGGTAATGAATCAGATTTCGTAAGTAGCCTACTAGATGTTCTGGAGTATTTAACGTGACATTTTAATCCTGTCATGATGAAATGACCAAAATGCATTCGAAAGTGAGTCATTTGTAAGCGAGCTCAAAGATCCGAGTCAGCAAACTGACCGAACTTCTGACCACTACAGCTGTAATTAATCCGTCACTGCGGGTCTCATGTGCACGCTAGACGCTAAGTCACGGCCCTGGCTAGCCCCCTGAGTCGATAAAGTCTGCCCACTTTCTTAGTCATTGTTAAAATTTTGCCAGCGGGTGGAGTCAAGGCTTTGACAGGGGTTTACTTGCATTAGTTAAGCGGCCAGAGTGATCGTTCTGCCTCCACCTAAGCTCCGCCCACATAAAAACGTCACTGTGTTTACCAACTGTAAAGGGGTCTATTGAAAAAACAAAACGTTTCTGAAATAAGGCCACAAAACACATACAAAATATGCATCCACAAGACTTGACTAATTGATTGATTGCTAATTGAGTTTTTTCTTCACAATGATCTGAAAATCATCCTCCTAATCGTTCACATTTTATAATACACATTTCAAAGTTAAGGATTAATTATTTTGAAATGTGCATTGCATTAGCTTGCATTGGATAACAGTTGATTAGTTTATTTTTGACAAAACATACTATATATTTAACATATGAGCAGAAACTGTCTAACTAAAGCTTATTTGATGTCTATTTTATAGTAAAAAAAATTCTATTTCGTAACAGTAGGCTATGCATCTGTGGTTTAAGATCCATTATTAAAGACCAGACAACATTGAACGAAGACTCTATTAATGTCACTGGCACGTTTTTTTTTTTTTGATAACTTTGAGAGAACCGTGGCAGAAAGCCAGCACGTGTTCTGAGAGCGTTCCCTGTCAGCTGGGATGTCGGCTGTGTAACATTAATCTGAGGAGCGGACTCTCTTTCTTCGTCTTCCCAAATACAGGTCATTAGCCGGTTCTGGGAAGCAGCAGAGTTCCCATTAATGCATTAATGAGAGCGTTTGATTACTATCATCAATCAATATGAGGCCATGTGACATCATAAAGGACGCAGATGATTGATCGTTTCAGAGATCGATCAATGGATATACATAAAGCAACACACACAACAAACAATCCAGTTGATATATGCCGTTTCATATTTCCTACATTCAAGTTAGAATAGACTGAATTACATTTTTATGGATTCTCCAGGTTTCATGCGGTAACATTTTTTGGCAAACTGAAAGATAATGAAAACCTGTTGTGAAAAGTATTATATTTTATCAGAAAAAGCATGTTTTGTTTAATTTTTGTCAATTAAAAGCCCCCTTTCCTCATCGCATCCCTCACCAAACCCTTACATTTGTTTGCAGATTCCCTTGCTATTATATTTTGTATCTAATGCAGTGACCTTCAAACATGTTTAAATGTGGCTTAAGTGTCCAAATAATTTTGGGGCGACTGCATTAACTGAAGGATGACAAGAACTAGCATGTTCAGAAGGTCATTCGTGCCTCTCCAAGTCACATTGAGCTTTTGAAGAGCTGTGTAAGTAAGGTTATTAAATCAGACCGATCCACACAACCTCCTGTGAGCAAGACTGGAATAGAGAACTGTGGATTCTGTTATTTGCTGATTGAAAAGATCCATTTCCCAAAGAGTGATTTGAATGAGACATTCTATGGAAACTCTTTTCAATGATGCGGTCTTCAAGCTCAACTCATTGATTCACTGATCCGGTTGTAGTGGTTCGATGCGGTCTTCAAGCTCAACTTAATGATTCACTGATCCGGTTGTAGTTGTTCGATGCGGTCTTCAAGTCTAACTCAATGATTCACTGATCCGGTTGTAGTGGTTCGATGCGGTCTTCAAGCTCAACTCAATGATTCACTGATCTGGTTGCAGTGGTTCGATGCGGTCTTCAAGCTCAACTCAATGATTCACTGATCCGGTTGCAGTGGTTCGATGCGGTCTTCAAGCTCAACTCAATGATTCACTGATCCGGTTGCAGTGGTTTGATGCGGCTTTTCAAGCTAATCAAGCTCAACTCAATGATTCACTGATCCGGTTGCAGTGGTTCGATGCGGTCTTCAAGCTCAACTCAATGATTCACTGATCTGGTTGCAGTGGTTCGATGCGGTCTTCAAGCTCAACTCAATGATTCACTGATCCGGTTGCAGTGGTTCGATGCGGTCTTCAAGCTCAACTCAATGATTCACTGATCCGGTTGCAGTGGTTCGATGCGGTCTTCAAGCTCAACTCAATGATTCACTGATCAGGTTGCAGTGGTTCGATGCGGTCTTCAAGCTCAACTCAATGATTCACTGATCCGGTTGCAGCGGTTTGATTTGGTCTTCAAGCTCAACTTAATGATTCACTGATCTGGTTGCAGTGGTTCGATGCGGTCTTCAAGCTCAACTCAATGATTCACTGATCCGGTTGCAGTGGTTCGATGCGGTCTTCAAGCTCAACTCAATGATTCACTGATCCGGTTGCAGTGGTTCGATGCGGTCTTCAAGCTCAACTCAATGATTCACTGATCCGGTTGCAGTGGTTCGATGCGGTCTTCAAGCTCAACTCAATGATTCACTGATCCAGTTGCAGTGGTTCGATGCGGTCTTCAAGCTCAACTCAATGATTCACTGATCCAGTTGCAGTGGTTCGATGCGGTCTTCAAGCTCAACTCAATGATTCACTGATCCAGTTGCAGTGGTTCGATGCGGTCTTCAAGCTCAACTCAATGATTCACTGATCCAGTTGCAGTGGTTCGATGCGGTCTTCAAGCTCAACTCAATGATTCACTGATCTGGTTGCAGTGGTTCGATGCGGTCTTCAAGCTCAACTCAATGATTCACTGATCCGGTTGCAGTGGTTCGATGCGGTCTTCAAGCTTAACTCAATGATTCACTGATCCGGTTGCAGTGGTTCGATGTGGTCTTCAAGCTCAACTCAATGATTCACTGATCCGGTTGCAGTGGTTCGATGCGGTCTTCAAGCTCAACTCAATGATTCACTGATCCGGTTGCAATGACTCGATGTGAGTTAAGATTGATCTATGAATAACAACTTTAAATCTCAGTCTGTTTATAGCACAAAGCTTTCATATGACTTAAGAATACTTGGAATTTACAATTTAGTGCACACAAGATATTACATGAAGATTATATAAACATTAAAGACAGCTGCCATATTTATACATGAAGGTGATTGAGTTTAATCAAAACCTCAACATAAAAATCCCTATAGTTTAAACAAGAATGACACTCTATGAAAATACAGTATGTTCTGCTGGATGGTGTTTATTTATAGCAGTGGAGTCGCAGGGTTAATCTCTGTGGCCTAGTTTGTGGGCTGGTACCGAGGATAAAAGCTCACAGCACAAATGATAGATTGACTCACTGAATTCAACAGGATACAGCAATAAAACAGTAGCAAGAATTGAATCAAAGTGCACATTATTAATGCTTACATCATTCCCTGTGGCTGTATGTATATGTGCAGAAACAGAAACTATTTTCAGACTTTTCTTGTATGTTGGACACTTTAATTTCCCATAGTAGAAATTCAGAGTGAGTGTAGACATCTCCGAGGGTGTGACATTGTTAAAGATAGGATGGAAATGCATGTGGTCTTAGATCACCATGTCCTCAGTGCTTTACAACTCTGCTGTTAAAGTGTCAAATCAAGTCAAGTCATTTTATTTATATAGCGCTTAATGCAATACAGGTTGTTTCAAAGTTGCTTTTGCAGTGATAATAGGGGTGTAACGATACTGAAAGATCAAGATGCGATATTATTGTGATACTCCAAGACATAGGATAAAGGGTTAACAAAACTTTTTCTGTTGATTAAAATGCAAAATTTAATTTAACATTGTGGATGTAAATGAACTGGCTTGGACTTGGTGCTGGAAACCCAAAGCACATGACAAGAGTGACACCAGAATAACAATTTTCATGATTCTGAAGCTGAAAACAGAATTATTCTAGAACGAATATGCTTGCACTCTTTCACTGACTAGACATATTTAAAATAATTGTCAGGTAACATAAGAAATGCGGCATTATCAGTACCCACAAATATTTCCCCATTGCATTATTATACATTATATATAGCAGTTTTATGTAGTACTGACACTAAAACTCTGAAAACTTGAATTATTTTCTCACACAGTAATTTTTATATTGGGTTAACTATACACAATACACATTGTCACTATCCACGATACATATTGTTGCATTTTTTAATTGCGATATATTGTTACACTCTTTGAAAATAATGATTCAGAACAGAATTAAATTCTGCTGTAAAGCAGCCCTAAAAAGACAATACTAAGCAGTCATTATTCAGTTGAAAAGTGGCCGTATCCTTTACTTTTTAGATTTTTTTTAGAAGTCCAATTTTTATAAAATGCTTTGTATAGAAAGCTGTGTAATTTTCTTTTCTGGAACACAAAAGAAGATATTTTGAAATAAAATAAGTGAATCTTAAATGTCTTTGAGCGTGTCCAAAAGAATGAAACTCAGTGTGGACCTGATGTTGTTAAGATATTGTCGTTAGTGGTGAGTAAATGATGACAGATTTGTTTTAACCTTTTGTTACTGTACCTTTAAGACCTTAAATATAAGTGATCTTTTTTATGATTGGCTAACCCTTCTTGCATGGATTTCACTGCTTGGGTTTGTTGTTGGGTCTGTATCAAGTCAGAGCTCCAAACAGCAACAGCAATGGACAAACACAAAGAGAGAATTATTAGACAATAATGTAAAATATATATATATATATATATATATATATATATATATATATATATATATATATATATATATATACAGGCTGTCAAACGCATTATTGACGCCGTTAACACAAACCCATTTTAACGGCGTAAATTTTTTATTCGCGCAATTTACGGTCTTTTTGGCCTAGCAAACTTTGTCGTTTTTTCACATGCTTTTGCAACAGGACGCGGAATGCACTCGCTGCGCTCAGGAAATCCATTCATTTCAATGGCTTGTGACACGCAAGGACGTTTTGTTGCTTCGTCCACCGAAGCGCAAGTGGATCTAGCTGAGACCGGAAACAAAACAACAGGCACGCCGCACACACTCGTTTGAGGCTTGTGAGCATTCACAAGACCAAAGTAATCTGTGTGTTTTGTCATTGTGAACTGAGCTATCATCATCGCAGCACGTCCAGTCTGAAATGCCACTTGATGATGGCCAAGCATACACATAGCTGATGCGAATGCTCCGCCCCCTCGTCAATATCAGGACCTCGTCAGTATTTCTTTCACCCTTTTATTGATGGACAGTGTTACATTGTGTGAGAGATTATTTGCTCCAAGTGAGAATTTTAGTGTGAATTTGAGCACAGTATATGCCAATGTTGTTTTCAATAAAAAACATTTGCACAAAGCAAGCTGATCTACTTTTCCATGTTGATAAGAGCATTAAAATGAGAAAAAAATAATGGGACAAAAAGAAATCAAGAGACATTTAGAATAGATAAAAATGTGCGATTAATTGCGATTAATCACGAGTTAACTATAACATTAATGCGATTAATCACGATTAAATATTTTAATCATTTGACAGCATTAATATTTATATTTTTGCATGATATGACTCCTGGAAAGGCCTTGAAATTGCATCACCAACTGCTTCAAGCTTTCTTAGCAAGAAGCCCACCATCCCTCCTGTGCCTGAGGTCAGTTACCAACACTATTAGATAAAGGACAGAACTGATGGGTTGACCGAGTTCACCTCAACTGTGATGGTCAAGAACATTTGTACATCAAAGATTCATTGCAAACTGATGCAACCAAACTTTCTCCAGTTCATCAAAGCGAATGAATTTTCCTCCCGGTTCCTCAACCGCAAGGTGCCTTTATTCTCTGTGGTGTGTGCAAATGTGGTGTGTAACAGAATTGTGCTTCTGATCTTCTCGTATTGATCGCGTTTAGAGAATTCGCCGAGGGAGAGAAAGAATCAATTTCACGCCAACAGCAAGGAATAAACAATAACTCCCAGTTCTCTTCTGTCTGCTCAAGTCTAATGTCTTCTGACAGGCACCAAATACCAGGAATGAAAATATACTCGGTTGAAAGTGTAGCCGGCTGTCTGAATGTGAATATGTCGGTTCTGTTTGTCAGGCTTAAAAAGCTTTAACTGACATCGGCGAGAGGAGGCATTCTCAGTATTGTACGTGGTCATCCGTGCTTTAGCATGCTAACTGATGCTAATCGTTTGTGACGCGCCCCATCAGAAGTGAGCGCCATGAGCACTTTCTGAAACAACCGGATTTTTCTACTGGGCTGGAAAATGTTCTCGTTTTCCTCCCTTCAGCTTCGGGGTGTAACACCTCTGATGTTCTCCACTGTGTTTTGTTGGGGGGGGGGGGATGCTGTAGACGCTTCGTTGAGCGTGTGGAACAACGTGCCACAACACCAGTCGTCTAAATAGCTGTTGTGTTTTATTAATGCTTAACTCCCTGCGGATCAAAACATGGCGGTTCAGTTCTGTTGAGGTCACTCAGTAGCGGTCAGTACAGGATTAGACCTGCATCTCTTCTCACGGATCTTCCTTAGTGTCTTTCAGCTATAAATCTCATAATACTGCAGTGCAGAGGTTTTCCAAAAATCAGGGTTGACTATATAGAGTGCTGTAGGGATGGGGTTTTAACCCTCTAAGACAGACGGGAGCGCCGGCACTTCGGTTTGCGTGTCTGTTTAAGAGCCTATAGAAACTGAAACCAAATGGCTAGCTCAATCATTCTTTTTGCATACAAAACCAGAGATGTAACATGATCAGATCAAGCCTCAAATAAGCTCATGTTGCGTTGTTTTCACCCATGCGTTTATAAAAAAAATCACAAAAATGCATTGCACGTCTTTGCACACATGTTCTGTAGATCTGCGATTGATAGTTACGTCTTCCGATGGCTCGTTGACGGATCACGTTCTGTGCACTATGACCCCAGCGTGCGTCAAAAGCTGTGTCTCCCATTTGACTCCCATATGTTCCTTCTTATCGTTATTGTCTGTTTACTATTGCTTCATTCTATAATTTCTTTCTCGTTTATACACTCGCAAATACAAGCACATTCACACACACACAGACACACGCAACGTTATGTCTAAACGAAAGTACATGAACGCGGAGGTTTCGGAGGTCCGATGACGCTGAACTCTCCGTCTGCTCATCGGCTTTTTTTATTTATTTTATATTTATTTCATTATTAATTGTTCTGACAGGGTGTATTTTAACTAGTGCTGTCAAACATTTAAAATAGTTAATCGTGATTAGGGGTGGGATGATACAGGTACCTCACGATTCAATTCTGTGGCGATATGTGGTCCACGATATGATAATATCACGATTCAGCGAATATCTACGATATTCAATATATTGGAAGAAATTTCATCAACGATATATCACGATATATGTGACTGAAAAGAAAAAGAAGGAATAAGGAAATAAGGAAATTTTATGCATTTATTAATGCCAACATTTCCAACATTATGCAACATTGTGTCTTAGACTTAGGGCCCTATAAAATCCGTTTTATTTTTTCCCAAATTCCGTTTTAATTTTTGGGAATTAGTTGTTTTTTTTTTTTTTTTTTTTTTTTACCCTTGGCTGTTATTTTAGTCATAAAAAGAGTGTGCTTTTTAAATTTAATGATTAAAATGTATTAAAAAATACAAATAAATTAGGAATGACCTTTCATTTATTGAGGTAATATAGACATTTAAGTTACTCAGTAGCCTTTTCAGGACAAATACTGCATGATGCAACATAACACTGCACTCTTCAAGTAACAACAAAATATGATTATGAGCTTTAAACTGCCCAGTAATATAAATTATATTAGTTTATATAAGTTTAAATAAAGTCACACTCTGTTGCTCACGGAGTTCGTTTCGCTTTTGTCCAGTCCGGCGCCTCATAGACAGACACGGTGTGCACGTCGTGTGTGTGTGTGTGTGAGAGAGAGAGAGAGAGAGACGGAGGCAGAGCGGGGAAATACAACTGAACGAATACGCTGCGTGTTTTTAATAGTGTTAAAAGAACCGAAACGCAGTATGTGGCGGCGAATTAGTCTACTGTATGTGTGGGAAACACAGCATAAGTCACATGCGAACTGCTTTGCATCTGACTGCATTATAGCGTTGAGTTTCTTATCTGTTAGCCGACAAAAGCAGAGCCGTGGAGAGCCGCTTCGCCATGCTTTCATTGTTTTGATTTCATCATTGTAGCTGAAATGACAGGTTGGTGGGTTTGTGTCACCCAGATTTCCTTCCCCTGGTCTGCATTTTCACCAGACATGCGTTCTTCTCCCACACAAAACAGAATTTCAAACCAAATGTGTAAAATTCCACGAAATTCCGCGTAAACACTAGATTCCGTGTTAATTGGCCAAATCCATCCGCGATTCCGTGATCGCGGAAATCATAGGGCCTTAGTGTCTCCACACTTTAGAGTGGAACTAGAGCGTGGGTCTTTGATTCGTTTTTTTATTGTTTCCGCCATTCTTCTCGCTTCTCTTGTTGTTAGTTAACTTGTGTTCTTCACCACCGGCCGCTGTTTGCGCCACTTTACCCCTATTTACTCGAACAGCGCCCCTCGCAAACAGAATGGTAGATATTGGGTAGTGACAGTGACACTGACAACGGGTAAATAATCATTTCGTGTTGTAATAAAATATCGATATTGGGCGTTAGTGTATCGATTATTTATTGCAACAGAGAGCACAACAATATATTGCAATATCGATTTTTTTCCCACCTCGAATCGCGATTAATCGCATTAATGTCATAGTTAACTTGGGATTAATTGCAATTAATCACACATTTTTATCTATTCTAAATGTCTCTTGATTTCTTTTTGTCCCATTATTTTTTCTCATTTTAATGCTCTTATCAACATGGAAAAGTGGATCGGCTTGCTTTGTGCAAATGTTTTTATTGAAAACAATATTGGTATATACTGTGTTCAAATTCGCACTAACATTCTCACTTGGAGCAAATAATCTCTCACACAATGTAACACTGTTAATCAATAAAGGGTGAAAAAAATACTGACGAGGTCCTGATATTGACGAGGGGTGGAAAAGTCGCATCAGCTATGTGTATGTGTGTGTTGATGTGCTTGGCCATCATCAAGCGGTATTTCAGACTGGACGTGCTACGATGATGATAGCTCAGTTCACAACGAAAAAAAAAAACACAGATCACTTTGGTCTTGTGAATGGAACCATTTGGCAACTCGCGCTCGTCATTCACTCAAAACGTAACGTTAACCAACTATTTGGCCGGCTTGCAAGCCCAAACGAGTGTGTGCGCGTGCCTGTTGTTTTGTTTACGCTCTAGCTAGATCCGCTTGCGCTTTGGTCGACAAAGCAACAAAACGTCCTAGTGTGGCGTAAGCCATTGAAAGGAATGTTTTCGTCCTGCTGCAAAAGCATATGAAAGAAAACTACAAAGTTTGCTAGGCCAAACAGACATTAATCACGCAATAAAAAAAATTACGCCGTTAAAATGGGTTTGCGTTAATGCCGTTGCTAAACTGACAGCCCTATTTTTACTAATTCAATGTTCAATCAATATTCAAAAGCAAAATGTTATCTGTTTGACCACAAATGTAATTGAATATTTTACATGCCATTTTGACCCCTTTTTTAGAATGAGTGTAAAAATTTGTGTATCTTAAAAACTAATCCATGTAAACAGTTCAACAGTTTTATGCATGTTTTTCACATTGGCAAGTTTGTGGTTGACATTTATCCATTTTTTTATTGAATAAAGTATGTAGATTTTTTTTAAATTGTTTTTCTTTTTGTTTATTGCAATTTTGAGATATCTGTCTAGTTACTATTGATTTATTACAAACATAGCCTTCAAATTGGGACAGTAAGGATTATTTTGATGTATGGCATATGAAAATGCTCAAAAGAATGACAGCACAGCATGTAAAAATAGAAAGATATACTCTGGTGGAATTGTTCTATGGCAGGTCATAATGCATCAACCTGTTCCCATTGACAAAAACCCATTGGCTTTTGGATTGTTGCAGAAAATAAGTTTCATGAGATACAAAAATGATTCTTACACTTTTTTTCATCATTTTCACCAATGAACACAACTTTTATGAATTTTGTAGCCTAAATACAATTACATGAAGTAAGCGTAGCCAATAAACAAACTATTTGTCTAAGCAATATTGTGTTAAATAGTATCTCAATTATGTAATTTTTTGATAATTTATACATCTGGTAATTTGTGAAATATTTGCCTGAACAAAAAAAATATTGATCTCTATATGTTTTGGTGTCGGTAAGAGTCTTTTGCTCAACAAGGCTGCAAAACAGTAATATGTTGAAATATTATTGCAATTTGAATACATAATAAAATGTAATTTATTCCTGGGATCAAAGCTAAATTTTCTTCTTCAGAAATCACGCGTATGTGATGCTCAATAAACATTTCTGATTATTATCAATGTTGAAAACTGCTTTATAGTTTTGTGGAGACAGTGATAATAATTTTTCCAGGATTCAGTGATGAATAGAAAGTTCAAAAGAATAGCGTTTATTTGAAATAGAAACCTCTTGTAACATTATAAATGTCTTTACTGCCACGTTTGATTAATTTAATGCACCCTTTTCTGAATATTTTTTTTTAAGTATTCATTTCTTAAAATAAAAAGGCTGACCCAAACCCATATATTACAGTGATTGTATTGAGGTTCAGCACAGTTTTTGGTTGACTTCACCCGTGTCTCAGAAAGTAATTTTAATTCAGGTCTTCCATGTGTCTTCTTGACAGTTTAAAGGTCAAGCGAACCTCCACGTGTTTGAAGACTGGTGTGGCTCCTCAGTCGCTCAGCTCAGGAAGAACCTGCATTTTCCTCTCTACCCCCATGTGAGTATGAATATAAAAGTCTGAGACTAATCTGCTTTTTATGACAATATATTATCAGCATAACAATTTTAAGGGGAAAAAAATGGTTTTTGTCCCTCTTTTGCTGTAATGAGCTAGCTAACATGAGCGAAACCCAACAGATATGTTCTCCAGCATCATTTGGAAATGATCCAGAAGAGATTCTTGTGCTTCAATAAAAAAAATAACATCTGACAAAGAAGTCACATGATCAATGTCACAAATTAGTGACTAAATATAATGCAGAATCTCTCTTTTTTTGGCCCATTGTACATTCTAAACAAAATCCCCAAAATTCCAGGTTTACATGAAGGTCTCAGACGTTTGAACACTTGGATATGTCCTTTTGTCCATATGTCCTTGGATAAGTGTTCATGTATATGTCTTTCATACTTTCAATGTCTTTCAAACTGCCATAGACCTAGATCACATATTCATGTATTCTTATGTAAACAGTAGATGAAATTGGTTTGTCTGTTGTCCTCAAGCGGCTCAAAATCTTTGTGTGACGATGTAGTCATGTACACATCATGAGTTTATAGGGGGGAAACAGTGGGAACACACAGTGGGGCCAAAAAGTATTTAGTCAATTAGTTTAAGTTCTCTTACTTAGAATAATGCGTGAGGTCTGTCATTTTCATCATAGGTACACTTCAACTATGAGAGACAAAATGAGAAAAAAAAATCCAGGAAATCACATTGTAGGATTTTAAAAGAATTTATTTGTAAATTATGGTGGAAAATTATGTTATCAGTGGTCTTGGTCACCCACAAACCAGCAAAATTTCTGGCTCTCACAGACCTGTAACTTCTTCTTTAAGAAGCTCTTCTGTCCTCCACTCGTTACCTGTATTATTGGCACCTGTTTGAACCTGTTATCTGTAAAAAAAACACCTGTCCATAGCCTCAAACAGTCACACTCCAAACTCAACCATGGCCAAGACCAAAGAGCTGTCAAAGGACAACAGGAAGAAAATTGTCGACCTGCACCAGGCTGGGAAGAGTGAATCTACTATAGGCAAGCAGCTTGGTGTGAAAAAAATCAACTGTTGGAGCAATTGTAAGAAAATGGAAGACATACAAGACCACTGATAATCTCCCTCAATCTGGGGCTCCATCTCGTGGGGTCAAAATGATCATGAGAACGGTGAGAAAAAATCCCAGAACTACACAGAGGGACCTGATGAATGACCTGCAGAGAGCTGGGACCAAAGTAACAAAGGCTACCATAAGTAACACACTACACCGAGAGGGACTCGAATACTGCAGTGCCAGGCGTGTCCCCCTGCTTAAGCCAGTACATGTCCAGGCCCGTCTGAAGTTTGCCAGAGAGCATATGGATGATCCAGAAGAGGATTGGGAGAATATCATGTGGTCAGATGAAACCAAAATAGAACTTTTTGGTAAAAACTCAACTCGTCGTGTTTGGAGGAAGAAGAATGCAGAGTTGCATCCCAAGAACACCATACCTACTGTGAACCATGGGGGAGGAAACATCATGCTTTGGGGCTGTTTTTCTGCAAAGGGGACAGGAAAACTGATCCGTGTTGAGGGAAGAATGAACGGGGCCATGTATCATGAGATTTTAAGCCTAAACCTCCTTCCATTAGTGAGAGCCTTAAAGATGAAATGTGGCTGGATCTTCCAGCATGACAATAATCCCAAACACACCGCCCCGCAATGAAGGAGTGGCTCCGTAAAAAAGCATTTCTAGGTCCTGGAGTGGCCTAGACAGTCTCCAGACCTCAACCCCATAGAAAATTTGAGGAGGGAGTTGAAAGTCTGTGTTGCCCAGCGACAGCCTCGAAACATCACTGCTCTAGAGGAGATCTGCATGGAGGAATGGGCCAAAATACCAGCTACAGTGTGTGAAACCTGGTGAAGACTTACAGGAAACATTTGACCTCTGTCATTGCCAACAAAGGTTATGTTACAAAGTTTTGAGTTGAACTTTTGTTATTGACCAAATACTTATTTTCCACCATAATTTACAAATAAATTCTTTAAAAAATCAAATTTTATTCTAAATTGTTCAAAAACAATATATTTTTTTATTTTTATTTTTATTTTGTCTCTCATAGTTGAAGTGTACCTTATGACCTCTCTCATTATTCTAAGTAGGAGAACTTGGACAATCAGTGGCTGACTAAATACTTTTTGGCCCCACTGTATTTTAAAGTCCCCTGTTGTCAATTGTGTCTCTTAAAACTCATCTTTGATCACCAAAATTACATATTTAAACTTTTTTTTCTTGCATTAAAATAGCTTGAATGTAACTTCACTCTTGCCTCATTTAGTATACGTGGTTCTATGAATATGCAAATGATCCCCGCCTCCACTCACTCGTTGACCTGATTGGATACAAGGTAGTTTATAACATCAGAAACACCAGCGATTTCTGTCGACTTATGAATTTGCACATGGTTTTTCTTAAAGCATATTAAAAACACCCCATAGACAAATAAACAACATTAAAACCTTGATTTTTACCAAAGTGGGTCTTAAAGACAAATGCATCAGTGCTTATCTATTCTCTAAATTGTGCATAAATGAGTCATTTCTGAGAATTACTGATGTACAGTAAACTGTAATGAGATATATATATATATATATATATATATATATATATATATATATATATATATATAATAATTTTAATTCCATGTTGAAACAGTTTGTACTCTTTTGATTGGCCCCGTGGCCAGTTTTGAAGCTTTAAAGAGGACAATTTGTTTTTAGATGACTGAGTTAATTATTAATATCAACACGTTAATTATTAAGTATCTGTTTAGCTTGTATGATTTATGAGATAGAGCTTACTGTTATGATTGAGTATGTTGAGCAAAATGGAAACGGATTAATGCTACAAAAGGTGGATATGTTCCCAAAACAGGGATATGATGCACCATATATAGTCATTGGTATGATAACCTTTAGTAGGGATATTAGAAAGCATGCTGTTTTGGTTTAAACGGCAGCTGTCGGGATGATATGAGAAAAACATAATTGAGTTTTCGAGTAATGAGACAGTGTTGTGTTTGGTCAGATAGGCATTTTAAAACATCAGCCCACGTCTCACTCTACAGCGGCCGTGAATTTGCATGGGGAGCCCAGTGAAGCATAACGGAAATGGTGGAAAGTAAATATTTGCAGAAAGCTGGGTAAACATGCAGCTATGTGATCGTTGGGAGGAATTTGCTCTTTAGAAGAACTTGTCGGTATGTTTCGCTCAGTTGGAAAATCCATTTCTCTTTCGTGGAAGAGAACTTCAGTGTTATTCGATTTTTAGAGTTCTACTGACAAATGCAATCTTTTAGTGGACATAAATGCATTTAAAATGTACATCGATCTTGATGACTAATCTTGCACTCTAGGGTGTGTCCACATTTCTGTCCAATCAAATGCTCTCTAAACACAAATGCTCCTCCCCCAATACCAACCGCTTTAGTAAGTTGCAAATAAGGGTTACATGGCTCAGCTGTGATGTAATTAAAACCTATTGACTGTTATTAAAAATCGAATGAGCTCTTCGATTTGGCCCACCACATAGGAAATGTTCACAGGAAATAAATGTATGCAAGTAATGAAAGTGTGCTTGATCTGTTTCATTGGATCTTTAAAGGGACAGTTCACCCCAAAAAAAGACATTACTGTCATCTTTTACTCGCCCTCAAATTGTTTTAAACCAACAAGAAGTAATTTCTTCTGTTGAAAATAAAGGAAGATATTTTGAAGAATAACAGTAACCAGACAGTCGCTGGTCCCCATTGACTTTCATAGTATGTTTTTTGTCTATACTATGGAAGTCAATGGGGACCAGCAAATGTTTGGTTGCTTTCAATTCTTCAATATATCTTCTTTTGTGTCCAGCAGAAGAAAAAAAGAAATTATTACTGGTTTGGAACAACTTATGGGTGAGTAAATGATGAGAGAATTTCAATTTTTGGTGTAAATGTGTACATTTTGGTGTAAATGTAAATGCTTCCAGTATAAATGTTTTTGTTTAGTTCAAGTAAAATATAAAGTAAAGGAAAGTAAAGTTATGAGATGATAAATGATAGTTTTGATAATTAATTATGGACTTTATTATTTTTATTATTTGATTACTTTTATTTTGGTATCACTAGCCATATTACAATTCTGTCATCATATATGTATGTATGTATGTATGTATGTATGAATGAATGAATGAATAAATGAGTAATAATGAAGAGTTTGTTCGTTCGTTTGTTCGTTCATTCAGTCAGTCATTTGTTTGATTTTTTATTTGATTGTTTAGTTTGATTATTTTTCAGATTGGGTTAAAGTTACTCAGTCAGGAGTAGCCCGTCGATTAACAAAATGCTAAAATATATTTTAAAGGGGTGGTTTACTGCTTTTTTTCTTTGAATGATTGTGTTTATGGGGTGCAATATAACATGTATTCATGGTTTTTCTTTTTTTAAAAGTCTTATTTTTCTATAAATTTCACCTTTATTGTAAGCCGCGCTCTCCTCTGTCATTTGAACGAGCGGTTGACTTCCTGAGTCTATGAAACCACTCCCTCAGAAACAGGCAATGGGCTCAGATTGGTTAGTTTGGGCCGGTGTGTTGTGATTGGCTAAACTATAGCTCACATTGTCCGTAACGCTTCGCCCATTACCTTTATGGACGAAACGTGCATGAGCTCCGGTCCAGATGTAAATAATGGTGTCGAACTGCAGTATCAGTATGAGGCAGAATCAGACCCAGAAAGCGGCGATGAAGAGAGTCAAGCAGAACCTCACCACCAGTGGTGGAATGTAACGAAGTACAAATACTTTGTTACTTTACTTAAGTACATTTTTCACGTATCTTTACTTTACTTAAGTAGAATAAATAGTGCATACTTTTTACTTTTACTTAGTTACATTTTGCAGCAATTATTATACTTTCTACTCCACCAGGGACGTCACTAGGCCCTTTTAGGGGGGCTCCAGCCCCCCTAAACTTCTGCCTTGCCCCCCTAAAAATTTGGTGATTAATATACACAAATTTGTGTTCGCTTCAGTCTTGTTAATCAGTTCAGCTCATTCTTCATTATCAATCCACAGCAGCGCCGATCAGAGAGCACGTCAGAAACAGAGGACAGGGTGTGTGTGTTCATCTGAGCCTCATTGGTCTGTCACTGCTCGTCAATGTCAGAATATTTGAGATGACCAATCAAATCAAAGTAGGCTAGGCGGGACTTCTAATGTTCACAGACGCTGCTGAGCGCGAAATCCTCAAATTTCAGCAGAGCAACTCGAACGCTTCAGTGTATGATAAAGTGTGACTGCGAGATTACAGTAAGATGTAAGTAAGTAGTAGCTAAACTTAACGTTTCATATTTGACAGTTTTTTTTAGGTCATTATAAATGTTAAACGAATGTCAAAAAAATAACCTGGCAAACTAATATAATGTTAGTTTAATTTCGCCATCCACATGCAACTGATTTTGTAACTCATGTAACGTTAGCCTGCCCTAATGTAATAATTAGTTTAGCCTACTGTCATTGTGAGGGGACAATTAAACATTAAAGCCCGGAACACACTGAGCCGATCGGTCGGCCGTCTGGCAGATTTTCCCTTTTTAAATGACGAGATAGAGACTAATATATCCGCGAGAAATAGACAGTTGTCTCAATTACACGCAGGCGCAGAACACACATTCTAGCTGACAGTCGCCTGCAGTTCTCTCGGTGTGTTCAAGTGCAGTATACATCATTTGGCAGAATAAATCATCTTTAATTGAGAAACGCTCAAACCTGTGTTGTCAAATTTCACTATGACCTTAAAATTCTGGTTCTTGGGTTTAAACTGTATGCAAGCCAAACTACACAGCGAAATTACACTCTGATTGAACCAATCCAAGCGCAGTTACAGTAATTAGTGTAATTAAATAGCATTATGTGGACAACTTATCTTATATAGAGAGGAATTAGATCAGTATGCTATTACTTTATCATACATTTACATGAGGAGACAGATAGCATTTTCAGTCATTGCTTATATGAATAACTCATTCAGGAGCAAAGTCTGGTAAATTTCCCCATGCAGCTTTGATGTGTCTAAAAGCTAACATTACAGTAACTTTTCTTTAACACAGTAGAAATGGAAGAAGAGGATATGTCTGTCACGTTTTACTTGTTAACATCTTGGTTTCTTGACTGGTTGTTGACATAAGTGTAAGCTCTACACTCACCGGCCACTTTATTAGGTACACCTGTCCAACTGCTCGTCAACACTTAATTTCTAAGCAGCCAATCACATGGCGGCAAGCTCAGTGCATTTAGGCATGTAGACATGGTCAAGACAATCTCCTGCAGTTCAAACTGAGCATCAGTATGGGGAAGAAAGGTGATTTGAGTGACTTTGAACTTGGCATGATTGTTGGTGCCAGAAGGGCTGGTCTGAGTATTTCAGAAACTGCTAATCTACTGGGATTTTCACGCACAACCATCTCTAGGGTTTACAGAGAATGGTCAGAAAAAGAAAAAACATCCAGTGAGCGGCAGTTCTGTGGGCGGAAATGCCTTGTTGATGCCAGAGGTCAGAGGAGAATGGCCAGACTGGTTCGAGCTGATAGAAGGGCAACAGTGACTCAAATAACCATCCCGTTACAACCAAGGTGGGCAGAAGAGCATCTCTGAACGCACAGTACGTCGAACTTTGAGGCAGATGGGCTACAGCAGCAGAAGACCACACCGGGTGCCACTCCTTTCAGCTAAGAACAGGAAACTGAGGCTACAGATTTGCACAAGCTCATCGAAATTGGACAATAGAAGATTGGAAAAATGTTGCCTGGTCTGATGAGTCTCGATTTCTGCTGCGACATTCGGATGGTAGGGTCAGAATTTGGCGTCTACAACATGAAAGCATGGATCCATCCTGCCTTGTATCAACGGTTCAGGCTGGTGGTGGTGGTGTCATGGTGTGGGGAATATTTTCTTGGCACTCTTTGGGCCCCTTGGTACCAATTCAGCATCGTTGCAACGCCACAGCCTACCTGAGTATTGTTGCTGACCATGTCCATCCCTTTATGACCACAATGTACCCAACTTCTGATGGCTACTTTCAGCAGGATAATGCGCCATGTCATAAAGCTGGAATCATCTCCAGACTGGTTTCTCTGAACATGACAATGAGTTCGCTGTACTCAAATGGCCTCCACAGTCACCAGATCTCAATCCAATATAGCATCTTTGGATGTGGTGGAACGGAAGATTCGCATCATGGAGTGTGCAGCCGACAAATCTGCGGCAACTGTGTGATGCCATCATGTCAATATGGACCAAACTCCCGGAGGAATGCTTCCAGCACCTTGTTGAATCTATGCCACGAAGAATTGAGGCAGTTCTGAAGGCAAAAGGGGGTCCAACCCGTTACTAGCATGGGTACCTAATAAAGTGGCCGTGAGTGTAGATGTGAGTGCAAAGATTTTGCAAATGAAAGTCTAAAAATACCCTGGGTAAGTACCCCCTGTCTTCCAATCCTAGTGACGTCCCTGTACTCCACTACATTTCTACAACTTCTGTTACATTTTTGTTAAATTTTCTGACCAGCTTTTCCCCTGCCAAAACGTAAATCTGACCGTCCGTCGTTGCACAGTTTGTCTGCACCAGTGACGTCTGGCTTGCCATAGACACAGTATCTAAAACTTCGGTCACACTGAATGTGCCTGCACTGCAGTGCATTTATCGTGCAATTTATAGCACGAAAATTTTTTATTTACGTGCACTAGGAAATGCACCGTGTGCAATATACGGTTGGTTAGGATTATGGCAAGCCAAGAGGTTCAGAATTACACCATAAATTAATCACGTTTAACTGCCAAACATAGTTATTAACATATAGTAAGGATAAGCATGATGTGTATATTGCCTAATTAATTGCAAGCTTGTTTCAGAAATGGTGACAACTAATTTTTTTCCATCATTATATGAGTATTAGGTTGAATGAGTTAGAATGAATGTTTTATTAATCATTAGAAAATAGACATTAAGAGAATAAATTGTTATGCAAGTACTTTTACTTTTAATACTTAAAGTACATTTAAAATCAGGTACTTTTTACTTTTTACTTAAGTATGGTTGTCATTGTGTTACTTCGACTTTTACTAAAGTAAATATTTATCTGGTTATTTGTACTTTTACTTAAGTACTGAAATTCAGTACTTCCTCCACCACTGCTCACCACACACGGCTCTTACAAAACGTTTCTGAAAGGTAATTTGTCTATATTTTTTTAACTTTATACATGTTTGTTTTACACAATAGCATTTAACTGACTGGCTACTATTAGGCTTGCCACGGTAGTCAGTGTTACCTGGTGTTACCGGTGTTCAGTCGCAACACCGGTTTCATTACATGCCCACCATGGTACCGCGGTTTGCATGTGAAAAAAAAAAAAGTTTAAAGCCTTAAAATATTGAACGCAGTTACGCAGTAGTCGTTAAATCCTACCTATTAACACACACGCGAAACAGAAAATACGCGTCGGTATCGAGTTCTCTTTCGGGCTTGAACAAACCATAACACACAAATTATACCAATATGTCCATAAGAGCAGTCTTAACGAACGTAGAGATTAGTGAGAAAACAGCGTGTCAGATCGCGTCTCTGTCAGCAACGGCTGTCCGAATTCGCTCACTCGTTTTTAACTTACTCCTTCTCATTCACTCCTTTAACAGTATTAGTGGACTAATGTAGGGAATAGGCCTAGTAAATGAGGGTTTTGTGGGTGATTTCGGATTAGAACCCATGTTCTCAAGCAGTGAAAAATAGAGGACACTGACAGACGCGTTGACAGACAGGACCGAGCAGGTAATATTTAATATGAAACAGTCTCAACTTTCAAATTTGGCCAGTCAAAGAAAATCAAACAATAAATAGGCCTACCGTTTTGTGGCTCTTTAATGTGTTGTGACAGATTGCCTGATAAAGCCAAGTTCCACTGACGTTAATCTACTTTACTCTCCTGACTGCTTTGTCGGACATTTCTGTCAATCAAAAGTTAGTTTAGTTTTGAAACTAGCGCATATTCAGGGCACAATAACAAAACAGTTCTTTTCCGCACTACCGCACCATTATGTATGCCCGTGAAAAAGTGCGCATTTTACGTTTGCCTTTGAATTAGCGATTTAAAAGCCTCCGCCGGTGACACCGGTATTACCGGTGTTGTCACACGTCGATTAACCGGTGAGAAATATCTCTCACCGACACAACCCCTAGCTACTATACACAACCAGTGTTGGCATTGGTTTACGTTCTTGATCAAATCGAAAATAACGTCATAAAGTATATATACATGAAAATACATTTACAACATTGCTACTTATACAAAATTCAGGTCCATATTGTTTGTACGCGTTTGTCGTAGACACAAAATAGCATAACTAGTAGCCTAGTGGCTATAAAGCCAGCGCTGGCATTTGATAAAACTAAAACATTACGTCTGAAATGATGCAAATACATTTTAAATGATGAAGTCTTAGCCTACTTACAGGTTGTGGCTCAACAACTGCTGCCTCTGGTTTTAAAGTTGGAACTGCTTCATGTTGACCCTTCGCTAAGCTCCCGCCCTCCCTTAGATACTGTTGCTACGCCGGTCAAGCTTTCACACCTGGCACGTCTATTTCAGTGTGTATGCACCGGTGTCAGACATTCCCAAGGAGATAATTAGCAAGAGCTCAACAGTTTCTTGTTGAATCCGGCATTGAATTCGTGGAGATTCTGGAAACTGTCTTCCGTAAAATGCGCAGCACAGAGAGCTAAATTACGATCGTCATTTTCAGGAACATAATCAAACATGAATTATATCCATTGTTGTTGAAGTACATTGTTGTCAGAAGACCTGACAGCTGGGTGAACACAACACACTTGACGAGCCGCAGAAATATGGCCATGCCCTTTTTTGTATATTCCAGAGGGAGGGTTGATGCAAATGTGTGGGTTAGTGACGTCTAAAACCCAGCTGTAGTCCCAATTGAGTTGTTTTTGTAGGCATTAAACTTCCTGATTTTTTAAAAGACAATATCTCTGCTTACACTGAACTTTCAGCGCTGCAACTTTGCAGATACTGTTAATGCACCAACAGCAACATTACACACTATTTAAAATCAAAAAAGTGAAATCCAGTCAACCCCCCCCCCCCCCCTTTAAAGTATGTCAGTGAGCCTCCATCTTTGTCTTTAATCGTTTCATTTTTTAGGTTAAAATATATGCATTATGAACAAAGAACCGTCATTATTTCCAAGATAGGTGTTTTTGTTAATCCTGTCTTCATTTAGTCGTGAATGGGTTCTCCCTGCTTGTATCCACACCCATCATTTCTCCCCTCTGTCTTTAAGATTTTCGAGAAGGAAAAAAAAATCAATCCCCCATCCAAACTTTTGAGGATACCTGGGTATCAGATTTTGCACAATACATACTACACACAATGCTTTGGCATGTTTCCTTCGCTCAAAAGCTTGCCAGACCTCCCGTGCCTAGTTACGGTTGCTAAACCATGATTAACCAGTGTCTGTTTTCAGGTGTGGCTTAGCGAAGGTCAATTCTATTATTCTGAATTATCTCATTTAATTGATAAAGCACCTTTCTGTGGATTATGATCTGGGTTTGGAAGGTGTGTCTGAAATCCTCAGCCCTTCTCTCAGAATGCGGGTGGTCTCCTTTAATCGACTGAACCCCTGCAAGGTGTAACGGGTGGGAATTATACACTACGCTTCTCCTGAGCTGTTATTGTGAGTGCTGTTTGAGTTCAGACCCCCAGCACCTGTCCTCCCACCTCTCTAACTTTTTACCTTGTGATTTATTTATTTATTTGGTTCTGTTTTTGTCCGTCCTGTTTTTATAGATCACAGACAAAATAAGTCTGACAGAACCCACCCAAAAGTAAAAGACACATAGACGAGAAGTGTGAAAATAGTGTATCTCTGTTCTGGAAATCCTCCTCTCAGTTCCTCTGTTTTTTTTTATCTCCATCTTTCTGTCTTTGTGATTTTGTCAACAGATAGCCGAGATTCTAGTCTCACACACACTGTGATGTGTGTGTCTGTTTAGTGTTTATGGCAGGGTGAGACTGAACAGACACAGCAGGAGCAGCTTCAAAACTCAAACAGGCATTTTATTTTGAAATACAATGAACACAAATTAACACCATTATCTCTCTGTGATTGATTTGACAACTATAGGAATTATTATTATTATTTTTTTTTTATGGAAATGGCATTAAAAGTCTTTTAGTCATGTCTTAATTAATCATTAGCTCTTTTTTTTTCAATATTTTATTGTATAAATGTCATTATTTTATTCTTGTCCCAGACACAGGGTTAAAAATATATGAAAATCCATCTTAAAATGCCAAGTCAACTTTATTTATAACACTCTATAGTGATGATAAAATGATTAAATGATGCAAATAGAGTTCATGTTGGCTGTCAAACATTCAGGAATGAGAAACGCTGGTCTCTCCACCCACCATGTCTTTATACACTCACCCCAACACAATGTTAATTTACATACTAATTTCATATTCAAACATTCTATCTCTCCAGACGAAGAACTACAGTGAAGAAGTTGGCTGTGGCTCCAAATGGAAGAACTATGGCCTGAGAATATTTGGATATATTCTACCTTACAAGGATGGTAATGCTCTTTTGTATTAAAAGTAAAAATTGCTTTTAGATATTTTTAATGGAGATACAGAATGTCAAGCAGATGACATCCTCTCACAATCACATTTGAACTGTTCCAAACTCAAAGAAGTGTGTCCTAGATATATAAGAAGCAGCGTTCTTACCTGACGCTCACACTGTCCGTCGCTCTCATTTGTCCAGGTGATTTTCAGTTTGCAGTTTCTTCTGATGATAACTCAGAGTTCTGGTTGAGTTCAGATGAAAGTCCTCTCAATGCACCGTCTGCTGGCCTACGTGGGAAAGGTAAGGGATTTAATTGTGTGTGTGCATATATATATATATATATATATATATATATATATATATATATATATATATATATATACACATATATATATATATATGAAGAGTTCAGATGCAAAAGCCTCTAAATGCCATTTGAAAATTTCTTCTAAAATGATCATTTTTATCAAGCTTGTATATTTAAGTTCATTAATTTCATTTAAATGACAATTAATAGGTAATCTTCATTGCCATTTAAGTGAAATTACTGAACTTTAATATACAAGCTTGATAAAAATGATCATTTTAGAAGAAAATTTCAAATGGCACTTAAAATAAGTAATTACTTGTATATATATATATTTACACCCACCTAAAGGATTATTAGGAACACCTGTTCAATTCCTCATAAATGCCATTATCTAATCAACTCAGTCACACTGATCAATCAACCAATCAAATAACCACTGCTTACAACCGAGGTATGCAGCAAAGCATTTGTGAAGCCACAACACGCACAACCTTGAGGCGGATGGGCTACAACAGCAGAAGACCCCATCGGGTACCACTCATCTCCACTACAAATAGGAAAAAGAGGCTACAATTTGCAAGAGTTCACCATAATTGGACAGTTGAAGACTGGAAAAATGTTGCCTGGTCTGATGAGTCTCGATTTCTGTTGAGACATTCAGATGGTAGAGTCAGATATTTGGCGTAAACAGAATGAGAACATGGATCCATCATGCCTTGTTACCACTGTGCAGGCTGGTGGTGGTTTAATGGTGTGGGGATGTTTTCTTGGCACACTTTAGGCCCCTTAGTGCCAATTGGGTATCGTTAAAATGCCATGGCCTACCTGAGCATTGTTTCTGACCATGTCCGTCCCTTTATGGTCACCATGTACCCATCCTCTGATGGCTACTTCCAGCAGGATAATGCACCATGTCACGAAGCTCGAATCATTTCAAATTAGTTTCTTGAACATGACAATGAGTTCACTGTACTAAAATGGCCTCCACAGTCACTAGATCTCAACCCAATAGAGCATCTTTGGGATGTGGTGGAACGGGAGCTTCGTGCCCTGGATGTGCATCCCTTAAAACTCCATCAACTGCAAGATGCTATCCTATCAATATGGGCCAACATTTCTAAAGAATGCTTTCAGGATCTTGCTAAATTAATGCCACGTAGAATTAAGGCAGTTCTGAAGGCGAATGGGGGTCAAACACAGTGTTAGTATGGTGTTCCTAATAATCCTTTAGGTGATTGTATTTACATACTGTATATATATATATATATATATATATATATACACTTTTATTTAAATATGCATTTTTAATATAACTATATAATATTATTATATTTATTACATTTATATTTAATTACTTGAATAATTTATATAGCAATTATTTCATAACAATTTTATAATTATAATACAATTATGAAAAGTATTATTATTTTATTTTATTATACCGTATTTTCCGCACTATAAGGCGCACCGGATTATAAGGCGCACCTTCAATTAATGACCTATTTTAGGACATTTTTCATATATAGGGCGCACCGGATTATAAGGCGCATAAGATACTGCAGTCAAACGTTTGACTGGGTTTGCATTATGCATCCACTAGATGTGCTAAAGGGAATGTAACGAGTGCGCGGCGCCGGAGGTGAGGCGTTTATTTAGTAAGCATGAGCGCGCTGGGGCGGGCACGTGACTTACATTCACAACTCCAGGTAGACCTATCGCACACCAGACGCACACTTTCTCATCAGTGTATGGCCAGCAATATTGTTATGTTTAATGACATTATGATATGAAGATAATGTCTGTTCTGTGTAATGATTGTACTGTACAATTAAATACAATCGTTGCTGAGTCTGCAGTCTGAAAACTTTACCTCAGAGCATCCGTTAACTGAATGAATTGAAAATCTCACCTGAAAAATCCAATAACATCAGCAATTGTCATTTAAGCAGCTGATTTCTATAAATGAATGCAAAACTAAATATATATTGCAGCATAGGGCGAAGTCAGGATCCATTGGAAACGATTTGAGACAAAAAAAATAAATTTTATATAAAACTATGTAAATGGCACTCTGTGGCGCAGCAGGATTTTGAAAACGGTCCTGAGCTGTTGCTGGGCACTGTGGTGCCGCCGGTGTGTGTACACTTATAGAGAATAATGTGTTCGAATTTTAAAGATGTGGTTTCTCGTCCGGTGTGTGACCTCCTTAAGATGGACAGGAGCGCGAGTTCGCAGGAGAATTTAATAACGCGGAGCGTTGTTAACCAATTGATCCATATATAAGGCGCTCTGGATTATAAGGCGCACTGTCGTTTTTTGAGAAAATTAAAGGCTTTTAAGTGCGCCTTATAGTGCGGAAAATACGGTAAGTAAAATAAGTATTTTACTCATATTTAAATATATATAGCATATTATTTTGTGTATTGGGGATGTACCCAAAGCTGAATACATTATTCGAAAAGGACATTTCCAAATATATATTCCAATGCTTTTACATCGTCTCGCAAGTATTTATTTTGCTAATTATATTGTATATAATTTGCAGGCATCATAGCCGCTTTCAATATCTGTGGTATTGAAATCACTTTGAAAAATGTATACCATAGCAATCCTAACCCTTTCCCTTTCAGGGAAGGGGTTATTCATTTTCTGTGCATTTCCAAAATAAGATATTCAGGCTTTGGGGTAAGTATATCATACTTACCCAAGAATCTGTATTGAATTTTATAGGCTTTAAAGTGTAAATATCAATCAACACTCCTTTCATTGTTCATTGATCGGCAATCGTTGTGTCATTGTGAGCAGCGGTGACTATTTCCTCAAACAGAAGGCCTTGCTGTTACTGCATGGTGGATTTCATTTAGATTTATTCCCCAGTGCTCGTCATGCTTAGAAGTGTAGATTTGTACGATGTGAGGGAGCGTTGGCTTTGTAAAACACAATTAGTGCCTTAGCCAGAAGCCTGTGAGAGTTTACAGGGAGTGTGTATCGATTACGTCTGGCTCAGATGGGAATTGGCGCTCACACATGCCAGCCGAGGACTTGATACCCTGTCACAGAGATGCGTGATCGATTGAAAGGCGTCTCTTTGTCTAAGAAAGAATCGCAGCCTGTCCGGAATTCCGAGTGACTCTTTACGGATGCGACAGACCTTTTCCAGTCACAACTGTAGATGGGGAAATCCATCCAAGCTGGAGAAACAGAAGAACATTGTTTCTGTGGGCTTAAATATAGAAACTCAAATGTTTCAACTCTAAGAGATCCGTCTGAATAAGGCAGAAAGTTCATTTAGCAAAGATTTTGAGGCGACCACTTGACAAATAAGAGTGAGATGTGGGAACAAAAGAGCTGAGAGTGAAGAAAGACACAAAGAAGAGAGTGCAATATCTGGCGTCAGTGTGACTCCATTGCTCCCGTATTTTCTCTGTTGGCCCCCATTCCATCTATTCAATACTCCAGGGTCACAGATAGACAAAATGAGTTTCTTCAATGTAATTCTGTGTTTGGGGAAAGTTCACATGGCTCAATAAAATAGATGGAATAGTATAAAGGAGAGAAATACCAGCAGAAATACCATAGACATCTCTGAAAGATGAAAAATAGCATTGTCAGGTTATCCCTTG
Organism: Hybognathus amarus; assembly: GCA_030378365.1. NCBI lineage: Eukaryota > Metazoa > Chordata > Actinopteri > Cypriniformes > Leuciscidae > Hybognathus > Hybognathus amarus. Next base: position 175,159 of record JAQIUQ010007241.1, read on the forward strand.
CACTTGCATGGACTTGACAAATTGTGTTACAGAGAGAACTTCAAGGAATAGTTCACTCAAAAAATGTAATTCTGTCATCTTTTACTCACCTGAATCAGTGTGACTTATTTTTCTTATACCAAGCCCAAAACGCTAAATATATTACCAGGGCCGAAGAGCTGTCAACATCCAGAAATGACAAAGAAATGGCTAAACAATAGCTTTGTGTGTGAAAGATTGATATTTAATTAATTCACTGAAAATCTTCCCCTCGCTAAATCCTAACCACATGCGCTGTGAAACCTGGCGCTATAATGATGCGTGACAGTTAATTCTATTTTTGGAATGGTTTCGGTTCCTGCGACAGCTTGATTTGTAATTCGAGTATCATTTAGTCTTTGGGGTCCTTGACGTCACCATTCTCACATACTTTTAAAAACGGGTTTTAAAGTGGATTATTTTTTACGATACTGTATCATCTCCCAGGTTTACAACAAAAATTTTAATTTGTGAGAACGGTGACATCATGCTTATGCATATTACGTGTTCAGTCTATCAGTCTATACTAGCCTGGCAGCCATAGTTTTTAGTCGTTTACATCGTTTTTTAGTCGTTTTACATAGTTTTTAGTCGTTTACATCGTTATTAGTCATTTTACATGTTTTAAGTCAAATTACATTATTTTTAGTCATTTTACGTTGTTTTTTAGTCATTTTAAATAGTTTTTCAGTCGTTTACATCGTTTTACATTGTTTTTAGTCGTTCACATCGTTTTTAGTCATTTTAAATAGTTTTTTTAGTCGTTTACATAATTTTTTGTCATTTTACACCAGTTTTAGTCATTTACACCGTTTTTAGTCATTTACATTGTTTATAGTCATTTTCAGCGGATCCATGTGAACTGGATGGTTGACAGCGTTGTCGTCTGTACGCGATAAAAGCAAAGGAAAATCATTTCTGTTTTTAGTATGTCTTTCTTGAGTAAACATACCATAATTATTAAATTTGAATAGCCATGAAATGGTTACATTTTAGTGATTTGATTATGTACTTAGACTATGTATACAATTTTGGTGTGAGTGTGAGACAGACAGAGCTCCTCCCACACACTCTTCTGTTTGGCTGAGATGCATCTGTTGTGGACAGAGCACGTCTTGTCGCTAGAATGTTATCGCGTTGCTTCTGGTTAGGACATGCTGTAAAAATCAAACAATCGAATATAATACATCACGTCAGCAACAACGAAAGCATTGGTTCTTGATTGTCTTGTGATCGTTGTCGAACCATCAGGCGTAGTGTAACCCTAATTGATGTGCCATATTTGAATGCATGTAGCACACAATGTGTTTTTTATATTTGTTGAAAACATAAGTAGTTTACTACTTTTTGTCTATTTAATCCATTTTGTAAAGTCAAAGATATAAGATGGTGTACATATTTTCATTTCCTAGCAAAGGAACTACTCCTATAAACCACCGCGCCTCACTAAAGTCGACTAAAGCCACCGTGAAAGAGCCTTTTGAGTGACTTCCAAATCTGACGACGGCCACGTGAACTTTTCCTCTAGTGAATTTTATATAGTGAATGTGCAGGGAAACTTATTTTCCTCGATTTACTGAAGCTTATATGTAAAACGCATTTGCAGCTGGGGTACCTCTAAGGTGCGACCAATGAACTAAGCCCTACGTCATTACACAATCTTCACTCTTCACGTACCTTCAGCGGGGTTTACAGACACGTAACACGACTTCCACCAATCAGATGCATCACTGTGGGATTGTTCAGGATTGTGGGTAATGAAGTACTTATCCAATACATCTGGAATAAAAGGCATCTTAAAACAAGGTTAGTGCCCCATGAACTTTTGGCGTTTATATGAGCATATGCAATCACTTAGTACAGCCGTAGCTATTTTTAAGTCTACCATGTATGGTTAATATTTAATGGTTATATCCCAACTGTCAATGGAGAAATTGTATTGAATTTTTACTTCCGGCACCGGCTGTGGGCGGGACTGTGATTCTCTATTGTGCAGTTCCAGAAAACAATTCCAGACCAGGAAAAACCTGCCGCTATTCAGATGTTAGTTTAAGGGTGCGTGCTTGGTTTCCTTCTCTCATCTACACAGTTCTCATTTTTGCAAATCATGCATTATTACAAGGAAATATTTTAACACACGAGGGAAATCATTGTGGTGTCTACGAAGATGTGAAAAAAAAGTCATAAATCTAGCTAACACATTTACCAATATTATTATACGCCTGTTTAACCGAAAGTAATTTGGGTGGGTTTGTCTCTTCCCCATACAATGTCATTTCTCTGTCTCTTTGCGGCCCTGACGAGAGCGTCGAGAACTGCTCTTAAAGGAAATGTGAGAAGACGCTCTGATTGGTTTATTGCACGTGATGCCCAAACCACACATATGAGTAATGTAGCTTCTTCAGACCAACCCATTTTAGATCCGCCCACAAAGTTACTTGCGTTTTCGCGTTTGATATTGCATTTCAGATCGTTAAAATAGGGCCCCATTTGTATCATTTAAGTATTAAGTATATTTAATGTATTCTATTAAAGTAGATGATTTCCATAATAAGTACTTTTTTATGCTAAAGTCTTCTTCTTTTTTTACAAAGCTGTGATATTTATTAAACTTAAAAGAACTGTTGCTAGCAAGGGCACTAGCAAAACATTTCCACCCAATGTTTTCTCTTCCCTTCGCATTTGAAAGATTTTCCTCTAGTCACCTTCAAGTGGAAATATACTGTAGCTTTCGCCTCTGAAGGCAGACGTACACACACACACACATGCAAATACACAACGCATCTTTGTCCTCTAATACCCGTGAGAGGCCAAGTTGTGTTTGGCAGCGGAGGCAATTAGCATTGGCTGAGTCACACGTGTGTGTTGATCCTGATGAAGGTGTGTGTGAAAGTAAACGCATTCCTTTTGGCAAAAAGAGGGGCAAGTGTGGGAGAATCTGCAGCGGGACTTTTTTTGGTTGGTGTGTGTGTGATGAATGAAAGGCGTCTTGAGGGCAGCAGGGATCCTGGATGATCCAGGAGGCATTATGATTCATTGCATCGACGTGCGATGTGAACAGAAGCATTGAGAGCGAGAGAGATGCCACACATGACAATTAAAGAGAGGCATGCTGGGATGGAGAGATGGAAGATTTACATTCTGGATCACTGCTCTAAGAGCACTCATTAGTTACTGAGGGTTGGTGTGGAAATCGCTGCAGTTGCCCTGCGGGTCAAGAGAGGGATGCTTTGGATTATATAAACACATAACGACTGTGAGAAGGGTTATTATTAAGGTTTATTGGAGGAAAACACAAATCCCTCAAAGTGTTTTAAAGGGGTCATATTAGGAGGATTTATAATGTCCTTGATATTTCAAGATGAAAGGTTTCATTATACTATAAAATCAGAATAAAAACTTTTCACATCCAAAATGGAGCATTTATTGAAAATGCGATAGAAAATTGCCTTTGGTGTATTAAAAGCAAAAAAAGTGGATATGATGTCACAGATAGGACCCCTAAAGACCCTTTTGTAATTTTGATCTCTTTATGACAAGGCAAGATTCGCCAGGCTGGGATTTGTCATGTGATTGATGGATGGATGGATGAATGGATGAATAAATGGATGGATGGATGGATGGATGTGATGGATTGATGGATTGATGGATTAATGGATTGATGGATGGATGGATGGATGGATGGATGGATTAATGGATTAATGGATGGATTGATTGATTGATTGATGGATTAATGGATTGATGGATTGATTGATTGATTGATTGATTGATTGATTGATGGACTGATTGGATGGACTGATGGATGGATGGATGGATAGATGGATGGATTAGATGGATAGATAGATTGATGGATTGATGGATGGATGGATGGATGGATGGATGGATGGATGGATTGATGGATTGATGGATTGATGGATGGATTGATTGATGGATTGATGGATTGATGGATGGACTGATGGATGGATGGATGGATGGATGGATTGATGGATGGATTGATGGATTGGTGGATTAATGGATGGATGAATGGATGGATGGATGGATGGATGGATGGATTGATTGATTAATGGATTGATTGATGGATTAATGGATTGATGGATTGACTGATGGATGGATGGATTGGTGGATGGATTGATGTATTGATGGATGGATTAATGGATTGATTGATTGATGGATGGATTGGTGGATGGATGGTAACCACAGAGGCACCTTTTTAGATTTATTTTCTAGTAGATAATGCTCTGCCTTGATGATTACGCATAATGAATGGATGGATGGATTCTGAGCGATTCGTTACTGTTTTGTTGTAATTTTAATTATAATTCAAATGCATTTTTTTTACTACAATATTATTGTGGATAATTGTTGAGAGGGGCATTTTTGATTTAGACCCTCCAAAATCCTCACCATAATTGCCCGAACATTAATTGCACTGTAATTACATTACAACATTAACAACTTGTGGGTTTGCTCTGTTTCAGCTGGGATCTGAGTGGACTGCACCAGGAGAGTTTACCAAGTTCAGGTCTCAGGCATCCAAATCTGTGCAGTAAGTACATACTGTAAACATCTTAGATATGCTATTCCAAACACAGCATCTGTGTGCCTTTGTTGTAATTTCCATGTGTCCATGGCATTGCATTGTTGGAGATTGCAAAGCAAACTTCGGTATATTGTGTACAGTCATTTATATACTGTGTATTTCTGTTGCACGTTTTATTGTCCAATCGAGGGGCCTCAATTCCTCTACTGTAAACAAACCGCCCTCACTCGTGGCTATTGATGCAGTTATTTTACCCCTGATGGTGTTGATTGGGTTGGTAATTGGAGGAAATTGCTGGCCTTTATCTGATCGGGCATTTAATGATCGCCTTTCTCTTCTCCTCTCAAAGCACTCACATCATTTACAGCCATACAACTTCTGTGATTTAAATATCACGTCGAAAAAGAGCTGTCGTTTCTAAGATAGAAACACCTTTTCCACTTCAAATCAGCAGTGAATGAGCGGTCAATTAGCATATCGTATTTCTAGTATTTCCATAAAAAGCCCTCTACATCCAGCAAACCATTTTAGTTCGGCACTCTGCACTAATGCCCCATTAATAATGGCTTCAAATGGATCTGCTGAAATTAGCAGTGGGTTTGTTTCCATATGGCTGTAAAGTGATCCATAGCCTGGCCTTTATCTTGAGTGTATTTTAATAATGCATAAACTAATCCGACCTCATTTCATGAACCTGAGTGTATAGATAGTAACCACAGAGGCACCTTTTTAGATTTTTTTTTCTAGTAGATAATGCTCTGCCTAGATGATATAAGCCTTTATATTTATGAATTCCATTTCAATTTGTAAAAGTACTGGATATTAGACATCTGGGTGCCATATAGGTGTTTTCATATAAATTAAAAAATACAAAAACCTACTATCTAATCTTCAATAAATCCAGTGCTTGACACTGATTCAAATGTCTCTGTAACTGGTAATGCGCATAATATCTTCTAATGTCTATCTACATGTTTATAAATGTTAACTGCCATTCTAAATTTTGGGGTTGGTAAGATTTTTAATACCAGCAAGGACATGTAAGGGGACCTTTTATGCCAAACTCAATTTTGCATGGTGTTAGAACATTATGGGCCCTATTTTAACGATCTGAAACGCAAGTGTCAAAGCGCAAAGCGCAATTAAATTTGTGGGCGGATCCCGGTGCTGTTGCTATTTTCCCGGCGGGATAAATGCCTCTTGCGCCTGGTGCAAATCTAAAAGGGGTTGGTCTGGAGTAGCTTCATTATTCATAGGTGTGGTTTGGGCGTAACGGAAATAAACCAATAAGAGCGTCATATCACATTCCCTTTAAGAGCATGATGAACGAGATGCGCTTGTTCCGTGGCGCAATTCTATTTTAACGGCGCATTTACCAGGCGCGCTTCCGCATCGGTTCACAGCCGAGTAGAACGATGTTCTCGTCAGGGCCGTAAAAGAAAGAGAAGGGACACTGGGGATGGGACAAACCCACCCAAATTACCCTGGGGTTAAACATGCATATAATAATTTGGGTAAATGTGTAAGCTTTATGCCTGTTTTTCCCATCATCATGGACACAACAATGATTTCCCTCATGTTTATATATTTTTCCGTATAATAATGTATCATTTGCAAAAAAGTAAAATGCATCTGTGTTGATGAGAGAATCATCTACAGTGTATCCGCGTTGTTCACACTCTGTATTATGGCCAAGCATGCACGCTTAAAATAGCATCTGAATATACGCGCAACGCGCCACTGACTTTAGACCAGGTTTTTTCTGGTCATTGGCGCAATTGTTTTCTGGAACTGCAAAATAGCACCAGGGATTGTTTGCGCCGACACACGCCTCCTTTTTGCGCCAACCCGCCCAGGAAGCGCAAGTTCATTTGTTAGTTTACCGACGTGCGTCTGTGGAGGAAAAAAGCCCGCTTTGCGCAAGTGCAAAATAGGAATGATAAATGCGTCAGTGTATAAAGTCATTTGTGCCGGGTGCAAGATAGAGCCCAATGTGTATAGAGTGTGTGTACACAACCACCCTATAATGATAAAAATTCCACCTACTTCTAATTCGTTTTTTGTACCCACTGACATAAAAACTAAAAAAATGATTTAACACACTTTGAAATGTTATTTAACAACTTAAACTTGTTTAAACACATTGTTCATGACTCAATATGCATTATATTCGTTTCGAAAAGATTGAAGCTTTATTTGTCAATGCCCCATACACAGTTGTAATCAAAATGATTAAACCCTCATTGCGAATCAGGTTTATTAGCAAAACTTACAGACTTTCAGCTGTTTGCAATGAACAGATCAAACAAATATAATTGAAATGGCTCAACACAATAAATGTTGTTTCCCTAAATTCAACTGAGGGGCTTTTACGTGACACTATTTTCAGCTAAAAACGTAAAAATGTTATGCGTTTTGGCCGTGCATTTCCACGACAACAGCGCTTTGGGTGCTTGAAAAAGCAAACTTGAAAACAGGTTTCAAAGTGCAAGTTTTTAAAAATGGTCTCCATGTAAACAGCAAAAACGTTAATCTCTGGAGAAAATGACGCCATGCGCATGCCTATTATTTGTTCAGTCTACAGAGTTTCGTCACCATCTAATGGCCTAGCAGCTGAAAACAATGTGTTTAGTCGTTTTTGCCAATCTGTTTGAATGGGATCATTTTGATAATGATGTCGTCTGTATATCTGTATAATGACTTCTCTGTTTTAAGCCTATTGTTGTCGTGTGAACGCACCCTGAAAATGCAACTTTTAATGACTTATGCAGTCTCCAAATTATTCAACCCCTGAATAGAATCCCACACATCTGCAAAACAGGTGTTGTCTAAAGATGCTATTCAAGGGCTTTTCAATGAGCTATTCAAGGGCTTCATTAGTGGCACCAGGTGTGCTTGAGCTAGAACACGTGAAATATCTGAACTGGCTCAGTTTGTTTAGTGTCACGTTTGACTGCATGTTAGAAAATATTGTTAAGTCAAAAGAATGGTCCAAAAAGTTAAGAAGATATCATTGCCCTTCACAAACAAGAGATAGTAAAGGAACTAAATGTTCTTTGAGACACTGTTGTAAGCATAGTTTGGAAGTTCAAAGAAGAACTGAGCTTCAATTTGCTCAAAATCATAAAATAAGCTGCAGAAGTTTGGGGATTCTGTTCTGTGGAGCAGGGCTCCAGACTAACTTTTTTCACCTCCGTCCTGGAACCGTCCTGAAAAAACAATTTGAACCGTCCTAAAGTGAATGTCAACCGTCCCAAATTAAAAATGTTGTTTCTGTACTTTGTTATTATCATCCATAGCTGTTAGTTTACTAAAAAAATTCAGATGACTAAAATATAATGGGTTTAGTAAAATTGTAATGCATTAATTTAGAATTTCTCTAAAATTTCCAAACCTACATACTTCCAGAGAAAAAATCTATTATCCAGATAATATGAATGATTTTAAAGTTTGAACATGCAATACAGATACAGATTTAACTACTGTGACTTAAAAAAATACCTTAATTTTTGCCAAACAAAATTATTATTTATCTTGCCTGAATGTTTGCGCTCATTGCATTTTTACAATGGGGTAATGTTGTTAAGAACTTACACAACACGAAGCTTGATTTAAATTGTTCAATAAAATTGAAAAAAGTTGCACAAATAAAAACAATAGAATAAAGATACAAATAAAGAGAAAAGTTTTTGAATAGGTCTAACACTATTATTCATAGACAGAAACTGAATAAAGAAATCAAATGGAAAATAACACTGGGTAGTATTTTAGTCCTGAATAAATTAAATACATAGGCTATTAATCCTGATTACTTTAACTTAAAGCTCTCTTTTATTGTTTTGACGACAAAATTAATGACCGACACATACTGTTTGCTGTCACTTTAAGAGCTAGAGCACGGATCCTGTGTTCATTACACTGGCATGCGTTTTATGCTTATTAAAGACAAAACCGACTATGTTTAGACTATTATACTCACAAAGACCGAAATAGACACAGTTTTGCGTGTTAAAGCAATATAATCCGTGAAAAATAACTTTTGTTACTGGCCAGCTGTTCTTGAGGCGGATTTTCTATGAATGCGCGCAGGAAATCATCCCAGAGACGCGCAAGCACTGATTAATTTAAAATCGCTTTAATGTTTAAACTGGTAAGACTAAAAATACGTGCAAATGGTAAACTTCATTCACGATGCACTGCTGGCCCGATTGTGCTGTAAATATTCCGTCATGTCCCGACTCCTGAACGCGAGTGTGTATTATCGCGGCAGCGCTTGATGCTTGCCTTGGCCAACACATTTTGAGAGAAGAGAGACGCGGCACCGCTGAACACTCACGCTGTTTGTGAAATTGCGTCTGGCACATAGTTATTAAAAGAATGATTTGATTTTATATTCTGTGTGGATTGCGGGAATATCCCACATTATAAATCAGACCTGCGGGAATGATTATAATTATGCGCAACACCCGCTCCGAAATTCGAGACCCTGTGAACATACATACAAAATGTCTTTCGTCCTGTAGGCGTCCTGGAGAATATTTCTGTTCGTCCTAAACACATTTTCCATCGTCCCCAGACGATGAGCGCCGTTAGTCTCGAGCCCTGCTGTGGAGCGATGAAACAAAACTGGAACTTTTCGGCCTTATAGATCAGTGGGTCTGGAGGAAGAAGTGTGAAGCATATGCTGAAGAGAACACACTGCCTATAGTTAAGCATGGTGATTCTCTGGGGATGATTTGCATCCTCTGGCATTGGAAACCTGCAGTGTGTGGAAGGCAAGATGGATTCAAAGTATCAGGAAAATCCTAGAAGAAAACATTATGCTGTCATTGAGAAGCTGAAATGGACAATGGGACAATGATCCCAAGCAAACTTGAAATTTCACCAAGGCTTGGTTGCAGAAGGAATCCTGAAAGACTCTACCATGACAGTCACCTGACCTGAACCCCATAGAAAATCTCTGGTGGCATTTGAAGAAAGAGGTTGCAGCACGTAAACCCAAGAACATTACTGAACTGGAGGCCAATTGGTCATGAGGAATAGATTCCTCGGAATTGCTGCCAGAAGCTGGTGTCTGGTTATTCATCTTGTTTGTAGCAGGTCAGTAAAGTACTAATATTGCTTGCCATTAAGGAGTTGAATAATTTTGAGATAGCAGAGATCATTAAAGGTACAATATACAGGATTTTGCCAGTGTTATATTTGGTGATGCTTCCTTTTACAGTACAGTACTTACAGTGTACTTACCTAGAAAGTACTGGCTAATATAAGAAGTTTATAACCCTATAATGATAAAAATTCCACCTACTTCTAATTCATTTTTGTACCCACTGACATAAAAAGTAAAATATTGCTTTAACACACTTTGAAATGTTATTTAACAACTTAAACTTGTTTAAACACATTGTTCATGACTCAATATGCATTATATACCGAGAGCTCCACGTCTGCGACTAACTCTGACTTGACAGGGACACGAGTGTTGCATAGTACTTCATTACATGGAACAGGGGGAGGTTTAGGGTTAGGTTTAGGGGTAGGTTCAGGGTTAGTACTAGTTATTACCCAGTAATTGTAGTTACTAAAATAAGTACATAGTATTTATATAGGTAACTGGACTGTAAAAGTAAGCGTTACCATATATTTTACTTACAATATCCCAAATGTTTCCAACTATTGGTAAATCATGAGAAAATTGTGATTTTAACCAAGGAAACGGGGCGTGTGAGCAGGGGTGAGGAGTCACCAGTCAATGACATCATATCGCGTTACCCCCAGTTTCCGTCAGGTTTGACCTCACACTGCAATAGTAACCTTGGCGACAGACGTTGACAACTGGGTAATGCCGGTTATGCCCGTTATGCTTAGAAGGTGCTCACGCTGTCAGCGCAGTCTCATCCCAATTCATCATATAACTGATGTTTTGGGACGTCTTTTGACCATTCGTCAATATACGACTTTTCAGGGCCCCCTTAAACGTCGGTAGATGACGTCATGGGACCCTAACTCTACCCAGACCTAAACCTAACCCTAAACTCAACTCGTCACCTAACTGACGTTAAAGGTAAAGCGTCAGTTGTATGACGACCCGGGATCGTCATCTACCGACGTTTAAGGGGGCCCTAAAAGTCGTATGTCGACGAATGGTCAAAGACGTCCCAAAACATCAGTTATATGACGAATTGGGATGAGACTGTGTTAACGCTGTTGTTGTTTTGTTCAAACATTATGACTTTGAGACAAAAGGGGACTAAAACGAAGATCAACATCTTTCGAGATACCGAGAGCTCCACGTCTGCGACTAACTCTGACTTGACAGGGACACGAGTGTTGCATGTACTTACATTAGACAGGTGAGCAAATGTACATACAACTAATCAATGTTGTTCAACAAGATGAAATGTTAGAATATCATCTGTATGTTATTCTAATGTTGATCTAGCTTAACGTACTTAGTCTCATACAGCCAACAAACAACCTAACTAACAACATTCCACCCACAAATCCAGTTTAGTGTGATAGTGAAACTGTCAAAGCAAGTGAAACAGCGCTGCGTTACCTCAAGATTTACTCCTCTAATAAACTGACCTGTGTGAGTATTAATTCAGCTCTTGCATGTAGTTCGCTAGAATGAAATGACCTTATTCCTTTATATCTTACGGGACTTGCGTTGCGTGTGGTGCTAGTATACATCTAGCAATCATGTTAAACACATCAATGTATTCACTCATCCATAAAGATCCATCAGCCTGATGACAAGATCCATAATTCTGCTTAATACGGAATATATACACCTTTGTTACTGTAAGAGGTTAGCGACCCCTGGTGGCGAAAAATCCTGCATATTGTACCTTTAAGTTGCATTTTAAGCTGAATTTGGGGAAACCGCTTAAAAATCACAGTTTTGATAAACTATTTCAATTACTTTTGTTTGATTTGTTGGTTGCAAACTACTGAAAGTCTGTAAATTATATATTATATATAGAAATTAATACAAAGGCAACTGCACAACAGTACCTCTGGCACACCTCACATGCTCCTGGCCGTTGGCTAAAGAGCATTTGATTTTTCTGCATTATTCATCAAGTGTTCTTGCGTGTAAGTCTTTCACCTATTCCTGCCCTTGGCGTGGGGCTGGATGGAGGAAGCGCACCCTCGGAAATGACGCTATGATCCCAGACCTGAATAGAAACACAGCATTTAACCCCCATTCTGCACCATCCGATATTTTTATTTTATTTTTATGAAGACTGAAAGGAGATGTTTAAGTAAGTCTACAGAGGGGGCAAGACCAAAACACTGAACAAATTTTGAGATGATTAAAAGTAAATATGCGAACATGAAGCTTTTATTATAATAAACTCGCTGATAATGTTTGCCATAAGACTAGGGATTCTTTGTTCATCTCTTGTGATGTGTGCTATAAATTACAAGGCTTATCCATGACTGGTGCTCACTAATAATGTCTTAATTACTTTTGTTTTAATCAAAGAGATCCATAATTAGCCTCAGATTAGATATCACAGAACAACCTAGTTCATATGATAAATATCAGCCAGTATAATAAAATCAGCTGCATTGTTTTGTCCACCTTTTTCATTGCCATCCTATAGGCTTCACAACAACATCAAAGAAACACATTGATGTTTCCCTTTGTCTCATCTCTGCGTTCAGAACTTCCTGGCGAACTACGTCTTCAATGCTGTTGTGCATATTACCATCACTTGATAAAACACATTCAAAACTGTATCCAACTTCTGGCAGTTTCTGACTAAAGCAAAGATAGCTCTTAATGAAGAAGAAAGTCGTAAGAAGATAAAAGCGTTTTTATTTGTGTCCTTGAATTCTGATGTTCAAAAGCCCTATTCCAAAACATAGTGAGCGCCCATGCTGTCTAAACAAGTAAAGCAGCATCCTAACAGAAATTGAAAATTAGCTCAAGTGAAATAGGAGTAATCAATGTTAACTCATTTTAATTATCAATATTTATTTCACTTAAAAAAAAATAAAAATAAAATAAATTGCTGATGATTTACTCACCCCATCTCATCCAAGATGTCCATGTCTTTCTTTCTTCAGTTGAAAAGGAATTAAAGTTTTTGATGAAAACATTCCCGGATTTTTCTCCAAATAATGCACTTTACTGGTAACCAAGCAAAGGTCCAATAGACACTTTCAGTGTGCAAACTGTTCAAAGGGCTTTAAACTGTTTCAGATGACGAATAAGGGTCTTATCGAGCGAAACGAATCGCTCGTTTCAAAAATAAATTAATATGTTTGTTTTATAAGCTCATGGTCGCCTTGCTCTGTTTTGTGATGCACGTTCATGACTCTCCTGTTCGAACTCGTACATCAAAATGAACAAACCTTTTTTATTAACCGAGCCAATTGGTTAATTCAACGAACAAAATTAACGAATTGAGTCAGACAAAGATTCTTTCATTTTGATGAACGAGTTCGAACAGGAGAGTCACGAAACGTGCATCACAGAACAGAGCAAGGCGACCATTTGAGCTTATAAAACTTAAACTTTAAATGAGTTTAAACATTTTTTTTAAATGAGTGTTTTTTTTTTAAATGTCAGATGCCGATGTTTCGCCTGTATTCGACCAATCAGCTTACACTTACATTACTGGTTGTTTCTATAGTGCTAGGTTCTCTAAGGTAGCTGTGATTCGCCTCACAATGTAACATGCCCACCCTAAATACACCTCTTAAGGCACCGGGACGAATATCAGCGCACGTCTTTCGCCAGCGTTTTTCAATGTGTTTTTTGTGTTCACACCCAAGCGATTTTCGCTGACAATGAGCAGAAATAATAATAGTATACTAAACTATTATTACAGATAATATAAATATTATCATATAGCTTTTTTTGCTCCAAGACCAGCAGCTTATCATTAATCTTGCCCATAGATATCTTGCCTTGCATCTTCCTTCGTCTTCCGGCAGTGTAGACGGTGGTTTTTATCTTCTTCGTCGTTACATATGTGTGCTCGGTAAGATCCGTTTTGTGTTCGTCGTTACATATGTGTGCTCGGTAAGACCGTCGAAAGTGCCAATCTCATTGGTTCGGATAGTTTTTGACGCGGCCCAAGGCGTTTATTTTTTTAAATGACGCTTTTAGTGTGCACACTCACATTGGTGCCCTTTGTTTAGTCATGAGTCGTTAAACGTCGCGAATATCTCGTGCAAAATTCATCCCGGTGTGAACAGCCCGTTAAGCACATTTTTTGTAATCGTTGCTTTGAATGATTATTTAATTGTGGCATCTGTAATCGTAATCACAATTAGAAATTCGATCAGATTGTGCTGCGCTACCTCTTTGCTCCAATGTATTTTTCACTGTGTGAGAACATGTTGTGTGGCGTGAGAGCGCCATGGCTTGTCGGACATAGCAACAGTAACTGAGAGGAGTGGGTCCTTGCGAAGGGTCAATTGTGTTTTAGATCAGTCCAGCTGCTACACCAGATTTAAAATCTTAGACATGGGAACAAATGAAATTATAGCAACACAAAAAGTTCTCCTCACACGACTAGACTAAACCTACAATGAATTCCAATGGCATGTTTACTAAGATAACACTTTAAGCACACTAGTTTTTTTTAATGTGAAACACACAATAGACAAATATCAGTTAACACACAATAGGCCCATAATTGATTCCAAAAGTCTTACATTAGCATGTTGCTAAGCTAACATCCAGATACTCTTTTCCTTGAGAAAGTCATGGTAACCTCGTCCTACCATTGATTGAATTGAGTTTGGCTTTAGAATACTGCAGATCTAACAACCAGATATTTCACTTACGATTTGCACTGTAAACTCGACTAACAAGCTAACAATAATGTGTTTTATTTGTGAAGTACACGATAAACTTGAACCTCAATTGGGAAACGCTTCCTTTTACAGTCTAGTGACCTATGTAAATACTATGTACTTATTTTAGTAACTACAATTACTGGGTAATAACTTGAGAACCTAACCCTGAACCTACCCCTATACCTACCCCTGTTTCATGTACTTACCTTATATTAGCCAGTACTTTCTAGGTAAGTACACTGTAAGTACACTAAGTACTGTATTGTAAAAGGAATCGTTACCCTCAATTGATTGTAGTTGAGGTTTATTTAGCACGATGCTAAGCTAACAACTGGATAAAAATTCTTAGCACACACAACTTGGGGGTTCAAAGTAAGTCATTTGTTTTGATTGTACAATACTGAAATGAACTATATTTATAATCAACAGACTTTTCCACTGAGCTCATCGGAGTTCATTCTGGGACTGCATTTTTTATTATTTATTTTTTTTTGTGAATGATAAATGCAATGCCTCAACATTTACAGTACAAGGTATTTTAAAGGGCATAATTTCTGCATACATTTTAGACACCTTCTTGTCCTATCTAGTTTTTATAGGAGCAATTATTTTAATACCACAGTAAGTAAGTGAACCAGCGAGAGGGAAAAAAGGCAAATCTGTAGGAATTGTTAAGACTTTTCATAATGCCGTTCATCATGATTACTGTGATCACAAATCAATGCTGTTATTGAGTTTGAGGAATAGAGAAAGAGAAGGAAAATGTTGTGTATTGATCGGAGGTTAGGCACTTTGCTTTTCAAGCAGGAGAGTTCATCCTGTAGAAGCAGGCAGGAGTCTTTTCCACCTTTACAAAGCATTGATTAGATAAAGCATCTTATCTAACGGCACATCTAGCCAATGCAAGAACAGACAGACTTGTCCGCTGGCATCCATTCAGAGCGCACTTGCCTGGTTATATAGAGTTGAGCTGAGCGCCGCTTTTAACTCCAACCTGCTTTTAAATCAAAACTGTTTATTTAAACAGTGAGACATTTTTCTGAGAAAAATCTATTTACTTTCCATGTGTTCACACCAAAACTGTTGTTATTACGACATGTTACTGTACACTGGTTGTGTTGTATGTTTTTGATTCACTGAAAGAACAGATTCATAAGAGTCATTTGTTTCAGGAATCTATCTACTCTACACTGGTTGTGTTGTATGTTTTTGATTCACTGAAAGAACAGATTCATAAGAGTCATTTGTTTCAGGAATCAATCTACTCTACACTGGTTGTGTTGTATGTTTTTGATTCACTGAAAGAACAGATTCATAAGAGTCATTTGTTTCAGGAATCTATCTACTCTACACTGGTTGTGTTGTATGTTTTTGATTCACTAAAATAACAGATTCATAAGAGTCATTTGTTTCAGGAATCTATCTACTCTACACTGGTTGTGTTGTATGTTTTTGATTCACTGAAAGAACAGATTCATAAGAGTCATTAGTTTCAGGAATCAATCTACTCTACACTGCTTGTGTTGTATGTTTTTGATTCACTGAAAGAACAGATTCATAAGAGTCATTTGTTTCAGGAATCAATCTAGTGTGACGCTGGTTGTGTTGTATGTTTTTGATTCACTGAAAGAACACATCCATAAGAGTCATTTGTTTCAGGAGGGTTAATCAGGCATTTAATGACAATCTAGTCTACACTGGTTGTGGTGTATGTTTTTGATTCACTGAAAGAACAGATTCATAAGAGTCATTTCAGGAATCAATCTAGTCTACACTGGTTGTGTTGTATGTTTTTGATTCACTGAAAGAACAGATTCATTAGAGTCATTTGTTTCAGGAATCAATCTACTCTCCAATGGTTGTGTTGTATGTTTTTGATTCACTGAAAGAAAACAGATTCATAAGAGTCATTTGTTTCAGGAATCAATCTACTCTACACTGGTTGTGTTGTATGTTTTTTGATTCACTAAAAGAACAGATTCATAAGAGTCATTTGTTTCAGGAATCAATCTACTTTACACTGGTTGTGTTGTATGTTTTTGATTCACTGAAAGAAAACAGATTCATAAGAGTCATTTGTTTCAGGAATCAATCTACTCTACACTGCTTGTGTTGTATGTTTTTGATTCACTAAAAGTACTGGCTCATAAGAGTCATTTTGTTTGTGAATCAGTCTACACTGTTCGTGCTTAGTTTAATTCACTAAAAAGAACTAGTTATTAAGAGTAATGTGTTCATGAATTGTTATTTGTTTTTGATCCATCATTTTATAAAACTATTGTAATCTTGTACACGTTATCTTTTCTGAATCTCAAAAGGAATAACAATTTTTCATACTGTAAATAATAATGTTGTGGTGCATAAATTCATGTTTGAAATGCAATTAAAAGGATAGATTTTGGTTTTTATTGTTGTGTTTGTACTTATTTAGATGAAGTTTTAATATTGGCCTTTATAAGTGATATTAATATATTAATGTATGTATTAATATTAATATATGACTTTATAAAATATAATTAATATTGGTGTTATTTAAAATAGGTAGATAACAGTGCATGTCGATTCTGTTGAATTTGTCTTTGCATTCTTAAAGTAAGAGTTGGAGTCTCGAATGGCGTCTCGGATGGGCCTTCCTTTAGATTAGTCCTGCTTATGAGATTGGATAATGATGGTGTGTGGGAAGACCAGGTGGCCTAATGCTTGTGGAAAGGCAAAGACCGGAGGGAGGATGCAGAGATGTGTTCCACTGGATGTGACTCACTCCTAGATGCAACCGATCTGTTTCTGCCCTTTAACCACATAGATAGAGAGGCTGGCATATTCAAGAATTAACAAGGCATCTGGCATTTACACAAAAGTGCTGTGTCATTGTTGCCTGGAAATCCTGCCATGTCAGTATATGACTTGTAAGGATGGAAAGCAATATGTCCAGATTCAGTTCGCACTTGATTCTCAATTCGATTCAGGTGATTTAAAGCTACAATACCTAAGATTGGCATTTTGCTAGAGGGCGCTACATTCAAAACAGCAACAACGGCTTTGCTTGATGACGACGAATGCAATATGCATTTAGTTTTGCATTCATTTACAGAAATCAGCTGCTTGAATGACAATTACTGATGTTATTATATGTCTGATTATTTGCAAGTGCAGATGTTGTCTGTTGCTTTAAATGCGCAAGCTCTTTAAACTCTGGATTAGGACTGGTTGTCAATGTTTTTATAGATTCCAATGTTATGTTTCTACTGCACTATTTTCATTAGTTGTAGTGAGGACTTACATATTCCCATAGAATTAGGACAATATACATAGTTATTGTCTCTGTTGTTAAAGGAGTAGTTCACTTTAAAAAAACTTTTTGCTGATAATTTACTCACCCCAATGTCGTTCTTTCTTCAGTTGAAAAGAAATTAAGGTTTTTGATGAAAACATTCCAGCATTTTCTCCATATAATGGACTTCAATGGGAAACAAACGGTTCAAGGTCCAAAAGATAGTTTCAGTGCAAACTGTTCAAAGGGCTTTAAACGATTCCAGATGATGAATAAGGGTCTTATCAAGCGAAACGATCGCTCATTTAATAAATAAATAACAAAGTCTAAGTTTTATAAGCTCCAATGGCCGCCTCAGAAAAAGATTTGTTCATTTTGATGAACGAGTTCGAACAGGAGAGTCACGAACGTGCATCACAGTACAGAGCAAGGCGAGCGTTTGTGCTTATAAAACTTAAAGGAACACTCCAACTTTTTGGGACTTTAGCCTATTCACCTTATCCCCCAGAGTTAGATAAGTCCATACATACCTTTTTCATCTCCGTGCGTGCTATAAGTCTGTTTGACGCACCCACCGCTAGCCTAGCTTAGCACAAAGACTGGGTGTAATTGGTTGCAGTTCGCATACTAATCCAAATGAGTGACAAAATAAAGCAAACGTTTTTCTATTTATATTTTGTGATTTGTATAGTCACAGAGTGTACAAAAAACAAAGTCAAAAGAGACACAGACATCTTTTAACCATATATGCACTGCTACTTGGGCGAAGTGATAACTGCAGCACCGAGACGCACCGTGACGAGGAGCAGAGAGTTCGTTCAGAGTTGGAGTTATAGAGTCAGCAATTACTAGATAGAAAAGCATAGTTTATCATGGGTGTTCGCTTTATTGTATGAGCTGTGACAATAAACAGGGGAGACCAGGTAATACCATGATGTTTCATTGAATTCCAACCAAAAACGCATCCTGATTTATAAATATCACAGAACATAAACAAAGATTTATTATTACAGGAATCGATATATTTAAATGCAATTTATTAGCTGAACCAAATGCATTCAACAGCATATAATACAGTAGGCTATAATTGCGTTACAGGCTAGAATAAGGGGAAGTAATAGCACAAGGCAAATTGTTTTTGCACAATGACTCCAAAGCCTAACGTACCAGTACTGGACAAGGTCACGGTTTCTAAAAAAAATTGGAAGGCTACAGTCCTCCTGAGTTTACAGCTCCGCTCATTTGTTGCTGGGGCGATAGAGCGCATTCATGACAAAACAATCCAAACATTAGGGCCTGCTCAGTGCTCATATATCGCGTCTTTTGTGCGCTCAAGTTCATTACTTCAAATGTATGCGCGAAGGGTGTAGGGCGCGTTTTTTCCAAGCGCGTCCGCACCGCATCAAGATAAAAACATATTCATACATACCCTATTCATATAATAGTGTCACTAACGTTACGATCTGGCTAATGGCACTGTTACAGTAGGTCATCTAAAAACATAATGGAACACACTTACCTTACCGCAGACGCGAGCTTTGTCCTTGTCTCTATGGCCGTATTCTTCAGCACACGTTTATTTTCCGTGTGGGAAATTCCATTTTTTCCAAATAGTCGTCCTCAGTGAAATATACCGAGCAAACATAATGTCCCTTGATAATCTCTTTAGGTGTGTTTGGATCAATATCCAGAGCAAGTAAGTTAGCCATTTCTTCATCAGATCGGCGTTTTTAGTTGGAATTCTGTGAAACATCATGGTATTACCTCCCCTGTTTATTGTCGCAGCTATTTACAATACAGCGAAAACCCATGACTGTAAATTACGCTTTTACTATTTATATATTGCTGACTCTGTTATCCAAACTCTGAGCGAACTCTCTGCTCCTCACCACTGCGCGTCTCTCAGGTGATTCGGTTCACTCCGCCCAAGTAGCAGTGCTTCGCCTTCAGAGAATATAGTTCCCAGTATTTATACGGTTAAAAGATGTCTGTGTCTCATTTGATTTTGTTTTTTGTACACTCTGTGACTATACAAATCACAACATATTAAATAGAAAAACGTTTGCTTTATATTGTCACTAATTTGGATTAGTATGCAAACTGCAACCAATTACACCCAGTCTTTGTGCTAAACTAGGCTAGCGGTGGGTGCGTCAAACAGACTTATGTATGGACTTATCTAACTCTGGGACTAAGAGACTAAAGTCCCAAAAAGTCGGAGTGTTCCTTTAAATGAGCGATCATTTTGCTTGATAAGACGCTTATTCATCGTCTGGACTCGTTTAAAACCCTTTGAACAGTTTGCACTGAAACTGTCTTTTGGACCTTGGATTTAGGGCTGTTTTAGTTTTCGTTGTTGATTTTGGCTTTGTAGGATTATGAAAACACGATGCCGCTTTCCATTCTTTTTCTTTTTAGGGAAGTGCGCTGTCACCAACACGTAACATCCAAATCAGTTCGAATCATGTAATGTCACGTTTACAAGCATATTGAACAGGCGGCTTTCTGCCTGCACGATACGGGATAAAGAGAAACACGGACAAGTACAGGCTACTTTGGATTCGGGGGTGCACTTAAACCGACAAATACACAAAAAAAATATAATTATTGTCAAAATGAGTGTCTTGGGACTTTTTAACTTAAACGCATTCAATTATGTCTTCGGTGAGCAACAGCTGGGAAAGTTATCGATGCTTGTCAGTATATTAGATCTTAGATCGGCATTCGTTCTTAAGTGACAGCAGCCTAATAAATCCGCTGCTATCTCTGTCATTTAATGTTAATCAAACAATTAAAGAAAATGAGAGAATAATTCACTGCTCTTCACTGAATAACAATAATAGCGTTTAATAATCAATGTATATTTAATACATACAGTCAAGTTTTATTGATTTAATTCATTTCCCCATTTGATTACATTATTACATTTCTGTATAGTAGGCTGTTGTTTGTAGTAAACTAAAATATATGTATTTTTCTGTTTTATTTGTCCTATTGTATTACTGAACATTTCAACTAACTGTTGTTTGTTGATGGTGAAACTGCTCTTAAATAACAGATTAAGGGTTCAGGTGTCATTATGAGGTTTTTATGAGCTTCAGCAAGAACCAATGAGGTTCATTCTCATGTTACGCAGCACGTTTGAGCTTCAGCAGGAACCAATGAGGTTCATTCTCGTGTTACGCAGCACGTTTGAGCTTCAACAAGAACCAATGAGGTTCATTCTCTTGTTACGCAGCATGTTTGAGCTTCAGCAGGAACCAATGAGGTTCATTCTCGTGTTACGCAGCACGTTTGAGCTTCAACAAGAACCAATGAAGTTCATTCTCGTGTTATGCAGTTTCAGTTTCTGTGAGAGGTTTGTTTTTGTTCTCATTAAGAATGTTCAGTTGAGCTTCTGTTTATTTTCGTTAATCAATGTTTATATGTGACCAAATTTAATCTGTTCATCATATAAAGTGATTGTGTCTCTTCATAAAATTTTGGCTAAACCACTCGATAATATGGATTCGTTTTACGATCTCTTTATGAACTTTTTGAAGCGTCAAAGTTGTAGTTGCGTTGCTGTCAATGGAGTCACAAAAATCTCAGATTTAAATCAAAAAGATCTTCATTTGTGTTCTGAAAGATGAACGAACGTCTTACAGGTTTGGAATGACATAAGGGCAAGTAATTATTGGGTGAACTATCCCTTTAAGTTTAAAGAGTAGTGCAGTTAATTGATGATAACTGATGCCCGTTGGATTCTGAACTCCTACTCCCTCTCGAGACGTCCGCCTGACGTCTGCTGTGAAGTGGCTGAGATCCCAGAAACCGTGCACTTCACACTAATACGGCATGCTACAAATACACAGAGCTAAAACTGTGTGAATCTTGATGATACTGCCGCTGCCCAGGACTTTGTGGAGTTCATTAGCACGATGAAGTCAAAGTCAAGGGTATCAACACTGCAGCTACAACTCGTGTTTAAAAGTCTTAAGCTAGTCAGTCTATAAAATCGCCTGGAATCAAGTCACACTCAATTTTTCTTCATCTTCAGATGAAGCGTACATGCTGTGGGCCTACAGTGTTATCGTACAGGTCTGCCAGATCACTCTACGAATCAAAAGCTTTGCAAACAGGGCTGCAAATTTAGCCTAAATTAAGCTGTCGCTCAATAGCCTCGCTTTCAGTTTGCTTCAAGGCAATGTGTAATAAAAATGGACCATATTTCATTTCTTCATATATGTTTGTACGATTCAGTTATCAAACAAAATTAAAGATTTATTGTACCATCTTATGTCAAAATCGTACTTGACTTTCTTTATTGGACTGATGTCACCTGTCCCTTTATATAAATTTAATTTAAAAATATATTTAAAATTAATTTTACAAATTAACTTTAAATATATATTGTTCTATGATGTTTTTGTTTTTGCAGTGGCGATGAAGTGAGAAATGTCAGGATAGTACAGTTATCACAATGAAAAGCCTCAAATTAATTGAATGCCAAGAAAACCTTAAATAATTAGTTTGACAACTCAAAGTCATACAAACAACATGCAAAAACATGCAGAAAAATACAATCTATTAAATTAGCACACTATTCAAGATTTTTCAAGCGGTGTGACTCTTCAAAAACCGAATGAAAATTAAGGTTTAATTTTTCATAATATTTGAAAATTTGGGGGGATTTTTTAATCTTTTTTATGATGATGATCAAGATACATTATTTAAATAAAATACTTTCATTATGTCTCATTATGTCATTAATTTTGATAGTTTCATCACATTTCATCATATTTTTAGAACAAAACATTATACTTATAAAATGTTTTGGAATCCAACATAAATACAAAGATTACATTTCTGAAAACTTTGAACATGCATATAGATATATAGATATATAGATAGATAGATAGATAGATAGATAGATAGATAGATAGATAGATAGATAGATAGATAGATAGATAGATAGATAGACAGATAGACAGATAGACAGATAGACAGATAGACAGATAGACAGATAGATAGATAGATAGATAGATAGATAGATAGATAGATAGATAGATAGATAGATAGATAGATAGATAGAGGCTACTTTTCACCAACCAATTTCCTCGCAATTTTTTAAAATCAAATCCTAATTTTGTTCAGAAATATGTCACTTTATAGAATGTAAAATTGATTTCATGTTGACTAAAAATACTATCTACTCTGGTGAAGTCAGACTTCAGTGGCAATATGGTCCCATCTGACTCTGCTGTCAGTGCAGACTCTGTGTTTTCCTGGCTATTTTTCAGATCCTGCAAAAAGAGAGACGATGCACCCATCAGACATCTAAATTATTGACACAGGCACTCTAGCCCGCTCTGTTTAAGAAGAATCTGAAGTTCGAGCATGTTTCTTAAATATTGTATTTTCACTCTTGTCACTTGCTTCTGATGTTAAATCCACATTGTGTAACCAGATAAGCATTTTGCTGTTTGTTTCTGTAGTGAAGTGTTGTTCTGTTCGACAAAGTAAAGTAAAATGACTTGTGACAGATCTTGTTGGTGTAGAGTGTGACGGTAATGAGGTTGTTAGATTCTTCCTCGCATTCATCTTCATGTCTGGGCTCGACTCGACACAGTTACTGAGAGACTGAGTCAGGGTTTGCAATTATTCAGACAATTAGGAGCTTGTCCTCGATCTCTCTCTCACTCTCTCTCTCTCAGTCTGACTGTGGCTTTATTCATCATCTCCTGGACGTGTGATTGAGCACACACACACACCTCGGAGACAGTCCTACACACTGATTCAGAGTAAACTCCAAGCGTTTTCTTTCATAAGCAAATTAACTGCGATCCTACAAAGAATTGCAAATAATCAAATATTTCTTGATCATATTAGAATGATTTCTGAAGGACCATGTGGCACTGAAGACTGGAGAAATAATGCTGAAAATTCAGCTTTGATCACAGGAATAAATTACATTTTAAAAATTATTAGAATATGAAACATTTCTTTTAAATCTTCATAATATTTAACAATATTACTATTATTATTTTTTTTATCAAATATATGCAGCCTTGGTGAGCAGAAGAGACCTCTTTTCAAAAGATATTACCGAACCAAAACTATTGACTGCTTGTGTATCTAAATTGTAATAATGTTTAATTGTAACAATAAAAAATAAAAAGTTTAATTGTAACAATTTTAATTTGAAAGCATCACTACTGTTTCTTAGGTTCTAAGGTATTTTGATACTGACATATGGTCAGTATAAAATATGAAAATCGATTTTATCTCAATGAATCTCAATGATCTTATTGTGAACAATTTGTCCATGCATGATTCATTTTAAATTAAGATTTTTTTATTATTTTTTTTATTTAATAAAAAAAATGAAATTAAAATTAATAAAAACATTTATTTATTATTTAATTTTTTTTTTCAAATCAAAATTTTCTTCCGATAAAATAACAGACTTCTCTCTGTCTCACGCAGGACTTCACCAATCATTTGTTCTGTTTAATCTCTACCATTTTCTTAAAATTAACTGCAAGCTCACATTCAGATCTGCGGCTGCCTTCATTCAATCACCAATGATTGATAAAACCACGCCAACCACGAGTGTACATCATAAAACAGCCTAATTGTTATCCAGCATTCGAGAAGAGGTCAGAATTGATCATATCTGAGATTGAATGTCCAATTTCCAACTGAGTTCCAGTCAAATTACACAAGATGGTCACATGATGTCACAATGACAAAACAAGAGCGTTTCATGTTTTTGTGTCATTAAAAATGGCAAAAACAGAAAGAAGGGAACACAAAATGCTTGCATTCACTAGCAACAGCTGACACGAAACAATAATTAAGGTATATTTATGTAAAGTTAAATGTTTGACATAAGTTATCTCCACTGTAAGCTATGCTCATTGGAAGCAGAGGTAAATCGATGTGCCCAGAGTTCACAGGTCTGAAATACGGACTTTGAACGACGTTCTGGAAGTTATTTATTTTGAAGTAGGTGTTTGGAGGGGGAAAAATCTATATTCTGAGTTGTGAAACAGAACATTAGTTAACTCCTTAGCATTACTTAACACATTGTACTGTATCTCATTGTAGACTTTCATATGTTATCATCCCTTTAAATACATTAATGGAGATTCTAAAGGTGTTAGGGTGCGTTTAGTCAGCATGGTTTTAGCATGTTGCTAAGCTAACAGTTCACTATATGGTACGAAGCATAAAAATACATAGTATGTAACAAGTTTCTGAAGTACTGAACACATCCTAGTTCAGTTTACTCTGTAGTCTTGGATGAAACATAATAAACTTGGCCTTAGACTTTGTTTTATGGTTTAAAGCAACCTTTTCGCAGTGAGGCCTAAAAATGTTGCCTAGCTGGGAAGCTCACTATAGGTTTCTGAACTGAGGAGTGAAAGGTCTTCCTATTTCCTGCATCCCACTCCACGTTATGAAGGTCCTCTTTGTTTTGGCACGAAGCCGGCACACCTGCTGTGATTGATTGTAGTGTGGAATATAAGACGGGCAGAGCGCAATCAGTCGGTGTGAAGTTGAGGAAATTGCACTGCCACCGACATCATCCTCTGATCGTAATTCTCAATCTGAGAGCTTTCGGCCCACTCACGCTCTTGAGAATTTCACCGATTCCCACTGAGAGGGTCTATTTTCTACTTTTAACGCAGACTCTTATCACACTTCCTGTTTTTCTGGTTCACACACATACTTTAGCGGTTTCTCTTTTTTGTCTCTTCGTCTCTTACTAATTTTACAGTACATTACTTCACATTCAACCATTGTCTGACACATATTCATTATATTTATATATTATATTATATTATATTATATTATATTATATTATATGTATACACACACTCACACCTAAAGTATTATTAGGAACACCTGTTCAATTTCTCATTAATGCAATTATCTAATCAACCAATCACATGGCAGTTGCTTCAATGCATTTAGGGGTGTGGTCCTGGTCAAGACAATCTCCTGAACTCCAAACTGAATGTCAGAATGGGAAAGAAAGGTCATTTAAGCAATTTTGAGCGTGGCATGGTTGTTGGTGCCAGACGGGCCGGTCTGAGTATTTCACAATCTGCTCAGTTACTGGGATTTTCACACACAACCATTTCTAGAGTTTACAAAGAATGGTGTGAAAAGGTAAAAACATCCAGTATGAGGCAGTCCTGTGGGCAAAAATGCCTTGTTGATGCTAGAGGTCAGAGGAGAATGGGCCGACTGATTCAAGCTGATAGAAGAGCAACTTTGACTGAAATAACCACTCGTTACAACCGAGGTATGCAGCAAAGCATTTGTGAAGCCACAACACGCACAACCTTGAGGTGGATGGGCTACAACAGCAGAAGACCCCACCGGGTACCACTCATCTCCACTACAAATAGGAAAAAGAGGCGACAATTTGCAAGAGCTCACCAAAATTGGACAGTTGAAGACTGGAAAAATATTGCCTGGTCTGATGAGTCTCGTTTTCTGTTGAGACATTCAGATGGTAGAGCCAGAATTTGGCGTAAACAGGAGATGAGAACATGGATCCATCATGCCTTGTTTCCACTGTGCAGGCTGGTGGTGGTGGTGTAATGGTGTGGGGGATGTTTTCTTGGCACTCTTTAGGCCCCTTAGTGCCAATTGGGCATCGTTTAAATGCCACAGCCTACCTGAGCATTGTTTCTGACCATGTCCATCCCTTTATGGCCACCATGTGCCCATCCTCTGATGGCTCCTTCCAGCAGGATAATGCACCATGTCACAAAGCTCTAATCATTTCAAATTGGTTTCTTGAACATGACAATGAGTTCACTGTACTAAAGTGGCCCCACAGTCACCAGATCTCAACCCAATAGAGCATCTTTAGGATGTGGTGGAACGGGAGCTTCGTACCCTGGATGTGCATCCCACAAATCTCCATCAACTGCAAGATGCTATCCTATTAATATGGGCCAACATTTCTAAAGAATGCTTTCAGCACCTTTTTAAATCAATGCCATGTAGAATTAAGGCAGTTCTGAAGGCAAAAGAGGGTCAAATATAGTATTACTATGGTGTTCCTAATAATCCTTTAGGTGAGTGTATATGATTAAGTATTTATTATATATAAAATTGGTCTTTTTATCAATTATAATTTAAACCCTGCATTATAGATCCGCTATAGGTAGTTGGTTTCTTCATTTCTCTGGCTCTCAATTCACAGATTTTTATCCCATTCTCAAATCTGTTCTCCCTCTTTCTATTTGCTCTTGGTATTTCATAGGCCCACTGGAGCAAACAAGACATTTGCGTTAGC
The DNA here is from genome assembly GCA_030378365.1 of Hybognathus amarus. Lineage (NCBI taxonomy): Eukaryota > Metazoa > Chordata > Actinopteri > Cypriniformes > Leuciscidae > Hybognathus > Hybognathus amarus. Next base: position 202,111 of record JAQIUQ010007241.1, read on the forward strand.
ATCTGAGCAGAATTATGTCTCATGCATTAGCCACGCTCATAAATATTCATGAGCAAATTTACTCATCAGGAGCCTCATGTTGCAAATATCATCTCTCAAATTGCCAGGGCACCAAAAAACAAAAACAAATATAAAATAATTTTTGCATGTAAATATAATATGGAGCCTCACCCCAAAGATTTTGACTGTGTTTAAATACTGTTATTTTCTCTGTAAATGACAGGAGTGCTGTATTAATAGGAGATTGACAGATCGAGTCACACCTGTGTGTGGTGTTTTTTAACGTGTCACATTTGGAGGTGTAATAAGGTGTGAAATCAAGCAGGCCTCTAATTGTGCTGGTCTAACAACAGATGTGGCCCATTTGAGGAGATGTGATTTTGATGAGATGAGTGCCATAGCAGAGAACTTAAGATTCACAGAGATCAACTCACACATACACAACCAACACTTGCATCCCTAAGCGGGTCTGCAAGTGCGGTGCAACAATTACCTGACTCCACGGTTGCAGAGAACTTAGGCATGGTGTCCTTGAACCATTCCTTTTTTAATTGAATTGTGTTTGCTTCTTTTCCTGTTTATCTCTGTAAAGCTGCTTTGAAACAATTTGTATTTTAATAAAGCGCTATATACATAAAGGTGACTTGATTGCAATTTATAAAACAAATAGCTCAGACTATAAATTATGAGTGCAAGGTCGAAGGCAATGTGAAATGCTTGTGGAAAATAAGACATGCATTTCCAAAGTTACCCATTTTTCCAATTATAAGAATAAAAGTAACTTACTTAAATTTACTTAAGTAAAAAGTTGAAAGAACATTGCTGTGTTTTGTCATGTAAATGGCTGAATTTGTAAAAGTAATAATTCCCTTTATTGCTTTAATAAGATATGGTATGATGTTACAATATTAGATAAGATAAAATATGATATGGTAATGCTATGATAAAAAATACAGGACTTACAAATGAAAGACGTTAAGATTCCATGTTTGTTCTTTTCCCTTTAGTCTCATGGCCTCCAGACGATACTACTTTGAGATTCTCCACAAGCAGGACGACAAAGGCTCGAGATCACGTTGAAGTCGGGTGAGTTTTGAATTGGCTAAAACTCAAAGCCCATTGTAACTCTGAGACAAAGGAGAGATGGATCCAAATGCTGATAGTACCAGCTCAACACAAGAACTGTGTAAAGCCACCAGCATTACAGCCATAAAAAGGACAAGACCTGACAATACACACAGGAAACACTGGGATTTAGATACTAAAGATATCAGTGGGCTAACAAGGGACAGGTTAATTAATCACTATGGGAACAAACAAGGGTAACTATGACCATGAATAAAGGGGGCACAGTAAAAGCAAAGAGGAATTAAAAACTGGTGAAACAATGGAACAATTGGAACAGAAAATACATATCAAAATCCTTAAACACAAAACAGGAGAAACAAAACAAAACAGGTTTTGTAACACTCTGAGCTTAATGCATTTCAGACCACATAGTGCTTTTCAATTCATGTTCTGTTTATTCAATCTAAACATGTGCAATCATGCATCCTTCACTATCCATTATCTGAAATTCTAAAACAGCTGTTATTGTCCACTTTTGGTAAATCTTTTTATACATGTCTTTTCAGTCCACGGGTTATTCTGAGGATTGATAGAGGCTAAAGAAACTGAATGTTTTGGTAATATCTGTTTTTGAAAACACTCCATTCAGTCGCCCCTAGAGAGACAAATACCAGGTTTTAAGAGCAGACTTCTTATTTTATTCTCAACCTGACCAGCATTGAGTTGAGGTCTTTTCATGAGCCTGTTAATTGGTCTGTCTGCTAGTATTAATTTATTTGAGAATGAATGAATCAATGTCATGGAAAGAGGTTTTCTTTTTTATTCAAGTTTAAAATATTTTTTACCATCACTGAATCATACTAAATGCACAAATGTATACCAGTAAACTACCTTTCATTGGTTAAATGAGGTAGAAATAACACTTTAATGTAACAATTGAAATACATTGGATGTATTTTTATTAATAACTCTCAAATTAATTACTTCAATCTACTATCCACTTCAATCAATGTCAATTCAGTTATTTACAAAATTGTAAAAATTATATAAAATTATAATTTTTAAATGTATAATAAATTATACATTTAGATCTAAATGAAATACTGAAAATATAATAAATAAAATAATAAGTAGTAAATAAATGTAACAAATAAATAAAACATAATAAATAATGATAAATCCACAAGATATTTTATTGTGGCAAAATATATTGCAGACAACCCACTTCTAAACTTTGCATAGAAACAAAACTATCTGTATTTGACCACTTTACAAGTCTGTAGACAAGCAGACAGTCTTTTCCTGTTCAATTGCAACCATAACAGTGTTCTAAATTGACCTTTTTTTAATATGGAGCAATATTTTGGCCCTGGAATTGATTTCTAGGAGAATTTTGATTAGTTGTTTTCCCCAAAATAACATGCACTTAACAACAGATTAGATGTGTTGACATTTTCTGAAAATTCTGTGTTAGATCAATTTTTTTAGGTCATAATGGTGTCTGCAGAGGTACTAAATCAATACTAAACAAATAATGACACAAAATAAAACTATGGATTTCACCATGGAGAACAATTTTATCCCCACATAACTCATATCTGGGACATTTTCATATCTTTTGGTGGCATTTTTGCCCAGAGCCCTAGATATTTTCTGACCCTGAACTCCACTAGGCATATAGTGTACTCTCCATGTAATTTGAGAGACCTCAGAGTACGCCTCATAGTCTTTGTTACCGTTTTGTTGCATTTATTGCAACACATGGCTCTGTGATTTCATATCTGCAGTGTTTTAGTTGTTTTTTTAGTTTATTTATTTCATTTCATGTTCTCGAAACAAAAGAACCACATTTTAGTTTTGGAACGAAATCAGCCCATGGAAATGAAGTTTGAAAAATTCTAAAGTAGATGTTCTGGTTTGTGGAAGCATATTCTGAAATGTAAATGCCTGGACTGTCAGTGCCATTAAATCATTAAAACATCTTTGATTTGAAATGGAGAAAAAATATATTCAGTCCAATCCACCTGTGTAAGCTCCAGTCCATGTTTTGTTTGACCCTGCAAACACATTCTGTTTTCTTTTAGCAAGTGTATTTGCTCCAAAAACTTTTCAGTTTATTACATTAAGCATTGCACTTAAGTGGAGGCAGGGCTAATTTGCTAATTCATAGAACTGCATATATAAAATGGTCAAGTGGCCAAAATCCTGTGAGAAAATCAGTGGGAGATGATTGAAACAGACATCAGTAACCTCCTGGGACAACTGAGGGGAACTGCAGTCAAGAAGCTGGAGCGAATGGGAGACCTGATTTACAACTATGGTACATAGTGCTTTGGGAGGGCAGAAAGAGGAAAAAAACATCACCCACCCGACAAAGTTCAGTGAGTGGAGGCAGGGCTAATATTAAATGGTCAAGTGGCCAAAATCCTGTGAGAAAAAGGAGTGGGAGACTATTGACACAGACTTGGACAACTCCTTGGACAACTGAGGGGAACTGCAGTCAAGAAGCTGGAGCGAATGGGAGACCTGATTTACAACTATGGTACACAAAGCTTTGGGATGGCAGAAAACAGGAAATAAACCATCACTCACCCCGGCGAAGTTCAGAAGACAGCAGGAGATAGAACTGTTAGTCAAGAACAGAAGGCAGCTGAAAATAAAACAGTGGAGAAAAGCTCCAGGAGGAGAAGGAGTGAATTTACCTGCTACAGGCAGAAATTAAGAACCGATTGGCAACCTTGAGGAGAGCTGAGAATCTGAGGAGGAGGCGTGAAATGAAGGAGCAAGCGAGATCAAACTTCTTCAAAGACCCCTGACAAGTTTACAAAAAAAATCTTTTCACAAATGAAAAAAGTGGCAAACTCAAAGCATCAAAGAAAGATCTGGAAACTTACCTAAAATAAAGCCACACTGACAGCCAGCGAGCTGGAGAGACAACTCTTCCACCCAATATGCCACCGATACATTCCCCAAAACATCAGCTGGACATCACACCCATGTAAGAACACACCAGGGGTATTGCGCTGTTTATGGAGGCTAATGATAGTAGTGTGGCACAAACAAGAAATTCCAACGACATGGAGGAGGGCAGGAGGCATCCTAATCCCGAAGGAAAAGGACTCTGTGGACATCAGCCATTTCCGCCAAATCTGCCTCCTGAACGTTGAAGGTAAAATCTTTTTCAGTGTCAGTGGCTAACAGACTAACAGCCTACCTGGAAAAGAACCACTACATCGATACCATGGTGCATTCTGCAGACTGGGATTCCAGGCTTCTCTGATTGCTTAGAGCACACAAACATGATATGGAATCAAATCCAAACTCCATGTTGTGTTCTTCAATACTCACAACCTCGCAATCTCCTCTGGACTGCATTCCAGTATTTCAGCATCCCAGAAGAATATCATCCCGCCTCGTCAAATCCTATTTTCAAGATCTGCAGCTATGCCTAACTACTAATGATTATACCACAGCATGGCAATGTTTAGAAATCAGAATAATCGCAGGATGCACGCACCTTCACTTTAAACATTCACAATGGCTATGGACATCATCATTTGCGCACTCTCGGTGGGTAGTAGGAGGTCAGAAGCTCAAATCTAGTCTTCTTCTCCCTCCCATCAGAGCCTATATGGACGATATGGCCATCCTCACCACAACCAAGGCTTGTGCTAGGCGCCTGCTGAACAAGCTACAGGAGAACATCCAAGTGGGATTGGATGGAAATAAAGCCAGGCAAGTCCAGGAGCATTTCAGTTGCCAAGGGGAAAGCTGTCGGAACAGCGGTTTCATGTGGGCAGGAGCCTATATCAACAGTGGCAGAGAAGCCAGTCAAGAGTCTTGGACGTTGGTACCATGCCACCCACAAGGACACAGAGCAGGTAGACCAGCTTAGGCAAGATACCATGCACGGCCCTGAGAGTATCGACAAGACCATGCTCCTTGTTTAAAGCTGTGGTGCCTTCAATTTGGGCTACTACCTAGGATGATGTGGCCTCTTACCATCTATGAGGTCTCAATCTCAAAGGTAGAAAAGCTGGAGAGAGTGATCAGCTTATTTTACCAAAAAGTGGCTGGGACTGTATGGAAGATGTATCTTGGAGATTCCTGTTTCCAGCGTGTTTGAAGAGTTCAAGTGCTCTAAAGTAAGGCTGGAAATGACACTAACAGAGTCCCACGATCCATGTGTTTCCTAAACCGCTCCCACCCTATTGACAGGAAGGAAATGGAACCCAGCTGAAGCTTCTCACCAGGCAAAGTCAGAACCTCAGGCACAGAGCATCGTTGGCCAGTGTGCAACAGGGGAGAGGAGGCCTCGAATTTAGAAAGAGCAGACCATCATGGCATAGAGCAGTTCCAGCTCAGCGGTGATGGCTGGTTGTGGAGGAGGTGCGACAGCACAAGCAGGCAACAAGCTGTCTCACAAGCCAAGCAATGGCAGAGGATGAGATAGGAGGGAGCTAAGAGGAGAAAGTTCTCTTGGAGGGAGCTGATAAGCATGGAAGCATTTCACATCAGCTTCATCTTACGTTCAATGTATGACATCCTGCCTTTGACCTCAAACCTCAACCAGTGGTACGGAGAAGACCCAACGTGCCCCCTTTGTCCATCCCCCACAAACCTCAAACACATTTTTGTTGGATGCAAGATAAGCTTGTCACAAGGCCACTATACCTGGCAGCACAACAATGTCCTGAAGTGCCTAGCAGCCACCTTGGAGTGCAGACGACTCCTCCATCATTCCATCCTTCACATGGAAGGGAGTTCATTGAGAAGAGGTAAAGACAGACAAAGGCTATACAACAACAGTTATCGGCCAGTTTGAAAAGGCTCAAGACTGGAACTTGGTGGCAGATTTGAACCAAAGGCGTTACTTCCCTTCTGAGATTGCCACCAGCGAACCTAAAGACCAGACCTCGTGCTACTAGTCCCAATCACTCCACATCATGTACATAATAGAGCTTACCATTTCCTGGGAGACTGCTGTGTAGGAGGCATTTGAGCGCAAGAGACTTAAGTACACCAAGTACACCAGCTGATGCTGAGCAACGCAGATAGAAATCCAAGGTTTGCCCAGTGAACGTCGGCTGCAGAGGCTTTGTGGGCAAGTCAGCCATCAGGCTGCTTAAGGAACAGCGAGTGCGGGGCTAAACCCTACGCCCTAAGCCCTCTCAGGTGCAGCAGAAGAAGCAATCTGATATATACCCTGCTCGCAGTGGAAATGACCTTTCTAGGGGGTGGTGATGGCGCAGTGGATAAGACATATGCCTTTGGTGTGAGAGACCCGGGTTCGGAATCGCACTGTGAGACACCAATGTGTCCCTGAGCAAGACACTTAACCCCTAGTTAACCCCAAAGGGGACCTTAACGTATATAGCAATTGTTGCTTTAGATAAAAGCATCAGCTAAATGAATAAATGTAAATGTATATGGGTAAAAAGGGGAGACTCCAACTGGGCCCCTAGTACCACCTGTGGCATGTAAGGGTTTAAAGCAGAGTGGGGCACACCTGGGACGCCAGGTGCTGCCGATGAGCCCTCTGGAGGTGTCGTGGGCCTATCATTGAAACACCAGAGAAGGGGGGTGCCCACCTAATGAACCCAATGAAGCTTATAACCCCATTCTCATCCCACTAAACCATCACCACAGTGAGGAAATCACTCCGATGGATGCATTACCACTCAGACCTAAAACCTGTCACCACCACAGAGAGGAAACCACTCCGATGGATGCATCGTCACCACTCATACCTCAGGTCTTAAACAGGAGATTGTTTCACCTAGTCCTAAAACATAATAAATTAATGAGGCAAGGGTGTAGTTACATTCAAGCTATTTTAGGGCATGATGGAAAGAAAAATCAAGGAAAAACTTTTAAATATGTAATTTTGGTGATTAAAGATGACTTTTAAGGGATAAAATTATTGACTCCAGGGGGACATTAAAATGTAGTACAAGCTTCTGTTCACTGTTCATTCTATTTCGCTATTGTTATTTCATCTACTGCGGCACAATGATCACATGACATTTTCCTGTAAAAATGTAGTTATACATGTTATACAAAAATCACATACGTTGTTTTACTAAAGGGGGTCGCACACCGGATGAGAGCGCAGCTCCGCGGCCATGTCTGGGACAACTCCAGGTATCACACACCTGGCACGCACATTCTAATCGTGCAAGCTCAATTTTAAATCAACTCCTGGTAAAAGAGCTGCACCATGTGTGAGTTTTAACATGATTTATTATTTATTTGTTTATATTGATTGAATTATAGCTATGAACATTAATCAAGTAAAAGTGTCTATCACGTCAACTCTGTTATTTTGTTCTAACATTATCCGTTGCCTAGGCAACTATGTCACAAAACACAATATTATTTATTTAGCTAGCGTTTAGATAACCCGAAGTGAAAACAGCACAGGGTGAAGCCATGTACATTAATGACGATTTGAGACAAATAAATGTAAATGTAATATAAAACTATGCAAATGGCCCTCTGTGGCGCGGCAGGGTTTTGAGCCGTAGCTGGGCGCCGTGGACTGACGCCAAATGTGTACAATCATAGAGAATAATCTGTTTGAATTTTAAAGACATGGCGCTGCGCGACGCGCGCTGCGCTTTCTCGTCTGGTGTGTGACCCCCTTTAGTGTATTTTTTTTAAATATGTCAAATTAAATCGTACTTGTGGCAAATCCGATTTAATTTAACACTCTCTCTCTCTCTCTTATGCAGAGCGGCTATACAGGCTTAAATATGACATTTGTGCTTGATATTCTTTAATTAGATACATTTACTTTCGACACAATCAAAATAAATTCAGTCAACATTTTTTTTGGATATCGCTTTTCACAATACACATCATTTCAAATGAACTTTAAAAAAAATTGCAATGCTGACAAGCCATGTTCAGTGACAACTTTTGGATTTTCAAGTAAAACAAATATATGTTGTGTTTGGTATTTACAGCCACGGATCAGTTCCACACTGCAAACACAGCATATGTGAAAGCACAAAAAGTGCACCGCATATGTACTGCAAATGGAGTATGCGTGAAACAGACATTATGCAAAGAACATTGATCATTCAACTAAAGTCGAATGTGACTGACTGAAAAGGAACATGCAGTTAGCTAACATGTTTTAATTTTTAGGCAGAAACAATGAGCTCATTATAGTAATTACAGTATTTACAGTAAGATGTGAACATAATGATACATATATAGAAATCAATCATCTCTAAATCTCTTTTTGTTCTAATGTCTGAACACAAACAAGGTACTGTACACATTACGCTGCATGGTTTTAGTATCGGAGCATTTTAATGAGTATACGTACACAAGTGCTGTATTGGACTCGATACTGGTACTCGGTGCATCCCGCTATTAATTGTGCATGGACAAGTGTAGGTACTGTCTGTCTCTTTATCACTCTTTCTGATGGGCCATCTCCTCCTACCTCTTTTATAGACAGTTTCATCTTCTCTTAAATCACATCACTTCACTTGCTTGCTATTCAGCCACCCTAGAAGAAAGTAGCATCACCCATCCGTACTCCACCGCAAATGAAAAAATAAGTGTATGTAGGACAAAACCTATTTGTGATGTGTGAGAAAGATAGTAAGTGTGATATTATGCTCAGTCCCCCATGAGAAGAACGAGCAAACTCAGCCGGAAGCTCTACGGCTTGCAACACAATAGAGGAATGGGGTGGGGGTGAGAAAGCCTCTGAATTTGAACCAATAGACGAAGTTGGTAGAAACCGGAACTGATTGCGGAGGAGATCTGTTTGTCAAATTTTAAAGGCTGGTCTACAAGAACACCAAGTTTCTGACACCTGGGGATTTAAAAGCCGATAGACTCTTTAACTCTGGACTTGAGTTTTCATTTAGGCCAAAAACATTGACCTCAGTCTTGTCTTGAGGAAATATTGGGCAAGCCATGCTTTAAAGAGAATTCATCATATCGCATAAAAAGTTAGCCTTTTTATTCCTATATGTTTGTTTCTTGTGCTGAGAGGTGCCCATCTTGTCCGAAAGACACAGGCGTAGAAGCTGCCATCTCGAGTAGAGTCGGCCATCTCAGGACGAGACTCAGGTGTGGTGGTCATCTCGGGACGAGTCTCAGGTGTGGTGGCCATCTCGGGACGAGACTCAGGTGTGGTGGCCATCTCGTGACGAGACTCAGGTGTGGTGGCCATCTCGGGACGAGACTCGGGCGTGGTGGCCATCTCGGGACGAGAGCTCAGGCGTGGTGGCCATCTCGGGGACGAGACTCAGGTGGAGGTGGCCATCTCGGGATCAGAGACCTCAGGTATGGTGGCCATCTCGGGACGAGACTCAGGGAGTGGTGGCCATCTCGGGACGAGACTCAGGAGTGGTGGCCATCTCGGGACGAGACTCAGGCGTGGTGGCCATCTCGGGACGAGACTCAGGTGTGGTGGCCATCTCGGGACGAGACTCAGGTGTGGTGGCCATCTCGGGACGGAGACTCAGGTGTGGTGGTCATCTCGGGATGAGACTCAGGTGTGGTGGCCATCTCGGGACGAGACTCAGGTGCGGTGGCCATCTCGGCGACGGAGACTCAGGTGCGGTGGCCATCTCGGACGAGACTCAGGTGTGGTGGCCATCTCGGGCGGAGACTCAGGTGTGGTGGCCATCTCGGGACGAGACTTAGGCGTGGTGGCCATCTCGGGACGAGACTCAGGTGTGGTGGTCATCTCGGGACGAGACTCACTTGTGGTGGCCATCTCGGGACGAGACTCAGGTATGGTGGCCATTTCGGGGACGAGACTCAGGAGTGGTGGCCATCTCGGGACGAGACTCAGGGAGTAGGGATGGGTACCGAACCCGGTATTAAACGGGCCCCGGTGCTGAATTTTGAAAGACCGCAGTATCGATAAGCTCGGACGTTATCGGTTCTGCTGTCGGTACTGGAGAAATTAAGAAAATACACGTAGGCTACTATTTATTATTCCTATAAAGACGTTATCTTGAACATGTTTATCTCGCCAGCCATTTCTACATATAAACTATATTTTAATTGAACCATTTGTCTGTGATGCAATTTGCTATTCGCAGTTCAGAAGAGAGAGAGAGATAGAGAGAGCGATCTCTCACGCGGACCCACAGCACGCGCAACACGACAGCCCTTGCTTTGAGTGACAAAGAGGACAGATCTAAACATTCAAACGTGGTTACACGTTAGATCTGGAATATTATTCTAATTTTATTTTAGATTTCGGCTTCCAAAGATTATAAAAAGAAGATATTTGAGATAAAACCGTTAAAAACGAGACGCATGATCTGTCCAGCGCAACTTCCTTCACTGCGCTGCGCTGTCAGTTCTTCCTAAACCCAAACGTACCGTCAGAATCAGCATGATCGGTGATTATTGCAAAATGCTGTCTCTACTGTTGCTAGAAAAAAATGGCTATTAAAAACACATAAACCTGCGCAAGAGACGCTGTTCACAAGGCGGTGCTCCGAAACGGACTGCAACGAGACAAGAAAAGTATATTTTGGGCTTTGTGTGTCCTCCTAAACTATCAAATATACATAAAAATGTCAAAATGAGAAGCTCTGAGATTCACTTAAACACAGTTTATTCACTTAAACACAATTATGTCTTAAATGGACGTAAATAATAGGGAGAAAATGATGGTGCATCAGATCTGCACTTGGTCTTAAAGGGGCAGCAGTCTAATAAACCTGCTGACGATTCAGCCATTAGCCTAATGCAAATCAAACAACAAAAGGCAGAGCAAATCACTCAGAGCTCTTGAATGAGTAACTTTAGATTTAATAAGCATTCATCTATCTATGATAAACTATACAGTGCTATTTTACATTTGATTACTAAATTAGATTTCTTTTCAGACAGAAACAAAGTAATGTTAGTAGACCTTCCTGAAATTAAAACACTGTGTATATAATTTGTATATTTGATTAATTGTATTCTTGTGTGTTTACGTGTTTTTTCTTATGTGTCCTATCTTTTGTATATAAAACAAAAAAGCCAGCACGATGCTGCATAAAAAAGATTTGTTTCTTTGTTTTGTTAAAGCATTGCTTTTTCTATTTAACATTTCAAAATATAAAGTTAATTATGTTCTTAATTCTAAAAAAAAAAACACTAAAAAGAACCGATAAGAATACCGTTAAAGTACCGGATCGATAAGCAGTATCGATAAGAGTAGTAATACCGATAAAACCTTAACGATACCCATCCCTACTCAGGAGTGGTGGCCATCTCGGGGACGAGACTCAGGCGTGGTGGTCATCTCGGGACGAGACTCAGGTGTGGTGGCCATCTCGGCGACGACTCAGCCGTGGTGGCCATCTCGAGATGAGACTCAGGTGTGGTGGCCATCTCAGGACGAGACTCAGCCGTGGTGGCCATCTCGAGATGAGACTCAGGTGTGGTGGCCATCTCGGGATCGGAGACTCAGGTGTGGTGGCCATCTCGGGACGAAGACTCAGGTGTGATGGTCATCTCGGGACGAGACTCAGCCGTGGTGGCCATCTCAGGACGAGACTCAGGTGTGGTGGCCATCTCGAGATGAGACTCAGGTGTGGTGGTCATCTCGGGACGAGACTCAGGTGTGGTGGCCATCTCGGGACGAGACTCAGGAGTGGTGGCCATCTCGGGACGAGACTCAGGAGTGGTGGCCATCTCGGGACGGAGACTCAGGCGTGGTGGTCATCTCGGGACGAGACTCAGGTGTGGTGGCCATCTCGGGACGAGACTCAGGTGTGGTGGTCATCTCAGGACGAGACTCAGGCGTGGTGGTCATCTCGGGATGAGACTCAGGTGTGGTGGTCATCTCGGGACGAAGACTCAGGCGTGGTGGTCATCTCGGAGACGAGACTCAGGAGTGGTGGCCATCTCGGGACGAGACTCAGGCGTAGGGATGGGTACTCGAAACCCGGTATTAAACGGGCCCCGGTGCTGAATTTTGAAAGACCGCAGTATCGATAAGCTTGGACGTTATCGGTTCTGCTGTCGGTACTGGAGAAATTAAGAGAAATACACGTAGGCTACTATTTATTATTCCTATAAAGACGTTATCTTGAACATGTTTATCTCGCCAGCCATTTCTATATATAAACTATATTTTAATTGAACCATTTGTCTGTGATGCAATTGGCTATTCGCAGTTCAGAAGAGAGAGAGAGAGATAGAGAGAGCGATCTCTCACGCGGACCCACAGCACGTGCAACACGACAGCCCTTGCTTGAGTGACAAAGAGACAGTGGTGGAAAGAGTACTGACAAATTGTACTTAAGTAAAAGTATTGCTACTTAAGTAATAATTTACTTGAGTACAAGTAGAAGTACTGAAATATAATATGACTCAAGTAAGAGTAAATAAGTAGTTTGCTTAAAAACTACTCAAGTAACTACGTTACAAAGTACTTTAGTATTTTTCTATTTTTACCCAAAATGGGGAGATGATAGCGAAATGGAGCGCTAAAAACTCTCATGTCATCTATTTCATTCATACTGAAGGCCCAGTACTGATGCATAGAAGTATTAAACTTACACATTTCAGGAAATGCCTTATATGGATATAATAACGTGCAAATAGTGATGTTTTGACTGATGAAACATGAAGACAAACACATTATAGCTATAATATATCTGTGTTCATCAAACTATCAGGTATTTTCAAAAGAATGATGTATGTCTTGAAAGGGATAGTTCACCCAAAAATGAAAATTAGCCCACGATTTACGCTCCCTCAAGTCATTTTAGAAGATATGACTTTTCTTCTTTCAGTCGAATACAATCAGAGTTAGGCTATATTAAAAAAATGGCCTGGCTCTTCCAAACTTTATAATGGCAGTGAATGACTGGAGAAAATTTGAAGCCCAAAAAAGTGCATCCATCAATGATAAAAGTGCTCCACATATAGACTACTAGCTTTCTCTGTTGTCAAGAACAATTTTTTATTACTAATTTTGAAAAGTAAGTCCAGGTAAGATCATTTGAATGTTTGGATTTGAATCATTCATAATTGAAAGCAAAGAAAGTTAATGGAGAGTTCAGATGAAAAAGGTATGAAAAACAATAAAACAGTATGAATAAAAAAAATTCCAGTAAAAAAAAATTAAAAAATAAGTGGGGTATGGTTAACATGTTAAATTAAATTATCTTTTTTTCGTTGTAGCCTACCGAAAATGTGCTGGGAGCCCACTGTTGCTATGGGAACGAACTACACGTTTATATGCATCTGATTGACAGCTAAATCATGCAATCTTATTTCACTTTTTTTCAGCTTTGTACAAAGTTTGCTTCGTATATTTAGTTTAACTGTATTGTTAAACAGGGCAAGCTTTACAATTAATTTGAACTGTGTGCATGTATTTTAGACACTTACATTGTTCTTGCTCCGTCCATCATGCAAACCACGTCCATGTTATGAGCCGAGCTTTTTTATTTACTGCAACTGCTCAGTGCTCTGGTATTATCAATGATAAGATCCATTTCAGTAGTTGCCATAATTAAATATGAGCAGAATACTCACTTACATTCACTGAAATATATTGAAACGTTAGCGCTACTGATTCAAAACACGAGCGTCATTGATAATGATTGAATGTCAAACGCGGTTTGAACGCCCCGCCTCCCAGCCGAACTAGAGATTTTGATTGGTTTTGCACCCGAGTCAGACCTGTCTGTCATTGGCTGAAGCGCAGGGCTCCACCGCAGGAGTTTGAATCGTCTGTCAAACGCTAGCTTGCCCTGTTGCTCCGTCGGCACCTTTGTCAAAGTACTTTGTACTTTTTATGAAATATAAATGTAGAGAAGTTGAATATTTTATTTTTATTTTACTCAAGTAAGAGTAAAAGTACCATAATTTAATTATACTAAAGAAAGTAGAAAAAATGAAAAAATCTACTCAAGTACTGTAATGAAAGTATTTGTAATTAGTTACTTTCCACCACTGGCAAAGAGGACAGATCTAAACATTCAAACGTGGTTACACGTTAGATCTGGAATATTATTCTAATTTTATTTTAGATTTCGGCTTCCAAAGATTATAAAAAGAAGATATTTGAGATAAAACCGTTAAAAACGAGACGCATGATCTGTCCAGCGCAACTTCCTTTACTGCGCTGTCAGTTCTTCCTAAACCCCGAACGTTACCGTCAGAATCAGCATGATCGGTGATTATTGCAAAATGCTGTTTCTCTCTACTGTTGCTAGAAAAATAATTGCTATTAAAAACACATAAACCTGCGCAAGAGACGCTGTTCACGGACTGCAACGAGACAAGAAAAGTATATTTTGGGCTTTGTGTGTCCTCCTAAACTATCAAATATACATAAAAATGTCAAAATGAGAAGCTCTGAGATTCACTTAAACACAGTTTATTCACTTAAACACAATTATGTCTTAAATGGACGTAAATAATAGGGAGAAAATGATGGTGCATCAGATCTGCACTTGGTCTTAAAGGGGCAGCAGTCTAATAAACCTGCTGACGATTCAGCCATTAGCCTAATGCAAATCAAACAACAAAAGGCATAGCAAATCACTCAGAGCTCTTGAATGAGTAACTTTAGATTTAATAAGCATTCATCTATCTATGATAAACTATACAGTGCTATTTTACATTTGATTACTAAATTAGATTTCTTTTCAGACAGAAACAAAGTAATGTTAGTAGACCTTCCTGAAATTAAAACACTGTGTATATAATTTGTATATTTGATTAATTGTATTCTTGTGTGTTTACGTGTTTTTTCTTATGTGTCCTATCTTTTGTATATAAAACAAAAAAGCCAGCACGATGCTGCATAAAAAAGATTTGTTTCTTCGTTTTGTTAAAGCATTGCTTTTTCTATTTAACATTTCAAAATATAAAGTTAATTATGTTCTTAATTCTTAAAAAAAAAACACTAAAAAGAACCGATAAGAATACCGTTAAAGTACCGGATCGATAAGCAGTATCGATAAGAGTAAGTAATACCGATAAAACCTTAACGATACCCATCCCTACTCAGGAGTCTCATCCCGAGATGTGGTGGTCATCCCGAGTCTCATCCCGAGATGTGGTGGTCATCTCGGGATGAAGACTCAGGTGTGGTGGCCATCTCGGGACGAGACTCAGGTGCGGTGGCCATCTCGGGACGAGACTCAGGTGTGGTGGCCATCTCGGACGAGACTCAGGTGTGGTGGCCATCTCGGACGAGACTTAGGCGTGGTGGCCATCTCGGGACGAGACTCAGGTGTGGTGGCCATCTCGGGGACGAGACTCAGGCGTGGTGGCCATCTCGTGGACGGAGCTCAGGTGAGGTGGCCATCTCGGGACGAGACTCAGGTGTGGTGGCCGCCTCAGGATGAGACTCAGGCGTGGTGGCCATCTCGGGACGGAGACTCAGGTGTGGTGGCCATCTCGGGATGAGACTCAGGTGTGGTGGCCATCTCGGACTAGACTCAGGCGTGGTGGCCATCTCGGGACGAGACTCAGGTGTGGTGGCCATCTCGGGACGAGACTCAGGTGTGGTGGTCATCTCGGGACAAGACTCAGCCGTGGTGGACATCTCGGAGCGAGACTCAGGTGTGGTGGCCATCTCGAGATGAGACTCAGGTGTGGTGGTCATCTCAGGACGAGACTCAGGTGTGGTGGCCATCTCGGGACGAGACTCAGGTGTGGTGGACATCTCGAGATGAGACTCAGGTGTGGTGGTCATCTCGGGACGAGACTCAGGTGTGGTGGCCATCTCGGGACAAGACTCAGGTGTGGTGGCCATCTCGGGACGAGACTCAGGAGTGGTGGCCATCTCGGGACGAGACTCAGGCGTGGTGGCCATCTCGAGATGGGACTCAGGCCATCTCAGGACGAGACTCAGGCGTGGCGACTCTGTTGGGTTGAGACTCATGCTTGGTGGTGGCCATATTGGCTGTAGACGAACTCTCAGGTGTGGCTGACCTGGCTGGAACAGACTCTGGCTGGGCAGGCATGACGCAAACAATCTCTGGCTGGTCATGCATGATGTGAACAGTCTCAGGCTCGGCAGGACTGACTTGAAGCTCAGGCTCGGCAGGCTTGACGTGAACAGTCTCAGGCTATACAGGACTGACGTGAAGAGACTCTGGAAGGGTGGTCTGCGGCGGACGAGACTCCAGACTGGCGGCCATGAGGGGGAGGATCTGATGAGGCTCTGGTGTGACTGCTCAGCGAGCGGTGTGAGTACTGGAGTTGCCAACATCAAAGTGGGCATGACATGACTGGCTCTTGCTTAGGGGATACTGTGAGCTTGTGGGGTTTCTCATCCACAAAGCCCACAGTAGATGACGAACCGCTCAATTAAAGGGCAAAGCCAATATATTGCACTAGAGTGTAGTGGACAATTTGGTGGATCCATGTTATGGTCAGTTCTTCTGTCACGGTGAGTTAAAGCAGGATTCACGTGCAGTATTATTTTATTAAAATCGGTTAAACAATGCTGTAAGTATGTAGGGGAAACATAAACAATCCATATGTGTGAAGCCTTCTGTCATTTTATAAAAGAGCAGAAAAACATGGTACGATAAATTAAATTCATCACATTATTATACCAAATGCCAAAAATAACAATTACGGCCCCCCAGTGTGAAGCCATCAGCAAGCATCAGTCCGTAGCACACGCTCTGTGGGAGAGAGAGAGAATGGAGAGAGCGCTCAGAAACTTACTTTATGTTTGATTTAGCTGCAGCTGGCTGCTCCTCATTTCACTAAAAGCATTGAGCAAATACAAAAAAGGGCCTCCAAATGAAATTTTCAGATTGTATTTCCTGTCTTTGACCATCTGCTTTAGACTTGGAATGGTGGAGCTTCCAAGAAAAGATATCACGACAATATCTTGAATTATATTCAAGGCGTTCCATGAGCTTTGATTGAGTTGTGAGGAATGGGAAAAATAACAATGATACAAATTGTTTTACAATAATAATATTTTACATTTTGAATGATATAAAAATATATAAAAATTATGTTTAAACCAAAAAAATTTTCATGACTTGAATGTAAAGGCTGATTTATACTTTTGCGTCGGACCTACAGCGGGGCCTCTACGCTATAGACCATGCGTTGGTTTTCATTTTATACTTTTGCATCGATTGTTCGCATTGACACGCAATTACACATGCAGCGGGAGCATGTGAAACCCGAGGAGCGGTTCTAGCAGACCAATCACAGCCCTTGAGGTACGCGTAGAATTGATGCGTTGTTACATTTGGAGAGGTGCGCGTCAGGGGTACGCCGAAAGGGTACATCGTGCTACACACAGCCTACGGCGTGAGTTTGACGCAAAGTATAAATTAGGCTTAACTCTACACCCTTGCATTGAGAACCACATTCTACAACCGAATGAATTCCTGAATAATGCACGTATAGTGACAACCGCATTCACAAAAATTCTTTGCAGTGTGTGTCTCTCTTGTGCAAGAAAACCACTGGGAAAGTGGGACAAGCTTTAGACTCTTTTGTGTTGACACTCCTGAAACTTTACAGTGTGAATGTGGCCTATAAAACTTAAATGTTTATAAATACCAAACATACTGTGTCACGCTGAAATTGTTTCTTTAAATTGTATAGAAATATTTTTTAGTGACAAGACTGTAGCACATAATCTGCCATTAAAAACATATTCGTCTGATGACAAATATTGGTGGTCTCGTCTAGTGTTAATACTTGATATTATATTATTTACATGTAAAATATTTCTTTTTAAACAAAAAAAGAAAATCAGTATATTGTAATGGCACTGTACATAATCTCATACAGCAGTTGTTGCTAGAGAACATGCATTAAATAAACCAAACAGAGCTGTCCATATTAATATTGTTTAAAATAGCATTTCTTTTAGTATGAATTGCCATTCCGGGAATTGCAACTTGGCCAGAACTCTTGATAAGAGAAACTGCATTGAAAAGCTTTTATACAGTATGTGACTGGTACATTTGTCAGGAACTGAGCCTAATAAAATTATGTCAGCCACACTTGTACTTTTCTAGCCTTATTGTTACATTTTGTTGTTTTCCCTCTCGTATTGATTTTTGTCTTTTCACACTGAAGGTTTCAGGCCAGTGAATCAGACCTCTGTTTCACAGAAGAAATGTCATCAGACACATGAGACCGTGAAGACAGGAACAGCTACTTCAAAACACGCACATTTTTTTTTAGTTCAATGGACACATAACATAGAGATTTCTATTGTTATTTGTTTGAGCTTGTATAATTACTATAGAGCCTGAAACAGGAACATATTATTTAGTCCCTTTATTAAGGTATTATCCTCCTGGGGATCTGGGATGTTCTTTAATTGAAGGTTATTTCAAGTTTAACTCTAATTGTAAGTGCATTTGGTCAAAACCAGACACACACACACACACACACACAAGCACAAAGCCTTTTTGTTTACTCAGCCACAACACATATTTTTCTCATGCACTCTATCTCTCTGTCTTTTCTAAAAGCTGAAATGATTATAGTGTCCACATACCCAGACACCTACATTTATCACAAAGCAGAGGCTTATAACTGCCCAATGGGTTTTATTATACAGTTCAAGCGATATTAGCTGAGTGTTGTTTCTATCTCTCTGAGAGTGCTTGATTGTCTTTAGATCTTGATTCACGAGTTTACACTTACAAATAATAAGATCAGAGTAAAGATGCATTGTGATGTATTTGCCGTGCTGTCCGAGGAGAAGGTATTGCTGTCCAAGCTCAGTATTTTGGTTTGAACCCAGAGTACTCCCCCGATAACCAGTACCAGTAAACCAGTACTCTGGCTTAGGAAGTAACCAGGTAGTGTAAAGAGATGGGGTGGTGGAGGGATGCTGAAAACTATATATATATAGTATATATAGTTAGCTATATATATATATAGTATATATATATATATATATATATACTGTATATATATAGGTTTCTATCTCATTCTGAATTGGTTAGAGTTGCATTGATTTTTGACTGCTGGTTTAAATGACTTGATAATTGGATAGCACCTCCCGAACTTTGTTAATACATTTTTTTTTATTCTAGACTTTAAATACTTGTATTCTAGATTAGATTCTAAATTTATGCATGTGTGAATTTCACAAAACCAGTCAAGAGTCTTTTCCGGGTCAAAATGAGAAAGAAATTATTTTATCTTAAACCACCGAAAAATGAAAATTAAGTCATTAATTACTCACCCTCATGCTGTACCAACCCGGTAAGACATTCGTTTATCTTCGGAACACAAATGAAGATATTTTTGATTTAATCTGAGAGGTGGATCACTCCTTCATAGACTGCCTAAGGGACTGGCTCTTGATGGCCCATAAAGTCATTAAAGAAAATGTTTTAAATATTCCATGTGCCTACAGCGGCTCAATTATACGTTTATCAAGCGACGAGACTACTTTTTGTGCGAAAAAAAACATAAATAACGACTTTATTTGACTATTCCCATTACTTCCTTATGGGCCTTGAGACGAGAGCTGAAGAGATTTTCCAGAACGCATGCGCGAGAACTGAGATGAGGACATTCTTCTTCGACTACTTCTTGTTACCGGCTGCTCACCGCTTAGGAGTATTACTGCCACCTACCGTATAAGATGATGATGATCCATATATAAGGCGCTCCGGATTGTAAGGCGCACAGCACTGTCTTTTTTGAGAAGATTAAAGGTGCTGAGCTAGACTCATTCAGTGCTTTGTAAGTAATCAGCAATATTTTAAAATGTATACAATGTTTAATAGGCAGCCAATGCAGGGTTGACAGAACACGGGCTAATATGGTCATACTTTCTGGTTCTGGTAAGAGCTGCTGCGTTTTGAACTAGCTGAAGTTTGTTTACTATACATGCAGGGCAACCACCCATAAGAACATTACAATAATCTAGCCTTGATGTCATAAACTAACTGACCTTTAAACCAGGACACGGACCATGTGTCATTGTGTCACCTATTAGTGACATCATACCTGTGTTACCCTTGTTTTTCGGGTTTATTTAGTAGAAACCATGGAAACAACAAAGAGTGCTTTAATATTTTATGTGTTTTATTAGTAAAGGGAACTGTTTGGATCAGGCTTGTGCACAATTCAGAATTGAATTGAGAATGACTACTAAATTCCAATTCAATTCTAGAATTTGAATTGAATTTGAATTGATGTCAAAAACAGGATCTAGAATTACAATTTGAATTTGAATTAAAGGAAGCAGAATTACAATTCAATACAAATTCTAAGAAATTCATATGAATATTTTAAGTGAAGTGTTTAACAATGTAGCTTTGCAATATATGTCAGATATGATTACATATTATATAAATTATATTAGTTTGAACTACCAGCAATGTTTTCCCCAGCAATGCATGTTAAAAGCTTTAGTCACAGAACAAAAATAATATGTTTGATTTATTGTAATTGTAACCCCATTTCCAGAATTAAAAGGAAATTGCTTTACATTGATAAAGTAATCCAGATAAATTAATCTAAACCACTTTTTAATGGGGTACTTATAATGCTACGTTCACACCGGACGCGATCGCGCATCAAATTCGCGTCTACCGCGCCTCAGTTTGACGCTTGATCACTTTGTGTTCATACGCGCGTCAAGAGCGAAACTGACGCGGGTAAAATACAAAGTTTGAAGTGAAATTTACACGCGTCTCGCTCTTCAAAACCGAAACCCGTTAACGGCCATCTTTGTTTATGTTGATCTAGCATTAATCGAGAGATTCACCGCACTGTATTTGCTCTGGAGAGCTGGAACAGTGGCGTGGGATCATCGATCGCCGTATTTGTGTCCACCGGACCCTTCGTAGGCGAACCGTTTGGCTATTTTCATCATTTGCTCGCTCCAGGAGATGCGCCTGGATGACGGCCGCTGTCAGCAGTACTTCCGCCTGTCCCGTGCCCAGTTTGATGACCTGTTGTCCCGCATCGGAGTGAGGATCACCCTCGCCCTCATCCACCTAATCTAGCTGTCATTTATCTTTGTTTTGATGATAAATAGAGCCAGCTTTCAAAAGTTATTAACCTGTCCTGTGATTTTTTTCTCTCTCATGTCCAGACACGAACTTATACACATATCATGTTGCTTGTTACATCATAATAATATTTCATATAATCTAGATATGGAATGAATAACATTCAATACAAAATGAACATGTCTCGTATATAGAAATAATGTTTTAAGTGATAAAATATTTGCTTTGTTGTGCATAATCCCACCATGCATTTAGTCATATACAAAATAATTTATAGAAGCATCCAGACACTTCACCACGTGAGCAAGCAGCTAGGCTCCTGATTGGTTAACGCGGCGCGAATTCACGCCAAAGTTCAGATTTTTCAACTCGGACGGCAGACGCGAATTCACGTCAAACGCGTGAATGCACAAATGGCACTAACTAAATCATTCGCGCTTAAAGGGGCTTTCACACAGGACGCGGGTATGCGCTGCGCTGGCCGCTGGGTTGAGCGCTTGCCCTTCAGATACAACGTGATTTGCGCTGCGCTATGCCATGTGATATTATATATAGCGCTATATGTATATAGGCTATGTGTGTGCGTGTAACGTTACACATATAACATCGAAATCAACACACAAATCACGAGCTCAGTTCTTTTTTTAGAATAAAACATTTATTAAAACATTAAATCTGACAACAAAGGAAGACATTATGCATATATTAAAACACACCTGAAAAGCCAACTTGAATAGAGATATGTCTCCATGACACAGCTTTTTGACGATGTCAAAATTGTATCGTACAGCTCAGAAAATTCCGACAGTAGTAGCCGTTCATCCATTTTGATTTTGATTTTGCTTGTTTCTATGTCCCGTTTCTATTGAGAGCGAGGAGTCACGTGCCGATTCCGCGGGGTCTGAGCCGGTTGGCCATTTTGGGAGGACACGCTCTGGGTTGCCAGGGGCAACGCCTTCAGAACTTCGCAACTAAAAATGCCAGAAATAGCGAAGAGAGAGAGACAGCACAGCGCAGTATTTGTTACACGGCAGTGTCTTTGGAAGGTACGGACAAGGAAGATAAAGGAAAGTGGTTCTATCGGGTTTATAACAATGCTAGCCAGCTTTATTTAGAGAAACTGCTTGTGGATAAACTGACAGCAGCAACAGTGAGCAAAGCATGATTTTAAAAGCCATACATTTCAGCACAGTTCGCCTTTTATTTAACACAAACAAATGAAATGAATACTCTTTTATTCAACTAGAGTTGTTTAATTTGTTATCTGTACCGCGAAATGTTTTAAAAAGACACCTTTTTAAGGACGTAAGTTACGAATTCGCATTGACAGGGTAATGTCCTATCTGTCCGCTTGACACTGCATGGCAGGTGCAAATGCACGTATCTTCAAATCAAATTTATTTCCACATATGAATGAAGCCTCAAATATCGAGTTTGACTGAATTCTCGCAGTTTAACGTTACAGGTTTGGGGGTTTCTCTTGCACCCAGCCACAGCAGAATTTTTCATAAGCTTCTAGTGACTTAAGGCGTCTGAACTCTTGCATTGTGTAGCAGTAACGTTAAGCACTTACCATAAACCAGGTGCTTGACTATGTCAGGGTGTGTGAAAGGTGCTAGTGCTTCGGGTCTTTCGTCCACTCCACTGTAGCAGGTCGTACGGGTCCATACTGTATCTTGATGTCAAGTAGTTTCTCTAAATAACGCTGCTTAGTGTTGTTATGTAGTCTCTCTCGACAGAGACCCTTTCCTTTTGCTTCATTTATTCCCAAGAAAAGTGTGCCTTATCGCAAAATGCAAATAAATATCAAGCTGCACTCCTTCTCTGTCGCTATTTCTCTCAGTCTCACGGTCGAAGTAACCATGACAACGGATAGCATGTCCTCCCAAAATGGCGGATCCCTCCCACAATGCACCGCGGAGTTAAACGCGTGACGTCACCTCCTCATTCTCAATTGGCCGCGCTGATGATCGTCACAGAGCGCAGCGCAAAAGTTAGATTATTTTGAACTTTGACCGCGGCCTGCGCAGAGCAAGTCACTGGTGCGCACCGCTGCACTTGCGCTTTGGTTGGCGCAGCAACAAAACGTCTTCGCGCAGCGCATACCCCGCCGTCCTGTGTGAAAGGCCCATGTGCCAGACGCTCAATTCAGCGCCATTCGCAGCGAACTTGACACGCGAATGAAGGCGTGTATCGCGTCTTCGCGCCGCGCTGCCACGCCTCATTCACGCCGCAGGAATTTTTAGCGCGCGTAAAACGCGTCTTGCATTGACCTAACATTGAAATCATTCGCGCCTGACGCGCTATTGCGTCCGGTGTGAACGTACCATAACAGTGAGCAATTACATTTCCAAAGTAACCTTCCTAACCCTGACTGTAGGGTGCTAGTTGTAAGACCCTTGTTTCAAATACTTCCACACGCTAGCATGACGAAACTTGATGCATTTACTAGTTGCCATTTCAACACTATATAGAGAAAAAAATGTGCCAAAATTCAGAAATCTTTGTAAGATATCACTGAACATTTATTTAACCATAGCAAAAGTACATATCTTACCCAAGTTAATTTTTCATCTGTATTTTTTGTGTTTAAATTAAAATTAAACAAATCTGACATTTTTTAATCTCTAATCTGCTGTTTAACAGTTGATATAGTTCTATAATGCTTCGCTAACTAGTAGAAGACGCTAGCAGGGTTTAAACCCCAGTTGTGCAGTTGGGGCATGTTGTCACACTGGGTTACATTGTGCCCCTATTAGAAATATGCTATCATATTCTATAACTTTATCAATTCTATTGAGAAAACATGAGAAACATGTAAATAAAGACTGAAAGTCAATGTTCAGAAATTATAAATTCTTTTTTTTTACTATGCTGTATAGCTGGGTTTTCCTGTGTGTTTGTTGTCAAAATCAAAAATTAGATTATTTTTAATTATTAAAAATGCCATTATTTTAAATTAAAAAGTTAATAATTGTATTTTATTTAGAAAATATTTTGGTTTGACTTGTATATTTTTTTGATTAGATGGGATAGCATTTTAAGCTGTCATGGTGATGTTAAAATGTGCCCCTCACATGTTACAATGTACCCCACCTATGGGGCATGTTGTCACATTTAACATTTCTTTCAGGGTAAATTAAGAAAAAAGTATACACTGTATTAATAAAACAAAGCCACATAATTGTACTACACATGTAGGAAATTAATGTGGGACAAAATAAACACTCTAAATAGATTTGCACAAACTGAGAAAGTCAAAAAGCGCTACGTTTGCCCCGCTCTCCCCTATGAGATTCAACACTTTCTTTCTGTTGTGTGACTGTGTGGAATTTCTTTGAATTGCCATGAATTTAATTCCACTTCCTGTCATTCCAATTCAAATTCAACTTCCTGGGGGGCAGAGTCAATTCAAATTCCAATTCATGAATTGAATGGAGGCAAATTCTGAAATTCTGAATTTTGCACAAGCCTGGTTTGGATACATTTATAGACAGAAAACGAATCATTGTTATGCAGCTCAACACTGTAAGTCTTATTGTTTGAATCGCTTGTTTTCTTGAATTTACGTGAGTAACATGTCTTTACCATGCCTCAGGCAAAAACACTTCTGTGTCTGGAGGCTAACATAACAATCAGATGCAGCTTTATTTTCAATTTCTCCTTCATACAATATGTTTTAAAATTATTTGCATGCCATTTGGCAACACAAGCCATCCAGCATTTATGAATATGATATTCTTATATTGATCTTAGCTCACTGCAGTGTGCAACAAGTGTCTCATAGCAGCTGCCGAGCAAACGTATAGAGTAACAATATAACATAATTTTCAACAGACAATTGTAAATGATCGCAATGACGCTTGACCAGAAGAAGTGGAAGCGCCTTTGTCTTGAATAGGCGGTGAAAGATTACAGATTCTGCCTTTAATGTGTGCTTATTATTATGGTACTATTTATTGAGTGTATTTTAATTTATGTTGACATAAAAATGTTAATAATTAAATAATAATGAAAATTAGAATGAGATTTTGAGGGTAACATGTGCTTAATTGTCAAAAAGGACATGAAATTTACCTATATGTATTCATCTTTACTGGTCGTTCCTCAATAATGTTAAGAGAGGTGTGTGTGTGTGTGTGTGTGTGTGTGTGTGTGTGTGTGTGTGTGTGTGTGTGTGTGTGTGTGTGTGTGTGGTGTGTGTGTTTGGAAAATTACCTGTCTCCCCTAATTACTGCAAGCATAAGCAGAAGTGACATGGTAATTGCACAACGTCATTAAAAGAATTGTAGCTTGTCGAATGGTTTGTAAGTGTGCGGCTGAAGAAGCTACTGTTGATGTGTGTGTCTCATTTCCTGCTGTGTGTTGTGTTGTGATTGGATAGATGAATCTGTTTAGTGAGTGTGACCTTGCTTGAAAGGTAGATGAATAAACAGCAGATATGCCCCTCCATTTTCTTTGTTCAATACACCACGCATGATTCCACATGGACCATTTTGAAGTTCGATTTCACATGGGCCACCCGTAAAGTTCGACTTTTATGTCATGTTCTAAACAGTTTGATGGGATAAAATGACAACCGATCCCATCTCTTCCATTGATAATCAGAGTTTATATTTTAACTAGCCTCAGCAAAGTGACAATATTGTGTCGGTTGTGCAACATTTCCACTTTCAGTGAGGTTGGAAACTTGCCTTGGCTTCTGGATTGGACTCAATCACTATACTTTCCTGTCTACACCATTTCAACACTTTGATCAGCCATTGACATGCCGGCACTAAAGGGTTTGATGATTTGATGGCCTTAACTTTGTCGACGTCCCTTTGTCAAGTGGTGATTTCATCACTTTGTACAATACTTTCATCAGAAACTTTGTGTCTTATTGCAGTTTCTCTTTTGTCTTTTGTTGCCAGACTTTTGACTGCCAATATAAAGACTTTTGACTGTCAGGTCCACTTTGCAGCTTCTTCTGGTCAAAATCCATGCACTAAGACAAGAAGGGACACTCTGACTAATGCAACAGACCCAAATTCATGGTGGATTTCCTCTAGATCAGAAATCATGATTGCTTTCCGGCTCCCTTAAGTCTGAGAACGGGACAGAAGGTCCAGGCTGAATGTTTCTGAGCATGACAATTAGCATTACCAGTAGCATATTTATTAGAGCACAATTTAGTATAGCATGATTTCAAATTGTTCCACACATGGAATCTAAGCCTGGTAAGCTAAATAGCTGATTTTGCAGCACCACAATGCAGAAAGAAATGAAAACCAAACAAGCTCAGACAAATAGGACAATTCAACAAAAGTAATTGTTCTGCCTGGAGAGTGGGAACACGTTGTCTCAGGTTTCTCCTACAAAACCCTGATTATGCATCCCAATTGGCCAATTGTATATTGTATACTACCAGCCCATTCTCATCCCAAGGCATTATATACTGACACTCCTGCCAATGCGATCAGACATCCAACGCACATGGCACCCTTTGAGCGACAATATGAGACGCAGATATATATGGGCCAGAGGCGCCTCCTAGTGTTCTAACCCTAACTCTACCCTAGACCTAAACCTACCCATTCTCTGTGCATTTTATATTGACGCTAAAGGGTGCCATGTACGTTGGATGTCTACGCATTGGCAAAAGCGTCAGTATATGACGCCTTGGGATGAGAATGCATTGATACTGCTTATACTGGGCACAGCCACATGACATGCCACTACAGTTTGCATTGATTTGCACTTTGGATTCTCAACCGGGAAAGTAGACCATCCGGTTATGTTTGGAAAACTTATTTCAACATGTTACGATTTAGGACATGAACTTTATAAGCTTCATAAAATCTTGTAACTGATTCTTCCACAAAAGCACTTGTTTTATATCGGTATCTAAACTCAGGACTGATGAAAACCTGTGCCCTTGATTCCCATAAAACTGCAGATTTCAGTCAGATCTTGTTAAATAAAGATGTGAAATACGCAGTCTGAAACTGGTCTTTTGGCCGTGCCATATTAGGCTTGAGTCGATGTACTTTCTCTCTAACTGTTCCTCTTTGTCTTTATTACAGTGGCGCCCTTTCCTGCCAGGACTCAAGTATGAGGTCATTGACTCCGCCTACATCTCCTTGTACACAGGTAACCCTCCCTCTCTTGCAAACTCCACCAATTTCAAAACAAACCAGCCACCGAACTGCCGCCACACCGTCATGCTTTGAGTAGTTTGATGATGTAAGAGTTTGAACTTTAGTCTTTGATGGTTTTCTTTGACATGCACAAGAAGCTTCACTGTGAACTGTTTATGAAACATACGGTGTCTCTGAAAGATGTCGACAAGGAAGAAAGTGGCTTTTTCAGGGTCATTGAGATTGATGATAGTGACTTCTTCTGCCTGAGGCTATCAAAGACGCTGGTCTTTGTGTAGGGGAAGGTACAGTGCATCCCGTTAGGGCTTAAAACGACTAGATGCATTAGTCGCATTACACTTTAAAGTCCTACGAGTTCACCACAAAATTGATGAGTTTAGTAGATGTAATTTGCTTTTAACACTTTCTGGTTGCTGTGCCCTGAGGTGAAGCAAAATTGAAAATGTGCTTAGAGCTGTGACAAAGAGAGAAAGGGCACAGGAAAAAGAGCAAGGTTATAAAGACTCGGATCCTGCTCTCAAGGGGAGATCAGGCATGTAGCGCTAACATCCGTAGCTAGCATACTGTTGCCATGGTGATCATGCTGACCTTCAAGGCTAGCCTTTTGGAAGTGTCTTCAGAGCTTAAATATTATCAAGCAGTTCACCAAACACAGTCTGGCCTTATAGATTTTACATTCAAATTGGAAAAATATATGTACAAATGAGATCTCCAAAATATTTCAATTGTTTCTCCTAGAAATATATTAAGATTAACTGTACTGCAAATTGAGATCATTGCAGAACTTTAGGTGGCTCTCATTACAAAAAAAAAAAACTAAATAATGTCACGTCTCAGAAGACATCCCAGCAATTTCTCAAACTTTGCTCAGATTTGCCCAAGATACCAAGGTCAACAATCTATAGTCAGAGAACTACATGTGAACTATCCATCTATTCTTCAAACCATATGTTCTATGTGGGATTTTAGGGATGCTAGAGCCCATCCTGTTCATGTTCTTTTGATCCTACATCTTTGTTGATCCTTAAACAAAATTCCAATCAGACTTGAGGGACATGTTTACAGTTTTTGTCAAGTTTAGGCACAGAACCAGGGTTAGATGCTTCTACAGTTGTTCAGCTGTCTTTTCCCTCTGATTTTAGGGATAGGTTATGGGCATGGTTAGGTTTAGAAGTAGTTATATTGTACATTTTTGGAGAGGAATGTTGTTCCAAGATCAACAAAATATGTTGACCACAGGAACGCATCTAACGTGGCAAAATCCAGGGCGTGCCTATCCAAGTGCCTCGGGCCGAAGGCAGAGAAACAAATGGCCAGTTCAGTAGGACTAATTTTTCATAATATTAACCAATATTAACCATACTTTGACCAAGTTTTTCCCTTTTAAAAAAAAAGTTTATTCAAATGTTCTATTAGTATACTTCTTTTAAAGGGGTCATGAACTGGCTTTTTAAATTTTATTATATTGTTGTCTGAGGTTATGACTTGGTTTTTGCATTCAAAAACATCAAAATGAATAAGTAATAGGCTATTTTGTAACCTAGTTTTGAGCCTATAGCTGAAAAACGCTGGGTTTTTATGGGCGTATTGCACTGAAGACTTGGAATTAAACGCCCACTGCTGTGAGTGGGATAACAGTTTTGCATATTATAATGAGTTTCAACTTACCTCATCAAAGCACTTGGGGAAATTGTTTTGAAAACGTCCAATGTTGTAAAATGGCACTCGGAATGATTCGCCCATACATGTTCGACACAGAGTCTGTGTGTTGCACCATTCCTGTCAGATCCAATATCGACGGCACAGCATCGTTCTTTACTCTTAATGGGTCTGCAAATCAAGTCTTGTTTACAAAACAATCCTCAGTGAAATGAAGTGAACAGGACAATTTTTACCTCATCAGCCGGACACGTCATTAAAAATAAAGTTTATCCATGCAGTCCTATTGTAATCCAGAGGAAGCTTATGCAGCCACTGTCTTCTTCCACAACCAGGCGCTGCACAATATTTTGTATTGCTTGGTACCTCGATCCAGTTTGTCATCACAAGGTAGGCATCTACGTTCTTTAGCTATGCGCATAATGCGCGAATCGGTGGGCAGGGCTAAACTGGCCGTGTTGAAGTAGGCGTTGATCTTCTTCAGCGGGGGTGGGGTTTATCCTCTTTGACATCATAGTTCCCCACTTAGAAAAAACGAGTCACTTGCTGAGCCTGGTGTCAATAAAAGCTTTTATTGGACTAACAAGGATGTTTTTAGTTCAGAACCTTACAAGATATTCTTATAATATGATGACCTCTTAGATGTCAACAGCTCAGGGAAAATAAGATTTCTCAGTTCATCACCCCTTTAAACTAAAAAATAAGAAAGTATATTTTATGTCAACTTTTTATGTACTTCTCAGAAATATACTTAAAATTGCACTGAAATACACTTGACTTATGCTGACAGAAAAGTCTAAGTATATTTGACCTATACTTGTACTCAATATGTTGTATGTCTTATAATTAAGTATTCTAAGAGTACTTGGCTTGTAGTAGTTGAGTTTACTCTTTTGATTGAGTAGCCTATTAAAAACTTGTTTCAAATAGTATTACATTAGTATTGTATTATAAGCTTACATTGTTTGTCCGCTGGTAGAGTACATAGGAATTTACTTCAAATCTTCTTTACTCTTTCCCCGCTAATGACGGTGTTATCACTGTTATACGGTAAGGGTCGCTGTTACACATCTCCTCTCCAGATCAAAACACATGTAATGAAGAAGCAGAAACAAGTGATAGAAGATTGCTTACGAAAATATAAATTAACACAATCATCAAACATTAAACCGCATATAATTTCACATCTGACTGAAGTTACCAAATGACATGTCGACCCAGGAAAAGGAAACAACTGTGAAGCTTTGGGGAATGTTGATGGACTCGAATCTTCTCCATTTGGGTTTTTGTCATCGTTCTGAATATCATCTGGATTTTAAAAAGTAGCTTTTTTATGAAACTTTACCCACATTCACATAAGGAATAATTGAAGATGGGCCGATGAATTTATAAGACAAATAATGCACAGAGATGTTAATTTGGCCACGACTCGAAGCTGAGTAGTATTGATCTTACAAGTTTACTTCTAGTACATTAATATTAGAATAATTTCTACATTAGGTATACTTAAAAATGTAACTAAACCTATCCCTGCCCAATTGACTTAAGTATACTTAATAAAATTACCATATTCATTTGTTTTAAACTCTATGGGCCTGATTTACCAATAGCTTAAAGAAAACTCCGGTCAATTTTAACATTGAGCTCATTTTATTGTACATTTGGAGTGATGTCAGTACAGACTAAACAACTAAAATCAGTGTTGCCTACACCCTGTTATCCGTGGGGCAGGTTTTAATACTGCTTTTTGTCATTACGAAGTGCACAGCCATATGAGTGGTGTCATTAAGAGTGACCACAGTCAATCTGACTGCAGTAGATGTGAAAGATATTAATAAAAATGATGTTAATTCAGCCATCTCACAAAGCTGTATTTACTTTCTGTTTTCGGTCAAAGTCCACAGTAGTCGATTGTCAAGTTCGCATTTTTCTTTACAAGGTAACATCGCCACCTACTGGCCAGGCATGAATAATACAGCGTTTTTTTGTCGTTTTGCGGATGCGTGTGAACGAGGATCGTTTTGACAACATTGTTGTCTGTACGCAAAACACTAAGGAAAAAGGTTTCTGTATTTAGTACATTGTAGTGTAAACGAACTTGCCTGGGAAAACCCAGACAACTTCCGGCAAATTTAGATTTGCTCTGAAAGTTAGTCTGGCAAAGAGCTCATTCAAGCCCATTTCCAATCTGTCGAAATCGAGGCACCAATTCGGAAACATTGGGGCGGGGTTTACACGATGACGACAGCACTGGGATTTTGAAGCAGATTTTGTAGCCTACATTACAAAGATGGATGCCGCCGTCAAACATCACTTGTTCAAATCAGCTATCAGCGTCTGTTTTAAGCGATTTGAACGCATCTTTTTGTTAAAAACCGAGCAAAGAACAACACTCTGAGATGTTTCTCTGCCGGCCGCCGCTCTGCATACGTTGTCTCCTTCATAACATATCGTTTGCCAAGCCACGTTATTTCAACGCTCATGCCGGTGTTGTTAGTAGATTAGCCGCACTTGATTATCACCTCTGCTAGGCTAATTTGCGTTGGTCATAATGGAAATGATCTGTTTTTTGTGTTTTTTTTGGCACTCAGTAGATCACCAGCAAGACTTTCCTCTCCCATCTGTGCTTTGATTGTGTTCTCATGCTAATTTGACCTGTTTAGTAAATCTGGTCCTAAATACAAATTCCTTAGGTCCATTTTTATTTATCCTAAGGAATTTAGGATTTTAGGATAAAGGAAGGGTGCTTAAAGGAAAGCTTGTGAGCACAAAAACGTTCCTCTTGGTTGTTAAAACTCATGTAAACTGTTAATGTAACAGGTTCTTTTCTTTTGCACATTTCGTTCTTCAGAGACGCCGCTGATGGAAGCGGAGGGTTGTGGTAAATGTGTCTCTAGGCAACAGGGCTGGTGAAAGCCATCAGTTCTCCTAAAAGACTCAGAGTTATGCTTGAATGCCTTGTGTGAAAAATTGAGTCCTGACAAGGGCTTTCTTGCATCAAGTGTCAAATACTATGAAATGAGTTCCCTTTAGAATTGTGATTGCATTGTACATTGCACAAGGCTTATTTTACGCAACATAATGAAGAAACTCATTCATAGTTTGTCTGATGGGGGTGGATTGGGATTGACAACCAAAGGGTGTAAGACCCAGGAGACCTTTTGATGTATGAAAAAGAGCAACTAAAATATTCTGGAAAATAGAGCATGCCACCGCTGGCTATATGCCTCATTTGCATGTGTGAGAAATGTATATTTTGAACACCCAGTTCTGCTGTGGTGCTTTAAAATAGCCCAGGGCCTGAATTGAAATGGAAAGGTCTTGTTTCTTAAGTTTCACTACATTAGTGGCTTTGTAATATTAAATACTTGAGTATGTTTGGTTCTTGTTTGGATTCAGCTGCTGGTTTCTTTGACCTTTATGTGAACTCCCTTTGAACGAAACACAGAGCTCAAGCACTTCACAGTGTTCATCTCACACACATTAAAGAGCGGAGTGTGTGACAACAGCCACCTCTGCTCTCTCTTGCGTTCCAAGCGCACATCAAAGCCTGTCTCATTTGTGTGGAGGGGTCTTCATCTTTTGAAGGGTGGCACCATCATTTGTCACCTGGACACTGTGTCGTCTCTGATGTGGAGTGACTCACATATTAGCCAGGCATTATCATTGAGTTTAACAGACTGCATTTTGGCATAGGTACATTTGTCAAAGGTTTCCTGGATGGTTGCCAAGGTGTTTACTACACAGGGTATTCTGGATGGTGAAAAGCAGTTGCCAGGGGGTTGTTAGGTGTGTTCTTGAGAGTTCTGTGTGGTTGCTTGATAGTGCTGATATGTAGTTCCTACAGTGTTTTGGGTGGTTGCATGGACATTGCTTAGCACTTGTTAAGATGTTCTGCATAGCTAATAATGTGTTTATAAGCAGTTGCCAGGGGATTCTGGGTGGTTATTTAGTGGTTATCTTGTGAATTCTGGGTGGTCGCTAAGGCATTGTTAGGCAGTTGCTAGGGTGTTGTTAAGCAGTTCCTGTTGTGTTGTGGGAGGTTGTCTGGGCATTGCTAAGTGATTGTTAAAGTGTTGTGGGAGTGTTGTCTTCTAGGGAATTGATAGGCAGTTGCCAGTGTGTCCTGGGTGGTTGCTAGGGTGTTGTTAGAATGGTGCTCGTGTGTTCTTGGTGGTTGGGGAATTTTTTTGGGAGCTGCCACGAATTACAGTGTTGCGAAGCACTTGTCAGGGTGTTCTGGGTGGTTTCTATGGCGTTGTTATGCACTTGCTATTTTTTTCTGGGGTGTCTATGCAGTAAGGGTGTTGCTAGGCACTTTAGGGTGTTTTAGGTGGTTGTTATGGTGTTAGGCAGTTGTTAGGTTATTATGGGTGATTTATTTATGTGTGTTCTGGGTGGTTGTTAGGGCATTGTTAGGCAGTTCCTATAGGGTTTGGGGTGGTTGTCTGAACATTGTCTGAATGTTGCTAGGGAGTTAGTTGCTATTGTATGCATTTGCCAGGGTGTTATGGGCAATGCAGTTGCTAGGGAGTGAGGTTGTTGCCAATGTGTCTGTGGGGTTTACATGTCATTGTTAGGCATATTCTGTGTTTTGGGGGGATGTAGATACAGTAGTTATTATTGTGTTTTGATGGTAGCAAGGGTGTTCTTGGTGTTTGGGGTCTGAAAATGAAACGGTGTTGCAGTGCAGTTGCTGTTAGTGGTTGTTAGTGTGTTCCAGTGTGGTTTCTATGGCATTGGTATGCACTTATTGTTTTCTGGGGATGGCTAGGCAGTAAGGGTGTTTGGGTAACACTTTACTTTATGTCTTTGTTATGACAACTTGACATTAACAAAGACAAAAATGTCTTTGTCATGACAACTTGACATTAACAAAGAAAAAAAATGTCTTGGTTATGACAACTTGACATACTGTAACCATGAAATCATAACCTGTTAACCTGTAATGTGTTAATTTCATTACCCTATCATATGTTATGGTTGGTTTTAGGTTGTCATGACACCATTATACCTGTGACATGAATATTTGACTTGTCCTCAAGTAAAGTGGAACACATTGTACTAGTTATAAAGATGTCATTAAGGGTCATTACACTGTCAAATGCTTTAACAACAGTGTCATTAATATTTCCCTTTACCTCAACTAAAGTGGAACACGTTGGACTAGTTATGATTTCTTGGTTAATGTCAAGTTGTTATAACAAAGACATTTCTGTCTTTGTTAATGTCAAGTTGTCATAATCAAGACATTTTTGTCTTTGTTAATGTCAAGTTGTCATAACAAAGACATTTTAAACAATGTCAACTTTGCATTAAAAGTGTCATAATTTACCGAATGACACTTAATGACAACAGTCATAAACATTCATGAAGACTCCTTCATGTTCATGACAGGTGTTATGTAATGTTTATGACAGTGTCATGACAGCCTTATGCACACCCTTCAAATAAAGTGTTACCGGGTGATGTTAGATGGTTGCTAGGGTGTTCTTGGTCATTGGTAGGGTCCTCAAGTCTCACGCATTGACCGTGAGACACACGCGATTGAACCAGTTCACACGCTCACACACCACACCAGGTATTTCTCACGCTGAAAAGGCAACGTCCACCAAGTTGTCCTGCAAGATTTAAATATAACGTCTATGCGAGCCGTAGGCACACAGTGAAGTTTCCTGCCGCCAGCACGTATCTCTCGGCCAGATTGCGTTCGAACAGCGTCAGACGCGCAAACACACGGAAGTTGACGGAACATTCTCGTCGTTAGGCTAACCAACAACATCGCGCGAACACACTTCGTGATGAAGAAGGGAAGAAAGCTCGTCTAACATTTTTTAGGCTACAACATTTAATAGCCCATCGTATACATTATTATTGATGCAGTCAAAAACTCTACAACTACTTTGCAACCAGGCCAGAAGCTTTGGCTCAGTTTAGCTTTCTTACATTACTTGAATATAAGGGAAATGTTAGTGGATATGGGAAGGAATGAAGATGTATTTCTTCATTTTATTTTAAATTATATATTATACTGTATGAATAGTCTTTCTAGTTACATTAAAGCTACATGCAGAGTGCTCTGAGTAATATTTTATATCCGCTCAAAACATACATTAATTATTGCCATTGCATATGTCAGGGAAAAGAGCAAAAATATATTTGTGATAATCTTAATATTCACACCTTAATATTCTAATATGCCCATTTGCTCACAATGTCCCACCACACAATAAATCATTATACCATTTTGACTAGACACATTCAAAATGCAAAAATATTTGTTTTTCCAAACTGTTAGGAGCAATTTGTTATATTTTTATTAATATAACATTAAAGCGTAGGCTATATTTGATGTGATGAATTGCTCTGTCATTTATGAGATTTACCAATTGTTATAATTTCAATTTGTGCTGGTTAATTATGAACGATGGGTAAAATTGGGGGGCGGGGCTTCATTTGGGCTCCTCCCCTAACCGCATGTGATCTCACTCCAAGCTTTTGATAAAACTTGAGAACCCTGGTGTTCTTGGTTGTTAGGCATTTGTATTTTTAGGGGTTGCCAAGAAGTAGGGTGTTGCTAGGTTTGTAAGTGTTCGAGGTGGTTGCTACCGATGTTAGGTGGTTGCTATAGCGTTATTGGTGCTTTCTATGGTGGGTGGTGGTTAAAGCATTATTAGACAGTCAATAGGGTTTTCGGGGGTTGCTAAACAGTTGCCAAGGCTCTTTGTAATTGTTTACTGGCCCAAGTCAAGAAGCCCAACCTTGATTGTCTATGATATTATGGTTTTTAGATGTCCTGGTCCCCTCCTTTTTATGTCAATAGATACTCTTGCTGCCTTTGACAGTCTTTCTGTATAGTGCCTGTGCCTATTTATAAACAATAGCTTTTTATCCCCATTTATCATTCTCTTTTTTTCTCTTTGTGAAAGATGAGAGCAGTTTGAAGATGAACCATGTGGATCACATTCCTCAGACTCTGGCCAGTCACGGGCCGGTCCCAGCAGAGACCCGCACCCACAGCCAACACGGCGCCGATATGCTGCAACCGGACCCCGTCAACACCTTCTACAACAGTGAGCCTCTCTCTTTCTCTTTCAGATCCCCTTTCTTCTCACAGTTTATTTGATTCTTCTGTCTCTCTTTCTCGGTTGCTATTGAGTTTATGTCTTCTTAAATTATCTTTCTACTGTTTGTATTTGCATTCTGCATGATAAATAATTAATTTGATAATATTCCTCTGGTAATATTTATGCCTCTCTCACAATATTCTTCATAGTTCCCATGATTGACCCTGCTCATCTTGAAAATGTATTGCCCTCCTGTCTCTACTCGCCAACATATGTGGTCAAAGACTTCCCTATTGCCCGCTATCAAGGCCTACAGTTTGTGAGTATAACACATGCCAAATATTATAGCAGAAAAGGCCTAGTAATTCACTTGCACCTGTTGCCTTATTGACTTGATGCTGCAGTATATTAAAACTTCCTGTGTGATTACTGACCCCTTTTGGCTGCCACTTGTTATTGCAGGCATACAATAAAAGCCGATCACAGTGTCTGGGATTTTTTTCTCTTCTATTTTGTGATTTGAATGCCGAGAGTTAAGACATTTTACACAAAATTAGTACAAAATAACTGTGTTTGATTCCTGAGATGAAAACTCAAGAGTAAGAAATAAAGAATAATGAAAGTGTTGTTTATTGTTGCATACTGACGTTCACATGATATTTAAGAAGAAGAAAGTAGTAGGCAGCAAACACATCATGCTGTTTTTACCTATTCTATTCCTGAACAAAGACATTTTCCACTGATCACTAGTGAGCTAGTGATATTTCAAGTTAATTATTTGGGTATCATGTCTGATGTTTTTTCCGCAGGTTTATCTTTCTTTTGTCTATCCCAATGACTTCACCCGCCTCACACACATGGAAAGAGAAAACAAGTGCTTCTACAGAGAGTCACCATCTATCTGGAGAAGTAAGCTTGTGTATAGATTGTAATGACAATAAAGCTAATTCTATTCAAAGACTGATCAGCTGTAATTATTTATAGTATATATAATGTACTTTAGGAATAATATAGTGTCAGGACATTCTCAACCCATTTAGCTTTTGTTGTGGAACTTATTTACAAGTGGAACAAAATATTCAGTTAAAAAATAACTTGATCAGGATTTGATTGGATGTTAGGCTGTGATATTAATGATTAGTATTTTTTCCCGGGCCATGAGGTCTTAGTTACATCAGCATAAAGTATAAAGTAATCAGCATAAAGTAATTTCAGTTACAAAGAAATGCATCATATTTTGCTAAAAAATCATACCGAAATTATTAAATATTTTAGAAATCTATATTTTATTAAAAAAATAGACCAGCAGCGATATTTTTCAAGGAAGCAAGTTGTTTTTATTTTCATGTTGACTTTAATTTGGATTTCTTGAAATGAAATGGAGCACTGAACATAAAATAAATGAATACATTTAGTTCTCTAAAACTAAAAACTGTATTTCTCCATCTCTTTCTTCAACAGGTTTGGCTTCTATAAATACATGAAGATGGATGAGGAGGAAGATGACAGGCCATTCTTTTTCCCTAATCCTGATGGTGAGTTTGTATGTGTGTGTGATCAGTGATCCAGAAGAGGAATAACACTTCATTAGTGCATCGTTCCATCACAAGCTGCTTTATTACAACATGGCAGATATATTCATCAGGAGATAATGGCCTTGGGTTGGAGCCAGAAATTAAATGAATGGCTGGAGTTGTGTTTATTTTCAAAGGGTTAAGGCCTGGTCACTCCAACAGCCAAATTAAAATGCAAAACAAATTTCAGACTAAACGTATTCATACCAAGACCAAACAATAAACACTTCCCCGGATTGACAGACAAGGCTTAAAGCCTGTTTGAGCTATAAAGCAATTTGCACTGGCATATCTTAAAATCTAAGGCACTTTTGCAAAAATGTACTTAAAAGTCCTAATTGAACTAAAGCCTAATACTGGTTTAATCTCAGCCTTGTCTATGAAACCAGGCCTTAGCTTCATGGTTTAATGGGAAATATCCTTTCTGATAATACCAATATCCCCCACTTTAATGCAAAATAACAGACTTACCTCGATGTACAGAAAATATCACACGATACAGAAGTAATGCAATAGACTATGATAACACTAAAACACAAAGTTATTCATCATATAGTGATAATAATAGAGACAGACTCATAGTAATAGATGGTGAAATTGGTGCTAGAGCGGTACAGCGTACCGATAAATTAGTCACATTTGCTAATAACTCATTGGTAAATAGTGTATAATTTATCATAATTAGGATATAAACTATAAAAATAATAAAAGTTTATACATTATTGCTCTGTGCATTTTTCAAAATATTATATACAAATAAAAAATATAATGAGCTCTTTCACCGCCATTGACAGAATTTTCCAACAATCCACTTTTTTCACTGTTATATGGTAGGGGGCGCTATTACGCATCTTCTGAAAGAGTACAGAATCCCCTGATCAAAAAACACAGGTGAAGAAGAAGCAGAAACAAGTGATAGAATAATTTCTTATGCACATGTAAAATAATGTGATCACCAAATAGTAAACATATAAATCAAAACTGCCTAATGTTACAGAATGAAATGTCGACCCAGGATGAGGTACTGTAATTGTGATGCTTTACTGTGCGATTACACCAGATACCACAATAGACGCCACAATAGCATGTCAAATTAGCGCCTACCGCGTCTAGTTATACGCTTGAACACTTAGAATCCATCCGCGCGTCAAGAGCGAAATTGACGCGTGTAAAAACAAAAGTTTGAAGCAAAATTTACGCTGGAGAGCAGAACAGCATCTTAGGGATAATTGTCGCTGTATTTGTGTCCACCAGACCCTTCAGAGGTGAACCGTTTAGCTAGTTTCAGCATTTGCTCGCTCTAGGAGCTTCGCCTGGATGTCTGGATTTGCTTTGTTTGCATTAGAACCACACCAGGCATTTAGTCATATTACAATTTTTTTTGAAGCATCCAGATACTTCACCACATGAGCATGCAGCAAGCAGCTAGGCTCCTGATTGGTTAACAGCAGTGCAAATTGACACTAAAGTTAATATTTTTCAACTTGGGTGGCTGGCGCGAATTTGCGTGAAACGCGTGAATGCGCAAATAACACTAATTAAATCATTCGTGCTTAATGCGGCAGACGCTCAAGTCACGCGTAATTGATATGCGAATGAGGCGTATTGCGTCGCTCTCTACGCCTTATTCGCACCGCAGGAATTTTCTACGTGCGTAACACATCTTTGCATTGACTTAACATTGAAATCACTCATGCATGACGCATTATTCGTGTCCGGTATGAACGCACCATTCAGGGGCTGTTGATGGACTCAGTCTACTACATCTATGTTTTGATCATCATGCTGAATCTGATTAGTGTTTTTGGTGTTTTGCTTTAGATTTTCTTGAAGAAGAAGAGGGGCAGATCCTGATGATGAAGCACAACTTGTTGGAAAGAAGACAGTCCAACCTAGCCAATCAAGTCACACTGTAACCACTTCTGATAAGCCTGTTCCCACAATGCTGAAGATAAACAAGGTAGAGTCAGACAACCCAGCTTTGAGGAGAGAGCACAGACACTTTTTCACAAGTTCAAGGCAAGTGGTTGCGGCTCAACATCAAGACACAGTAGAACAACAAGACACTCTAGACCATCAGGCTAAGGTAGGGTTACCAATAAGTGAGAGTGTGGTGCAAGGTCGTTCTCTCACTTGGGTTCAAAAAGACCGCCAGGACTTCAAAGAGGGTCGGTCAGAAGATCGTTCTCCCAAAATAAGCAGATCAGCTTTGTTATTCCCGCCGAAATCCTCATTGGTAGCTCTCAACAGTCGAGCAAAGCAAATCCTCGGCAGTCCTGCCCTCACTGTCCCTTCTCTAGTTAACAACCACGCTCATGACAACAGCCACAATCCTGGAAACAGCCACACCAACAAGGAACACAAGAAGGAGGACAACAAAATTTATGTCACAAGACCTCGACCAGCTAAGGAGAAGCAAAGTCCTGTTTCACGCCATCCTAGAGAGGTCTTCCCTGGCGTTTTCCTGTATCAAGAATGGCAAAACCACAAAAGTGGTGAACCTCAGTGCCAAACCAAAGCTCGGCAAAGGACCTCTACGTGCATCCCAGTTATTTGCGCGGTCTCCTCTGCAGGAGAACAAGGTCTTTCCAGCTAACCCCAACTTCAGCAAGCCAGCGGAAAATCCCGTGGCCCCAAACAGAGCAGCAATCCCGAGCCGTTTTGAGCGGAGGATCACGAGGAGTCTGGGAAAAACACCATCGTTCTCTGAGGCCCATCACAACTGCTCGACCTCCTCCTGCTCCCACCCCTCCATCCAATAACTCCTCCGAGAACGTGCTTCCGACCAAACCTCTCCACATCACTTCCTACTTGCACACTTCCGAGATTACCGAATCCCAACAGCAGCGGCCAGACACGGACCCTGAACCGGAGGAGGACGGAGGCCTGTCGGAGTATAGTTATGAGGATGTGGAGCCTCGGCCTGGGTGGGCTGAGGAGGCCATTAATTGGCAGAGGACGTTTTCCGTCAACAGCATGGACTTTGAGACATTGCGCTCTGACTGGAACGATCTTCGGTGTAACGTGTCTGGAAACTTGCAGCTGTCCGAGAGCGAAGTGGTGGATGTGCTTGCACAAGTACATGGAGAAACTCAACGAACGCAATGGAGGGTGAGGCTCATAGCAGTGTTTTAGTTTCAGATAAATTGGTACTTCAGAATTTCTGTAACTTAGATCCTTGCATTCCAAGTCTAACATTTTCTCACACACAGAAACCTTTCACACTGAGTTCGATGTGTATCATGCTAATCGTCTGAAAGAAAAACGCATAAACTGGGAGGAGCAGTCTATAAACTGCTCCAGTAAACGCAGCAAGCAAGTGGTCTGGGCAAAAAAAGTTCCTATGAAAAAAGTTTGGTTATGCTTCCTTTTACAGTACAGTACTTACTGTGTACTTACAGTGTACTTACCTAGAATATACTGGCTAATATAAGGTAAGTAAGTACATGGAACAGGGATAGGTTTAGGGGTAGGTTCAGGGTTAGTACTAGTTATTACCCAGTAATTGTAGTTACTAAAATAAGTACATAGTATTTACATGGGTAACTAGACTGTAAAAGGAAGCGTTACCAAAAGTTCCTGGGACAAATAGTTCCTGGCAATTGCGGTGGAAACTCGGCTATACAGTACTTTGTGAGACGAAGTGGATAAACTTGCCAGATGCCATTCTGGATTTTGGCGTTCGCTTCTACGGTGGCTTTGAGTCAATACACCTCTCAAAATGCTTGCTACGAATGCAAAAAAAAATTGAACACAATCCAAATGTTTTATGACGGACGAAAGTTTCAGAGGCAGTGTATAAACATGATTGACACAACATGAAGTCATATTTATTTATTTTTTTATATGGGAAAACTTCGGATTTTTACACTTGAAAATAAAAACTTACAATTCATACAAATTTAATTCACAGTGTGAAATAGTAAATATCGGTATTCACACAAGTATGAACAGCGCAGTCTATTTGACCATACGACAATATATGCCTTTTTAGGCCCCCTTAAACGTCGGATAGATGACGTTATCGGATCCTAACTCTACCCCAGACCTAAACCTAACCCTAAACCCAACCCGTCACCTAACTGACGTTAAATTTAAAGCGTCAGTTGCATGACGGCCCGGGATCGTCATCTACCGACGTTTAAGGGGGCCCTGAAAGGCATATATTGACGTATGGTCAAAAGACGTCCCAATACATCAGTTATATGACGAATTGGGATGAGACTGTGTTAGTATGAACGTGTGCTGGGATTTTATCTGGAAAAATATTTGGAATATTTTTGTGTCCACATTTTTATTTGTAGTTGCATTTTTGATATTTTATTCTCACATTTATTTTCAGTTTCTTTTACCTCTCTCAGTATAGCCATTCAGCAATAAAACCCTTTAACTCGTACCCGCGCAAATAACTACTCTTAAAAAGGGGCACCTCATTTATTCATATTTAATATTTGTATTTTCCTACCAAAACCAGATGCACCATTGGTGACACATTTCAAGTAATTGTACAACCAATGGTTGATCTTTTTCTCTCCATCTTTTCCAGGATTTACACTCTCCTCCGAATCATAAACGTCAGAAAAGCGGCGTGACTCTGCTCGCGGTAACCGTTACCTGATAGAACTGGAGCTGATGGAAAGAGGCCGTAAAGTGGTTCGTCTTTCAGAGTACATCTACATGCTGTTGCACCGGGCCGGGTAGAAGACAGTCTGGAGAATGTGGAAGGGGTCACAGCATCATCCCCCTCTTCCCCTGTCACCAGTCCACTGGCTCCGGCATCTCGCACGCCTACCCGTGGGGCCCACACCACCCCTCAGTGGGGCACAGTGTATGACAAGCCCCTGCTATGCCAGCCAGTGATGCTGCAGTGGAAAAAGGATGTCATGGTGCATTTTGTGGTACCAGGTTAGTAATAGATATCTATTTTTCTGAAAATATGTACCTAAGGGAGTATCTTATGTCATGGTAAATAGATTTATTGGTTAAAAAACAAAACATAGATCAAATCAAAACGGGGACCAAGTTTGCTTTTCATTCTTGCTTTTGAATTTTAGGGGTTCAAGCGCGAAACGCGTCAAAATTTCACATAGATCCGCATTAAAAGTGATCGAACAGACCAAACCATAAGACGTAGAGACTTGAAAGTTTGAGGACTGGTAGTACTCACACCATCTACAACGTCACCAAGGCTCGCTCTGATCAGCCTGACGGGGGCGCTACAGCGGCCAAAAGTACGAAATGGCTCATAATTCCTAAACCGTCAGGCATATATGGAACATATTTTTTAAAAGCCTATAAAACGAAAACTTGGAATTTCATGAAAATTGGTGATCACATGTGATATAACATTCTAAACAAGCATGCAAACTTGGTAAAATAAAGGAACTAATTATTATATCTTGTGCTCGATTTACTTAAAACTTGGGAAAAATTAGTAAATTATGCCTTTGCTCTCTTCTGTGTGTGGACTTTTTTTATCCACATGTCATGTGCATGGTGCCATGGCATATAACACTCACTCATAAATTTAAAAAAATGTTGGTGTAGCCCTCAAACCGCATTCACTTTATAGCCCTTAATCCTGTAATTGTGGACAAATGTGGGCACAGAGGACTCAGGTGTGATTCTAATTTTTATTTATTATAAATGTGATATCACTGTCTTCGCTA
The DNA here is from genome assembly GCA_030378365.1 of Hybognathus amarus. Lineage (NCBI taxonomy): Eukaryota > Metazoa > Chordata > Actinopteri > Cypriniformes > Leuciscidae > Hybognathus > Hybognathus amarus. The sequence goes on from JAQIUQ010007241.1 coordinate 245,258, forward strand.
AAGTTTTGTCTATCCATGTATGGTGTTTTTTTTTTATTTTGGGGGTATTTTTGAGTTTATTTAATTCAAAAAGTACCAAATGTTTATGTAAATTATTTCTATGTAAATTAATTACTATGTCGTTTTATTTTTTTATTTTTAACTTCATTAAAATATCATTCCAATAAGTTCTTAAAGCTGAAACTTAAATATGAAGTGACTTTGCTGTCACCTGGTGTCTTATTTTGGCTTATTTTAGAATGCTCTAAATTACAGTTTTTCCCATTCATTTATATGGGTGCACATTTTTTACCCAAATACAAGATTAAGGAGTTTTTTTTGTTGTTTGTTTTTTTTCACCCACTTAACATTGTAGAATTAAGTCAAAAAAATTATGTGTGTTCAGGATGTAAACTTAGGAAAAGTAGCCAAGTCTTAGCAAAGAGACCGCTCAGATCAAGGGAAGTATTTTTTAAAAATAAATCAAAACTATATTGCCCACATTTGTTTTAGAGAATACTTAATACGGTTTAAGGGTTAATAGAACTGTATTGATAACAATTTAACACTACAAACTTATCACTGTGAAGCTGCTTTGATACAATCTGTATTGTAAAAAGCGCTAAATAAATAAAGGTGACTTGACTTGTACCCATGTGGGTCTTGGCTCGACAGGCCAACTGGGACTACATTTTTAAATGTCCACAGGTTCATAATGTACAAAATAAAGTGCTCGGTACCTAGAGGTACCTAAAGAGTAGAGCCAGACTGATATATCAGCCGGCCGATATTATCGGCCAATATTAGGCATTTTCCAAAATATCGGTATCTGGCAGTTATAATGATAAATTAATATTTCAAAAATAAAATTAAAACGGATGAAACACGCTTCAATCATCTCCCCTTGGCCTGTTATATTGAAAATGTATGTTTTACAATTTGCAGTATGATGTTATCTATTGCTAAATTATGGCTCATCATAGATTAGCTAACCACAAAGCTAGCCAATGCCACTATCATCAGTGGAAGACCGCTGAGCGTTAACATTAATGAGCTTGGAAACCCCATTGAACTTTTTCTGCCTAAATAAAGTAATGATTACTATATTTGTAACTAGCATATCTCTAGTTACCGTCCCTGCAATGTAAAATGTAAGTTAGACTTGCGAGGAGAAACATACGTATCAAACGTATCTTGTGCATAAAAGTTAGCTTTTCTTTTACACGTGAGTGAAATCCAACGACGCCAAGTGTGTGTTGCAGACTGTCGTTCTGTAATGGATTTAGAATCACTAAATAGTAGGTTTTAGAAGGCAGGCAGCAACTGATGATTGAAAATGGTTTGATGTAGCTTGATTGAAAGAATTTAAAAAGTGCAGGTAAAGGGATATGCAAGCCGACATTGTAATTATAAGGTAGCTTATAAGGCAATGTAGGGACTTTTTTTATTTTTTTATCAGAACTTTAATATATTTTGATGTTCCTCTGTTCTGTTGTGACAATAAAAGAAACAAATATCTTTTTTAAATGCTTTATTATATTATTTTAGTTAAAACTCATAAATAACTACAAATAACTATGTTAGAGAAATCTGTAAATGTTTTGTTGCTGTGTTTCTGAAAAAAATAAATATATCGTCCGAATATATCGGCATATTGGATTTTAAAACCCCCAAATATTTGTATCGGTATCGGCCTTCAAAATCCTTTATCGGTCGGGCTCTACTCAAGAGCCTTAAATAAATGTAACTTATGGATCAGCAGGATCATATTTGTGCCTTGCCTGAAGTGTAAACATTAGTGACAGCTATATCATATAAATGTAGTGTTTTTTTTGTTTGTTTTTTGTTTTGCAATACAAGCCCAGTGACTTGTTTTGTGGCAAATAATAAAGCAAATCTTTGGATTTTGAATCTTTAGATCTTTGATATGTCTGATATATAAATAGTATGTAATATTATAAGAATGCATTTGTTGATGTTTCCTATAGTGAAGAATCAAGCTCGTTGGGTTCAGCAGTTCATCTCAGACATGGAGCTCCTGCACCGCGAGACTAAGGACAACAATTTTAACATCATCATTGTGGACTTCCAGAGTGAGGACATGGATGTGGAACAGGCCCTCAGAGAGAAGCTCCGTCCAAGGTGCATAAACACACGCTTGTACACAATATTCATTATATTGAAGTTTGCACATGTACTGTAGGTAATTGACATGTCTTGTGCTAAACTCCATCTAAAACTATTTCAAACAGCAATTTGCTAAATATTTGAAATTAAGATTCATTAAGAAAACCCGATATATTCTCTTCACCAGGATGCACCAATACTTCACTCATGTACTCATGTTAAAATGCTCCGATACCAAAAACCGATACCACGCGTTCAGAGGTATATACATCACTAAAAATTTGTTGTTCGGTTGAATATTTAAATAGCAAAGACAGTAAACAATGCACCAATTTCTAATGTTACTTGAGGGTAAAGGAGAATAGTATATGTATTCTAAGTAAAAACTGAACTATTTTGTGATTTATATATAATGTGGTAGATGAAATAACGACAGAGCAATAGAATAATCAGTGAACAGAAGCTCGCACTACACTTTAACTGAAGAAAACATCTATTTGCTGAATTAATTAAGCCAACTACTATGATTCATATTCTTTTGGTCTCTCTACCCAAAATTAAAAAATTAATTAGGCTATATTTGACTTATATTATATATTAAAAATACTTTATAATTATAATTATATATTATATACTTAAATAATATATTAATTATATATTTAAATATTACCTTTAAATTACAAAATCGGCCATGTATCGAAAATGTAAGTATCAGTATAGGACTCATTCTTGTGCATCCCTAACCCTTACTTAAAAGATGTAGGAAAATTTGAACATAATTTTTTTATAAATATAAAAAAGCATAATTGACACATTATGCGTAAACCTTTCCTATTAATATTTTAATTTGTTACATTAATATATATTAGTATGTCTAATATACTGATGTAAATAATTTTAAACACTAATATACATTATTTAAATGTAATGTTATATTGACCATCTGAATGACTTCTTTGGAGACAGGTATGAATATCTGAGGAGGGAAGGAAACTTTGAACGTTCTGCCGGGTTACAGATTGGTGTGGACACCATAGAGGTAATCACACACTCATACCTTTAAGACTCAGACTAAGAACTGTTCACATGTGAACCGTGTAGCAGCTACTCCCGAATGAGCCAGTCAGAGTCTGCAATTACATTTCGCTATTCTCATTGTGTTTCTGTCTTACGGTTTGTATTTCCACAGCATTAAGGAAAGATCTTTTTAAAATGTACTGACATTTGTTAAGACATCCGCTTCAAACATTACAGTGCTCATGATAAACTTTCATTATGAAGTTAATTAGTAAATCCACTTCACATTACTCTTCAACAGCAATGCCATAAACATAGAGCTACCGCAAAAACAGAAGTTCAAACACACAATCCTGAAAATTGTTTCTCTGGCACATAAGGTCTATTGACGATAAAAAAGATGCCACTTTGTGCTGAAAAAGTTGTCCTTTTACTTTACTGTTGTCCTCAATCTACTTCTTGAGGTCCACGCAATATAAAACTGCTAATGGTACAGACCACGGCAGACAAAAGAAGAAAAAAAAGAAAAGAAAATCGCTTAGATTTAATTTATTCAAATGATCATTTCCAAAGTCACAACTTAGCAAAAATTCAATTGAAAAAAAAACGGAGAGAAAAATGTAAATTATCCGTTGATGAAGTAACTGAGGAAAAAAATGAATAGTGGAGTGCTACACGGACCACATCTTCAGACATCTTCGGAAATGTTTCATTTCTGTGGTGAAACGCATAACGGCAAATCAACCGTTCCTGTAGCAACTGACGGATCTAGGTTCTGTTTTCATGTAAAAATGCTTTGCATATGCGAATGTTCAGATAAACATCATCATCTTTACAACTTTACAATCAATTTGTCGAAGATAAACCTTTCATAACATGCAGATTAAGGCTCTGACAAACACGTAAACTTTTTTTTTCGGTGAGTCACTGTTTCCGGATGAGGTGTAGAGCGTTTCAGAGGAATCCTCCTTGTGTTCATAAGTGTATGAACATGGCTGGTGATTGACACCAGTCCGAGAATGATTTTATAGGTTTTCTCTTTCCCGTGTGTGTGTGTTTACAGGACAGGCACAGTATCGTTTTTCTGTGTGACCTGCACATTCATTTCCCTCTGAACATCCTGGAGAACATCAGGAAACATTGTGTGGAGGGCAAACTGGTGTTTGCTCCGATCGTGATGCGACTGGGCTGTGAGAGCTCGCCTCGAGAGCCTGATGGTGCGACACACCACACACATGTGCAGAAACACCACACACACATGCAGAAACACCACACACGCGTGCAGAAACACCACATGCTTGCAGAAACACCACACGCTTGCAGAAACACCACACGCTTGCAGAAACACCACACACGCGTGCAGAAACACCACACACACACACACAGTGCAGAAACACCACACACACATGCAGAAACACCACACACGCGTGCAGAAACACCACACACGAGTGCAGAAACACCACACGCTTGCAGAAACTCTGCACACGCGTGCAGAAACACCACACAAATGTGCAGAAACACCACACGTATGCAGAAACACCACACACACACACATGCAGTAACACCACACACACATGCAAAAACACCACACACACATGCAGAAACACCACACGCTTGCAGAATCACCACATGCTTGCAGAAACACCACACACACGTGCAGAAACACTGCACACGCGTGCAGAAACACTGCACACGCGTGCAGAAACACCACACACACACGTGCAGAAACACCACACACACACACAGTGCAGAAATACCACACACACACGCAAAAACACCACACACACGTCTAGAAACACCACACACACGTGCAGAAACACCACCCACGCATGCAGAAACACCACACATGCGTGCAGAAACACCAAACATGCATGCAGAAACACCACACACATGTGCAGAAACACCACACACGCGTGCAGAAACACCACACACGCGTGCAGAAACACCACACACACGTCTAGAAACACTACACACACGTCTAGAAACACCACACACACGTGCAGAAACACCACACACGCGTGCAGAAACACCAGACATATGCAGAAACACCTCACAGACTATCATAATGGTCTGAAAAACAGTTTCAGATATGTATGGAATATCTTACCCCATACTGTAAAGAGAAAATATGATCAATACCTTATAAAAACATGCTTGTGCTTTAACTCGTTAAAATAATTTAAGCAATTTTTACTTCTTTTATAAGTTATACAAGATTCAACTCATGTTTTAAGTCAGTTTAATGTTGAAATGACAATTTAAACACCACACACGCGTGCAGAAACACCACACGCTTGCAGAAACACCACACGCTTGCAGAAACACCACACATGCGTGCAGAAACACCACACACTTGCAGAAACACCACACACATGTGCAGAAACACCACACGCATGCAGAAACACCACACACACACACACACACACACACACACACGTGCATAAACACCACACACACACATGCAGAAACACCACACACACATGCAGAAACACCACACACCCGTGCAGAAACTCTGCACACGCGTGCAGAAACACCACACAAATGTGCAGAAACACCACACACACATGCAGAAACACCACACACACACACACATGCAGAAACACCACACACACATGCAAAAACACCACACACACATGCAGAAACACCACACGCTTGCAGAATCACCACACGCTTGCAGAAACACCACACACACGTGCAGAAACACTGCACACGCGTGCAGAAACACCACACACACACACACACACACACACGTGCAGAAATACCACACACACGCAAAAACACCACACACATGTGCAGAAACACCACACACATTTAGAAACACCACACACGCATGCAGAAACACCGCACAAGCATGCAGAAACACTGCACATGCGCGCGAAACAATGCACACGCATGCAGAAACACTGCACATGTGCAGAAACACCACACACGTGCAGAAACACCACACACACACGTGCAGAAACACCACACAGCGTGCAGAAACACTACACGCTTGCAGAAACACCACACGCATGCAGAAACACCACACACGCGTGCAGAAACACCACACACACGTCTAGAAACACCACACACACGTGCAGAAACACCACACACGCATGCAGAAACACCACACATGCGTGCAGAAACACCACACATGCATGCAGAAACACCACACACATGTGCAGAAACACCACACACGCGTGCAGAAACACCAAACACACGTCTAGAAACACTACACACAGGTCTAGAAACACCACACACATGTGCAGAAACACCACACACGCGTGCAGAAACACCACACGCTTGCAGAAACACCACACGCTTGCAGAAACACCACACGCTTGCAGAAACACCACACACACACGTGCAGAAACACCACACACACATGCAGAAACACCACACACACATCCAGAAACACCACACGCTTGCAGAAACTCTGCACACGCGTGCAGAAACACCACACAAATGTGCAGAAACACCACACGTATGCAGAAACACCACACACACACACATGCAGAAACACCACACGCTTGCAGAATCACCACATGCTTGCAGAAACACCACACACACACGTGCAGAAACACTGCACACGCATGCAGAAACACTGCACACGCGTGCAGAAACACCACACACACTTGTACAGAAACACCACACACACACACGTGCAGAAATACCACACACACACACAAAAACACCACACACACGTCTAGAAACACCACACACACGTGCAGAAACACCAGACATATGCAGAAACACCTCACACACTATCATAATGGTCTGAAAAACATGTGTGTCTCTGTCGTTGTAGGTTACTGGGAAGTGAACGGCTTCGGCCTGTTCGGGATCTACAAAACAGATTTTGACAAGATTGGTGGGATGAACACGGAGGAGTTCAAGGACCGCTGGGGAGGAGAGGACTGGGAACTTCTGGACAGGTACAAGGATTTTAGATTTTAATACTCTTCTTTTATTCTTTTCCAATACAACTTAGGATGATGATGATGATATCATTATTAAATAAAAAAATATAAATTATTTTTATTTATATTGATTTTGAAAGTGACAGTGTTGTTAGTATTATTATTAATAGTATTATAATTAATAATAACATGTTACATAAAGGATTTTGACAGTCACATTAATATTGTAGTTGTTATTTATAATAATAATAATAATAATAGGCTAATTTATTTATATTGTTATAATTGTGATATTAAATTGAGAGATTTTGACAGACATTATTTTTGTAGTTGTTGTTGTTGTTAATAGAAGTAGTAATGTTAAATATTAAGAAATATTAATATTGTTAAATAAATATTTTATTATTAATATTGTTATTCAAATTATATTGAATTTAAATAGATTTTGACAGTGATGTTGTTGTTTTTTTGTTATTATTATTTGTATTATTATTCTACCACTAATAATAATATTAATAATAACATTGAATAAAAAAGAATGTTATTATTAATAAACTTATGATATTGAATTTAGATATTTTGACAGTGACTGTATTATTGGTGTTTTTAGCAATAATAATACTAATAATACTAATAATAAATTATTAAAGTGTTCAAATACTATTGCTGATTGTTAGTGATAAAAATAATGTTAAATAAAACATTATTATTAATAACATGTTGAATTGAGATATTTTAAAACAGTAAGATACAGTGATAATATTGATATTAATAATGATATTTTAAAATATTTATTCTTAATATTATAAAAATTCTGAATGAGTTTAACTTTGAGCTTTGACAGGGATGTCATTAATAATAATAATACTTTAACACATTGTTATTATATTATAATACAATTAAAATCTGTTTAAATTAAATATTAAAATGAAATAGCTTAATTATAAATAAATAATAAATGATGAAAAGGAAATTAATCTCTCTCTCTCTCTCTTCTCTCTCTCTCTAGAGTTCTACAGAACGGGCTGGAGGTCGAGCGGTTACGACTGAGAAACTTCTTCCACTACTATCACTCTAAACGAGGCATGTGGAACTCACAGTCCAGTAAAATCCCTAAAGGATAAAACTCAACCTCAATGAGAGACTTCAAACAAACGTCCCGGGACCTTACAGGACCAAACCAGCTGGGACCCGTCTCATGCGAGGACACATGATGTGCCAAGCCGCTGTCCGAACTCGACACACTCGAACCGAGACAGAGACTCAGAGTGTGTGTTTGTACGTATCTCTGTCTGTTAGGTCAGGAGTTCTTTTAGGTGCGCGAAACTTGAGAGATCATCGCAGATTAATAAGAGATTGGGTGAATTTTTACACTAAGCTAGCCGCTCAGGCACTTTGGGTCGCATAAATATGGGTTGCACTTAAGATATTAAATGCTGAAATGATTGTCTAAAGGTTTAGATGTGCGCTGGTTCTTAGACGTCTGCTTTTATAGCTGTAAATGTCACTTCCTGTCCAGATGTGACGCCTTCTTACACTTGAACTGTGGAAACGATCTTCGACTTCCGCTGTAAAGCACGGCGGCTATGTGCTTTTCCCTTTCCAAGTCCTGCTGAACTTACGGACACGAGCGGACCCAGAAGGGCCCGATGACAAATGAAATTATCCGTCTGTGTATTTGTCTGTACGTCTGAGCTGCTTCTTTTCTCGTTTTCCAATTGGTTTCAACATAGGTTTAATCTTTATTGGCTATAGTTTCCCAGATGCAGAAACCTTTTAGTCCGGACCTTTAGACTAAACTGATGCCGTATGGATTTCTACAGAGTATAATGGTAGGAAAAGGACGTTGTCCAGAAGTTGTGTGCCTTTCTTTGATGTATTTAACATGGCAGTCCATACAGTGTGAGGAAAGAGTCCTGGTGTTTAGCTGTCTGGATTGTGTAGGCCCTTAATAGCATTGTTTTATGGAGATGAATGAATAGAAAATGTTTAAAGTAAAAAAAATATCTTGAATTTTTCGTTCCACGGTCCATTTTTAAAGAAATGTTACAGGATCTTTTACCACAGAAATTCATTTTGACTCCTAATAGTTATTACAGACAAACAAAAAGTGTGTTTACTGTAAATGACGTAAATATATATATATATATATATACATATACATATATATATATATATATATATATATATACACTCACCGGCCACTTTATTAGGTACACCTGTCCAACTGCTCATTAACACTTAATTTCTAAGCAGCCAATCACATGGCGGCAACTTAGTGCATTTAGGCATGTAGACATGGTCAAGACAATCTCCTGCAGTTCAAACTGAGCATCAGTATGGGGAAGAAAGGTGATTTGAGTGACTTTGAACGTGGCATGATTGTTGGTGCCAGAAGGGCTGGTCTGAGTATTTCAGAAACTGCTAATCTACTGGGATTTTCACGCACAAACCATCTCTAGGGTTTACAGAGAATGGTCCGAAAAAAGAAACATCCAGTGACGCGGCAGTTACTGTGGGCGGAAATGCCTTGTTGATGCCAGAGGTCAGAGGAGAATGGCCAGACTGGTTCAGAGCTGATAGAAGGGCAACAGTGACTCAAATAACCACCCGTTACAACCAAGGTGGGCAGAAGAGCATCTCTGAGCGCACAGATGCGTCGAACTTTGAGGCAGATGGGCTACAGCAGCAGAAGACCACACCGGGTGCCACTCCTTTCAGCTAAGAACAGGAAACTGAGGCTACAATTTGCACAAGCTCTATCGAAATTGGACAATAGAAGATTGGAAAAACGTTGCCTGGTCTGATCAGTCTCGATTTCTGCTGCGACATTCGAATGGTAGGGTCAGAATTTTGGCGTCTACAACATGAAAGCATGGATCCATCCTGCCTTGTATCGACGGTTTCAGGCTGGTGGTGGTGGTGTCATGGTGTGGGGAATATTTTCTTGGCACTCTTTGGGTCCCTTGGTACCAATTGAGCATCGTTGCAACGCCACAGCCTACCTGAGTATTGTTGCTGACCATGTCCATCCCTTTATGACCACAATGTACCCAACTTCTGATGGCTACTTTCAGCAGGGATAATGCGCCATGTCATAAAGCTGAGAATCATCTCAGACTGGTTTCTTGAACATGACAATGAGTACGCTGTACTCAAATGGCCTCCCACAGTCACCAGATCTCAATCCAATAGAGCATCTTTGGGATGTGGTGGAATGGGAGATTCACATCATGGATGTGCAGCCGACAAATCTGCGGCAACTGTGTGATGCCATCATGTCAATATGGACCAAACTCCCTGAAGAATGCTTCCAGCACCTTGTTGAATCTATGCCACGAAGAATTGAGGCAGTTCTGAAGGCAAAAGGGGGTCCAACCTGTTACTAGCATGGGGTACCTAATAAAGTGGCCGGTGAGTGTATATATATATATATATGGGGCGAGGCAAAAAAAGTATAGGCCTAACTAAACAATGTTTTAACATGAGACGAATATTTCAAGTGCTGCCAGAACCTTATAGAGCATTAAAAGATGGTAAGTTACGCACCAAAAAAGCAGGACGTAACGTAACTATCTATAAAGTACTGTTTAAATCCACCCATATAATTTACCGCGGTATAATTCATCCACATTGAACCAGTCCGGCTGCTAAAACGTTTGTTAATTTAGACAGCTTACAGCTCAAACACTTTATTTTCAGGTGGGAAAAAAGTGATTTACTTGTTGTATTCCTCAGTTGTAAGTCGCTTGGGAAGCATCTTAATACTTTTACACAAAAATACAGTTTCAGATATTCGTCTGGAATATCTTGCCCCACACTGTAAAGAGAAAATATGATCAATACCTTATAAAAACATGTTTGTGCTTCAACTCGTTAAAATGAGTTTAGCAATTTTCAACTTCTTTTATAAGTTATACAAGATTCAACTCATGTTTTAAGTCAGTTTAATGTTGAATTGGCTTAATTTAAGCCGCTTTTTTTCTTTCCTTTTTTTTTTTTTTTTTTTTTACAGTAAATAACTTTCATTAGCAGACTATATTACTTTAAATTAAATTTTTATTTGTTTTTTACAAACTGGCCAACGAGTCAGGAATGGTTTTCTGTGATAATAAACAACGATTCGGTCGACTTCCTGTCTGAGAAGTGTGTTGGTGAAACTGTTTTTACACTGACGCTGGCAGCTCAAGTTAATGAAATGGTGTGTCGTTTGTTTCAATGCTATAGCCTTTAACATCTGTATCGTACAAATGTTCATGTTTACAAGCCGGCATAATATTTTTATGTGTTTTTTTTTCATATCAGAAATAACGAGTGGTCAGACCATCTTTTGTGATTTTAAATCATCCTCACCTTTTTAAAAGAGTAAATTGAGAAGTTTCTTTCTCCTCTTCCTCTCAATGTCATTTCAGGCCGCGTATTTAAAAGACAGGACACTACATTAGCCTACGCCTATTAGCCTACAGGGATCTGCATTACACGGTAATTTCTGTGAAATTGTTGTGTAGAAACTTTTCAAAATGTTTGCATTTTATTTTAACATTTTCGGGGTTCATTTTTCTGAAAAATAAAGTTTAAAGCTGAAGCATCTGGAGTAGGTTTGTTTTATGACAATATTTGATCTTAAAAACGAGAATTTGTTTTGTTCAACAGGCCCGAGCTAACAATAACATAGCCTAATAATGTGTAATATTTACAGTACACACCCAGTCAGAGCACTTTACGTTGTTGTTGTATTTTTTATATATTTTCTCCAACAGCTTTCAGCCGCTAGAGGGAGCACAAGTACAGCAGTTCATCATGCAAGCCAGATGTTCAAAGCCAGTCAGTGAAAATAAAACTACATTTATGAAATCATATTTAAAAAAATGTTTGACTGCATTCTTTTTCTAAACAAGATTCGTCCAGTTAATATACAACATAGACTGACTGAACAAGACTGAACATGAGGCAAGGAGAACAGTCAAACTCTGATTCATGAACCCAAAAATAGTTCTTAGCTAATGATTCAGCACTTTAGAGAGAGTATGGGTCAGTATTGGTTTATTATCTTTCTGTACTCAACTATCCCACAGTTCTCAGCTTCACAAGTCTCTGTCATAGTTTCATAAAAAAATCATACATTTAGATATAACGTTAACTTTGTATTATATGATAATTTGACAGTATATATATATATATATATATATATATATATATATATATATATATATATATATATATATATATATATATATATATATATATATATATATATATATATATATATGAAGAGTTCAGATGCAAAAGCCATTTGAATTTTCTTCTAAAATGACCATTTTTATCAAGCTTATATATTTAAGTTCAGTAATTTCACTTAAATGGCAATGAAGATTACCTATTAATTGTCATTTAAGTGAAATTACTGAACTTAAATATACAAGCTTGATAAAAATGGTCATTTTAGAAGAAAATTTCAAATGGCATTTAGAGGCTTTTGCATCTGAACTCTTCATATATATATATATATATATATATATATATATATATATATATATATATATATATATATATATATATATATATATATATATATATATATATATATATATATATATATATATATATATATATATATATATATAAATTAAGGAGCACCTTTGTTGCCAGTGCAACTGCAAATGTGACATCATTTTGGATTGATCTTTTGGATATTTGTGGAGCTTTTGCTATTGGAGCAAATAGGAATAAATGTATTGCAAATTATATTTAGTTTCCTGTATGCCGCCATTTAGCCAACTATGATCATCTGCTGTTGGGAAATGTGAACATTTTATTGCGACTGAGAAGAGAGAGAGTAAATGTAAGTGTGAATGTGAGATAAAAGTTTACCTGCAGTGTAGATGGGTGAGGCAGGTTTATGCACAATGGAAACATACTCATATCATCATATGACAAATAAATGTCACACTGACTGGAGGACTTTGAGACTATGTGCTTTCAGTGACTCATTGTGAGGAGCTTAATGGAAAAATAAACAATAATGCTTCACAATTTAGGCTGTTCGGGTTCACAGAACTTCACACCAATAACGAGAACAATAAGCGTCCATACACACACACACACACACCAATGGCCGAATAACTCATCTGTTCAAAAACATCGCCTGCCTCCAGTTTAAATGATTCTGATTGGCTTTTCATTGTTCATCAGCTGGAGAAAAACGTCCTGAATGTGATTCCAGTGATAGTCTCTGCGTGTCATCACAAGTGGCGTGGGCTTTTCTTATAGAATTAGTTCGATTATACAACACTGTATAGTTGTTATCGTCCCTGGTGGTGTGAGCAAACCTTTTTCTATTTGTCACTAGGCCAACTATCGACCAGACTAGGTTCTTGAGAAGTGGTGAAATGCTCACACTTTAATTGAAATGTGCGTAGGCCTACGTCATTAATACAGAATGATGCTTGATTGGAATTTCAATAAATATTAAAATAGGCCTATGGTTAATGAATAACTTTGAATTAATGAAAGTATAAAAAAATATTATATTTGTCACGTTAGTCGAAATCCTTAACAAACGCGTTATTTGTTCAGTCATTAGCCTGAAGCTGATAAATTAGAGATACTGATAATGATAGGGGTAGAGTGGGGGAAACACCCCAGGGGGCATAGTTTCTCTTTATCGTAATTACTATAGTAACATATTTCTGTTCATCAAAGTCTTTATTTTACACTTTAATGCAGTATAACTAGACGGTAAAATCAACATATTTGTACAAAACCCCAAGTGAGCATTATCTAGCTAGCTTGGTGGATGCAATGATGTAAGATGGTTAGGTGACCCAATAATAAAACATAGTGACTTTTAATGCATTTTTGGAATAGATTTCAATATAAATATCCTAATTTATGTTTACTATTTATTTAGGGTTTCCTCTTTTCTTTATGATAGTGTTGTTGAACAAATACTTCATCAATTATCAACCACATATAGTGTAGAAATCAAAATATTAAAATGTTAGAAATTTAGCTATTTTGTACATTTCCTGAAATAAATATTAATAGGTATATAAACACATGTTGTTGCATTACTTGCCTTTTACTTTTAGAGATTAAAAACTATGTTCATTTTGCTGTTGATCTATGAAGCAAACTGGTTGGTAAGAAAGGGGGCATTTTTACTCCACCTTCGGGGGCGTTTTACCCCACCGCTGGGCAAAACGCCCCCTTTGTACAAAAATATTTTCAGTCAAAAAAAAAAATAATTATGAAAGTTGTAGCAAATTTTAATATTTGGTAAATAACTCCTGCCATAGTCACTCAAAACTGGGATGGTAGTCACATTTATGTTTTGTTACACAGTAATGTCACATTTTCCTTAAGGGGGGGCGTTTTCCCCAACTCTACCCTAATGAGTGTGTGAAAGCCATTGCAATCTCCCAGACTAACACAATTAATGCAAATTCCTTAAGATTAGCTCCGTCACTTGAAACAACACCCTTAATTATACTTTTGATTTCAATACAATACAATTTATATTTACGCTATTCTCTTTAGATAATTTAGGCTTTTTGTGGGCATAGACAATGAATAATGCGGGAACGGTATAGCCAAACGAATATATGTATATATATATATATATATATATATATATATATATATATATATATATATATATATATATATATGCATATATATATATATATATATATATATATATAGGCCTATATATATATATATATAGGCCTATATATATATATACATATATATATATATATATATATATATATATATATATATATAGGCCTATATATATACATATATATATAGGCCTATATATATATATATATATATATATATATATATATATATACATATATATATATATATATATATATATATATATATATATATATATATATATATATAAAAATAACTGTTACTGACTTCACTTTGTTTTGATCTGAGTCCCCAGCGACTAACTTGTGTCTGTTAAAGGGATAGTTCAACCAAAAATTAAAGGTAAAATACTGTTCTCTGGTTAGATTTGGGTGAGTAGATGTCTGATGACAGGATTTTTTAGTTTTATGTTTTTTAGCTGAGTTCACTTAGCTGGTATTCGTTTCAATAAATAAACCAATATAGGCCCTACCACTTTGTAAACTTTTCTTTTTCCACTTTATTTTAGCTACTGCCAAAATAACATTATCCGCTAAATTCTTGTTTGCTTGCTTGTATTTTATTAGGTTATTATGAAGCTATAGCCTGTTAAAGATTAGTTGTAAACCTTTAAAAAGCAACATTTTAATCAGTATAGACGACGTCGTTGGTTGTAATATGTGAGAGTTTGTCGCCTCTGTAAAGTAGATTCGAGTTTGATGAAGTGATTCACAAGCGCTTCCAAATCGTTTCAAAAGAGTCGTTCAGAAGTTTAAATGAATCGTTTCGCTCGCGAATCAAACACCACTAAACTCTCTCGCGCTCTTGCTTTCGTTCAGTCATGAGTTTCCAGTAAGAAGAGGCGTGTGGTGAGAAAGAAACATCACCGGTTTCTGAAGTATCAGTAAGGATTCATTTTACCGAGAGAATCCGATTTAGACTAAATTGATGGATATCCACTCTGAACTTCATGTCCAGTTCGGACTATTATTTTCAAGAACCGGATAACAGTAAACGAGAAATCCTGCACACTTCACTCTTACGGGAATGGTCATTTGAAGAGGTGAGCAAGTTTTCTCAAACATTTTTATTTTTCAGAAGATGTAACTTGGACATTTTAAACTTTCACGCAATATATGTATGGCCAGTGTTGTGTAAAAAAAAAACTGTTACATGAATGTCAAAGAAAGGCTGAACAAGTAGAACCAGCTTGAGTTTCGCGCAGCTGGACAGTCTCATCCGCTCTCCGGTTCCTTTTAAAAGAAAACACTCGGGGAACCAGCAGAAATGGCAGGAACTAACAGCTCAAACATGAAAACTCTGGAGGATTTAACTCTGGATTCTGGTTATGGAGCGGGGGACTCGTGTAAGTCCTTGAGCCTGTTGTCGTCCAAGTCAAACTCGCAGGCGTTCATGAACACCCCTCACCGGGGGAACTGGTGGTACTTCTCCGGATCCATGAACAGCAGAAACAACAGCTGGGATACAGTCAACACAGTGCTTCCCGAGGATCCAGAGGACATTTTCTCCAAGTGCCCACGCTTACCAGAGCTGGAGGAGTTCCCGTGGACAGAGGAGGAGGTGGGGAGGGTCGTGCGTAAAGGCGCGGGGAAGGGCGCCTGTCTCTCCGCGGAGGCTGTGCGCAGGCTGTCCACCCTGATGCGCAGAGCGCTCATCCGCATCTCCAGAGAGGCGCAGCGGCTCAGTGTCATGCACTGCCGGTGCACCAGGTTCGAGGTCCAGAGCGCGATCCGCCTGGTGCTCAGTTGGGCACTGGCGGATCACTGCGTCTCTGGCCACTGTGAAGGCCATTTCTATATGACAACATGAGCGCTGGAGAGCTCTTGCGCAAGGGCAAGTCAGCTCGGTGTGGGCTTGTGTTCTCCGTCGGACGGTTTTTCCGCTGGATGGTAGACACTCGGATCGCGGTGCGCATCCACGAGTACGCGGCCATCTGCCTGAGCGCGTGCATGGAGGCGCTCGTGGAGGAGGTGGGCGTGCGCGTGCTGATGGCGGAGAGGGAAGTCCTGACTGCTGAGGCGCTGGAGGGGGTCATCAATAATGATGCCGAGCTATGGGGTGTCCTGCAACACTTTGAGCATCTCATCTGTGGGAAGAACGCCAATGGTAGGAACGCTGGTACTCTTTCTCTAGTTCTTTGTGGCTGAAAGGTGTTGAACCATTACTTGGGCATGATATAGTATTCAACATTTTACCTGGATCAAGAAAGTTAATCAAAGTTGGCCTAAAACAAGAAAGGGTATTAAAAAAAAGTTTAACTTTGATGGAAGGTTTTGATCCACTTCAAATGTTGTGTATGTGTGTAGAGATATCATATAGTTAAAAGAAAACAGAAAATATATATTTTCAAAAATATTAACAAAAACTAGTACTTTTTGAATTTTAAAAGAGTAATTTTTAATCAAAACATTTCACGAGTTTGTTGACTTCAAGATTATTCAACAATACAAAGACGCTTTAAAACGAGTTTTGTGATGAGTAAGGTGGTTGTGAAATGTTAGTAATGATCATTAATGTGACGAACTACACCTGTGGTTACTTTAGGACACCTGCGAAGAACTTGAGGGGAAATGACTTCATACTTCCTCATCTTCATAAAAACAATGCCACACCTGTTGATTATGATAAATTAGTACATTTAATGTTCATAAACTAGTTAATTAAAAAACTTGTGCATGGTATATGGGTAAAATGCTGGCATAATTGTACCAAATTACAATTTGGTGTGAGTTATCTGTGCCGAAAACACCTACACCAATATGGATAGCTCTTCTTATTAGTCTTCTTGGTGATTAGTCTAAATGAAAACTAGCCTAATCTACAGAAATCGCAGTTCAGTTACATCATTCTGCCCGTAACTGGTCATTACACACTTCCTCTTCTCCAGCTTTAAGAATTACCCTCTCTGCTAAGTTCTGCATCATCTAGGTTGCATTTTCATTTTGATGTGTCTGTGGTTTACCAGCATTGAGCATGTTTTTTTTGTTTTTTTTTTTACAAGCACTTCGTTTCTTGTTTAGCAGACCAATCTTAACTGAACAGAGATGCAAAACAAACGATATCTGTAAAAGGACAACAAGCATTTCCGATCAGTGATGACTGTCCTTCTTTCGTCATCATTACTCATGAATTCATTATTCTCTGTCTGCCGTGATGTCATTTCGGGACAAATCTTATATGAGTGGTTGATGTGACAGTTTGATGCACATAAAATGGACTAGATTTATAAATTCTCCAGAATAAATTAGCTGTGCTTGTCTGTGCAGAATTCACCACCACATTAGGGTTGCCATTGTGTTGCTATGGGTGTTTTGAGTGTTTTTTTTTAAGCATGTTCTTGGTTGTCGAGCTCTATGAACTTATTTTCTCGAACTATTGCCCTGTTTACACCTGGTATTAAGAAGGGTTTTGGTTGATCCAATCACAAGTGGACACTAAATACATGGTTTAAACACTTTTGGCCACTTCCAGAGGTAGTCAAAAACACATTTGACCACATTTGAACGCTCATGTGGTCGAATACATTCGAACTGCCACAAAAGACCGTCTTCTGTCCACATACTGACCTAATGTGTAAGCAATATGGGAAACGCGCTCAGCCAGACATGATTTAAACTTTGTCGACTGAAGAAACCAAGTTTGGTTTGAAGACAAAAGACGTACCAAACATACTCTCAGCATTCCTGATTTCTGTCATTCAATTCCCACCTTCTGTGTCCGGATATGCACCCAACGTCCCCCTCCCCCCTTTTTTTGGTGTTTGACCCTTTTGCCTTCAGAACTGCGTTAATTGTACATGAAATTTGATTCAACAAGGTGCTGAAAGCATTCTTTAGAAATGTTAGCTCAGATTGATAGGATAGCAACTTGCAGTTGATGGAGATATGTGGGATGCACATCCAGGGCTGTGGGGGCCATTTTAGTACAGTGAACTTATTGTCATGTTCAAGAAACTAATTTGAAATGATTCGAGCTTTGTGACATTATCCTGCTGGAAGTAGCCATCAGAAGATGGGTACATGGTGGCCATAAAGGGATGGACATGGTCAGAAACAATGCTCAGGTAGGCCGTGGCATTTAAACAATGCCCAATTGGCACTAAGGGGCCTGAAAGTGTGCCAAGACGACATCCCCCACACCATTACACCACCACCACCAGCCTGCACAGTGGTAACAAGGCATGATGGATCCATGTTCTTATTCTGTTTACGCAGATTCTAAATACTCAGACCCGGCCCGTTTGGCACCAACAACCATGCCACGCTCAAAATTGCTTAAATCACCTTTCTTTCCTATTCTGACATTCAGTTTGAAGTTCAGGAGATTGTCTTGACCAGGACCACACCCCTAAGTGCATTGAAGCAACTGCCATGTGATTGGTTGAATAGATAATTGCATTAATGAGAAAATTGAACAGGTGTTCCTAATAAACCTTTAGGTGAGTGTGTATGGAGCTGAACAAAGAGTCTAGTGTATTTTGAAATTTTAATCAGTACTCAATCATTTCTGTACAAAAGTTGAAATTAAAAATTGAAACGCTCCAACAGTGTAGCTAACTGATTTCAGCAATGCTACAGATAGAAGTAAATGAACTGCTTCTAGTCTAGCTATGAGAACACTGCGGACATGAAAATAATTTCCATGAGATTATTGAAGTAGTGGGAAATAAAAAAAGATCAGAGGAGTGTGGGTGCAATAATTAGGCTACGTTAGCTAAAAGCTCTTTTTTGGCGCGGCTAGTCGGGATCTCGGTTCTGCATAATCCTTACACAGCTGGCTTTCTCCGGATGACCATGTGGGCATCAAATTAGGTCAGTCCATAAAGACGACCCGATGGATCAATGTGCTTTCAGGGCAGCCGTGTTAACAAAGTGCTGCGCGTGCACTTCACAAAACCCTTGCGTGCCATTTCTGTTGATGAATGGGCATCTGATCCACTGCGTTTTCCTCAGTCGAGTGCTGTAGATTGAATCTGAAATGCCTTAAATGTGGATCATTGATGATTTCAGCTGTGACTCAGTGGCCTTTCAGAATGTGTTCACAGTACTTGATTACGCAAAGCATCTCGTAACCAGATTATTCATAATACGCTTTTGTTGGCTGCTATTATGGCTTCTGAGAATGCTTTCTAAACAGCCTTTATGGATCAATGCACATATCTTATAAGTTTGCATAGTTTCCTTCTGATCCCCTCACTTCAAAGAATAATCTTCTTTTAAAAGTGACCCATATTCGATATCTGCATTTACACTATACACTTGGCACCAGAAACCAAGGTAGACATACTGATTGGGAAAAGCTTGGGCCCTGTAATTGCAGAAAAAACATTTTCCATTGCAGTTTTGTGAAATATTCCTTTTTCAAACTGGCTAAAAACTGGCGAGCGTAAAAACCTTTTTTCCGGTATATGGGAGTTTTTAACATTAACATGTTTCCATTGGCCATATTTTCAATTCACAATTTCAATTTGCACAATTTGAAGGGTCAGACTGATCTCATGAAATGATGAATGTTTGATACGCTGAATTCGTATTTCCATTTTTGGCGTGCTGTGAACACGCATAATCGCTTTTCAGCAAGTTTATCAATGCTGTTGACTTAACATTATATTACTGTATATATAAACAGATGACCTACCCCAACTCCGTCCCTAAACCTACCCATCACTGGGTTAATTTAATTTATGAGTCTTCCGCTGACCAATCCTAGGAAAAAAAATTATCGCTCCCCAGATGTAGATCTACATTTTGCTTCATTTTGCTCGGACATTTAATGGCATGTACATAAACGCAGAATCACTTCGAACATTTAACGGCATAGACATACACGCAAAGATGGTTCGTTTCGGCGTGGGATAGCTCAAAATGCGTATTGATAATTTACGTTTACGTAAAGTCATGATGCCATGTTGGAAAGGTAATGGAAACATGAGTAATGACGTACATATTGATGGAAGATGTTCGTTTCAATTGACAAATTGTACATACAGACAATGACCGAAATATCCAATCTGTCCTCCTACATGGCAGACGCAAATGTAGTTCCAGATAGATAAAGTCCTGTCTTACAATTTTAATCATTTAATAACCTGCTTCACTCAAAAAGACATCACATTATGAAATAAAAGGACATTAAAGGAATGGTTAACTTAAAAATGTACTTACCATCAAGTTGTTTCAAACCTGTATGAATGAAGAACACAAAAGAAGATATTTTGAAGAATGCTGGTAACTGGACATTTTATGAACCCCTTTGACGTCCATAGTGGGGAAAAATACCATGGAAGTCAATGGGGTCCATCAACTGTCTGGTAACTGACATTCTTCAAAATATCTTCTTTTGTGTTCTTCATTCATGCAGGTTTGAAACAACTTGAGGGTGAGTAAATGATAACAGAATTGACATTTTTAAGTTAACCATTCCTTTAAGGTTACTGTGATGGTAGAAGTATCTTTACTCACAAGACTACAGAGCTAGGTACTTTCAGAGTAATTCATAGTCCTTTTGCTACAAAAGTTCTTCTCTATCATCTGCCAACCAGCCCCACATCTGGAAGTCTTTAAGACTTACTTCTCTTTGCCAACTCAAGTCACTCCCACTTTCTCCAACACACACTCCATTCCCTCTCTGCCTCTTTGTATTTACTTTAGTCCTTCTTTCCTGGAGCCGTTTCTGTGGACGCACAGGCTTTTAACAAGGCGCCCACTGTACCAGCATCCCATTTAAAATCCAATGAACATAAAGATCATGAGGGTGGACTCAATGTATAGTTTTCTCTCGCTGATAGTTGCTATTGATATTCACATTGCAGTTGAGTGTGCAGGGAATGCTTAAGTGTTTCATGGAGAAAACATCTACACATTTGAACGACTCAAACTCACTGTTGAGAACGTCTCTGAGCTCGAACCCAGATCAGGACATGAACTTTGTCCCTTGTCATTTGCGGCTGAACAAGACTCTGGACGATCCTGGAATTTCTGGCACGGTTTTCGTACATTGGCTACCCTGATGGAAACATTTCAACACCAAAATATACTTACAATTTTGAATAAGAAGTCTGCAAGCTAGTGCACTTGTCTTGTGTAGGTTATTTTTATCATTCATGGATTTTGGATGGCAGTAAAAAGGAAAACACCATCTTGCATGGTCAGTGGAACTGTTTATGCATACTTTCAAGCCAAAACCAAAGGCCCAGCTGTAGCTACTTCTAAGACTTCTCTACTAGCGGCTAAAAACAACTCAAGTTCAAAATCATTTCAAGCTCCTTAAAGCATTTATTTTACTAGTCATTGGCTTTAGACTAACTCACATGTAACCTAATAAGTGACTGAAATGGAACACACTACAGAGTGAAACAAAAAATAGATCACACTTTATGCGAAGTACATTAGAGATTTGACAGTTTTATGTTAGCAAGTGGCTAAGCTAACAACATGATGATGCTCTCTTGAGCATAAAATATATATCGTACATAACTATTAGGTAAACCATTAATCACATACAAGAACTCACTTCATGAGGTGTTTTTTTCTTTTTCTTCTAAGGCTTGTCGTGTTGTATTCTGGGATTACCTTCAACTGTATCTAGCACAATCTAGTGGCTGTATCTAGTGGCTAAGCTAACAACATGATGATGCTCTCTTGAGCATAAAATATATATCGTACATAACTATTAGGTAAACCATTAATCACATACAAGAACTCACTTCATGAGGTAGAAGAACTCACTTCATGAGGTGTTTTTTTCTTTTTCTTCTAAGGCTTGTCGTGTTGTATTCTGGGATTAACTTCAACTGTATCTAGCACACTTTTGCTCCCTACCATTTCTTGAACAGCATTCTGTGTGAAGATCGCGTCCTCTGATGCCTGAAAAAGCCGTATAGCTTAGCAGCTCACTAGGTTTTGGGATAGAGCAGTTGGATGTCCTGTTTGCCTAGTGAAATCATGTTTGCAAAAAGCTTGGATACACCAATTAGAATGTGTTATCTCTTTGTAACAGTCCTAGAACAGTTTGAATACAGATAAACCCTTTGTTAACAACAAATGTTTGAGGAATTGTAGCTTTTGATGCAAATACTACAGTGTCAATAATGGCAGCAGTGTCGAGTGTCTCTGTGTTTCATTTGGAGGTTGTTTACGGAATCACAAGATTTAGTTTGGGGCATAATCCTGTTGAAGTACTCGAGGATTGTTGGAAAGCCGGAGAGAAAGGCGGGTGAATAGCCAGCGGATTGAAGCCGGTCAGCATGAGGCATTGTATTTTGGCGCTCCTGATTCAGCTGTAAACATTCTCATAGGTCAATCCTTTGCCTGTCGCCATGACAACTCTGACCCCAGACAGGAAGTAAGGGGAAGAATGGCCAACAGTGACACATGCAGGAGTTTAATGTTGGGGTGAATTATCAAGCTTTGCATTTTCCAGCAGTGGAGCGTTAAGAAGGATGAAATGGAGTGATTATAGATGAAAAGTTATTCTTATTCACTGCAAAGTATCAGAAAACTCGCATTGCAGTTTTCATGTGTCATTCACGTTTAACTAAAATAGCTGTTGGTGACAAAAATAGCCTTCAAAGCTCTTTTACCCCACTAGAAATCTACACGTTTATTATGCAGGCCTGTTTGTATTCACACATTTGTTTTAATGCATACCCCATATTTTTGGATTTTAACAGCATCCTGAGATTATCAGCACATACTAAACAACTTTAATAGTCAATTGATTAATCCGCTATAAACTGATAACAGAACTGCAGCTTTTATAATTATAATGTGCACCATATGCCATGTAGATATTATAAATTATGTCCAGATGCTTCCATCAATGATTGCATATTATGATTTGTCGTTTTGGCTTATAGTGGCAACATCTGTCATGATAATTATGAGTAAAATAACCCATATTCAAACAAGACACATTCTTTCTTTTATCGCCGTGGTTCGTTTCTCTCTTTCATTGACAGATCGTTTCACAATTGGAATGATCCTATGAATCTCTCGTCTTCAAATGCTGCAGGGAGGATTTATTGCTGTCGACAAGAAGCCATTTGCAAACATTACTGTACTTTTTAATTGCTATGAATGGTAGCTCTCGCAGAAAATGGAAACTTGCTTGTATAGATATGCACAGTAAGCTTTGAATTCCACATCTGCCATTTTTAGTCTGTAAAGAACAGTCTTAAAATAGTCTAAATCATCTCCAAAATCCATTTAAACAAGATTCAGCAAGCTTTTGGGTCATGTGTAATAGTCATTACACTGTTGTTGAGTGTGTGTGATTAAGACTGGGGAGTTTTTCTAATTTGTGTTGTTTAAAACGGCAATTAAACATTATAGTGAACAACAGCACTGCAAAGTGGATACAGTGACTACAAAAATGATTTGGACACATTTAAAATTGTATAAATGTTGTAGCATTAGACAACACACTAAAACACATTTGTGAATTTGTCTTATAAACCTTAATGTCATATGTTTAAAGTTTCTAAGCAATATATGTTTTTTTACAGTAGCCAATGGAATCAATAGTTGGAGTAAGCCCTCCATTTGTCAATAAAAGCTCTTAAGTTTGAGATCGTTTAAAAACAAATGTAGTTGAATAAAAGTTTAATGAAGACAGAAGCTCAATATACAGGCTATAAAAGCTTAATTGCTGCTGAGAGGTTTTCTTTGAGTGATGTGTATGGTGCTTTCTTATCCTTAAGGGATACTCCACCCAAAAATGAAAATTTTGTCATCATTTACTCACCCTAAAGTTGTTGCAACCCTGTATGAGTTTCTTTCTTCTGCTGAACACAAAGAAAGATATTTTGAAGAACGATTGGATCTTTGGCACCATTGACTTCCATAGTATTTTTTTTTCTTTGGAAGTCAATGGTGCCAAACAACTGTTTGGTTCCAATCGTTCTTCAAAATATCTTCCTTTGGGTTTAGCAGAAGAAAGAAACTCATACAGGGTTGAAACAACTTTAGGGTGAGTAAATGATGACAGAGTTTTCATTTTTGGATGGAGTATCCCTTTAATGCCTGGTTCAGATTACACTGATTTTAGCCCGATTTTGGCACGATCCGTTTGGGTGTCGTGGGATTCGTAAACGACAATGGGGATTTGATCGCATCATCTCGTATAGTGCGTCATAGTGGGCGACAACCTACGTCACGTGTGCGATGCTTTACAACATCATCGACAAAAGGAGTAGTATGTTTAATTTTTTTAACGTCATCCACGACGTGTTCCGTCACATGTATGAGGTTGACCAATAGGAGCACAGAAGCTTTTCCGTACACAACTTTCAAAAATGGCAAAACAAAAGAGAGATGATGGTGCTAACGTTAAAACTAAAAGTAAAAATATATAAGAAAACAATATTTTACCTCAAGTTCTCTTTGGAGGATTGACAGCCCATCTTCGAGCAATCCAGGAACGTGTCCATTGTCGGGTTTTCTTTCTTTTTTTACTTTTTCTGAACACAGGACAGCCAATACAACACTCACTGCTTCATCCATTGTTTGTTTACGTTCGTTTCCGGAAGTCACTCGCTACTAGTTTCGCCTTCTCGATGACATCACGCGCACCATTAAAGACGGCACGCGATGACTGGTCAGGAAGCAACGCGTAGTCTGACGTGTCTTGTCCACGACACGAACAAGATTTTAGGAGTCAAAATCGCGTAATCTGACACAGTGACTATCATAACAGACAAAAAAAAATCGTGTAATCTGAATCAGGCATAAGGTGCCCTCAAAAGATTTGCTGTCTGGTAAACCAAACTGCCCTGAGCTTTCACACACAGGTTTCTTGAGTAGTCGGTTTAGATGTACACCACAAAAACAACAGGCACTCACTTTGTTCTTTATCTTTACTACCATCATTAAATGAAGAAACGATTCATCAGAAATATTAGCTTGGGGACAGTTTCCCAACAAAAGCCTATTTCTTTATTTTCAGAGTCGTTTTTATATATTGTAAAACATGCCCAGGCAGGAGAAATCTACAAGATATTTTCAGTTATATAAAATAACATAGAAATATATCATGCAGTAATCTACTATAAAAGCTCTCTCACCCAAGTAGGAATTTACCCCGCGGGAAAAAAGACACATGAAACAACTGGTAGAGAGAGTATGAGAATCTTCCTTCATATTGAGAGTGTTCAGTGCCAACAGAATGACACAACAGAGTTCATTAGAAATTAGAGTTCATGAAACCCCTGTTAGCACTGATCATTCACACCTCAGGCTTAAAAAATACTAAAGAAATGGGTGTGTGAAGCTGTGGAAAAGGTTGGAAAGAGGGTAGGCGACAACCAATAAAACAAAGTCATCATACAAACAAATATTCAAATATGAGCGGCGAAAAAACTAACAAACGAGTTGTGGGCATCTTGATGCGTTTTAAAAAGATAAATGAATTAATTAAATTTCATATCGTATACTAGCCTGGGTTTCCCCATGCTGCCTTGCCGCAGCGCGATTTCATTGGACTCCATGAACCAAATTTTCCCCTGAGATAGGAAACCAATCACAGAACGGGAGGGAGCGGCAAGACGATGGCGACGTATATGCGACACACCAAAGCAGTTTGTTTATATCTATAGACCATGGCTTTTGATACAGCCTAACGTTTGACATTAAACACATTGGCTCAACTGATTTGCAGACGGGGATTTAAAGCTGTTCCCTTTTACTGGTGATTTACTTTTCTAATTTTTACTTCATATAACGTTAGCCTTTTTTGTTGATCACATATTTTACCATTTCATGTGTTTTAACAGCTATTTCGTGTTGCTATGGACGCAGTTGTTCACTCCGGTAATATAATCGTTTTTAAATTAATAAACTCCTTTTTAAATCAATATTTTGTGTCAAATTATTGATTTATTTGGTAGGTAGCCATGTTATAAGTGGGAAAATGTATAGCGAGGTGAATACGACCCCTTCAGGCTGATTCAAGACCCTCGGCTTCACGTTAGAGTTTGCGGGGTTGTATTCGCTATAACAACCGTCTTGCTATACATTATCCCTTACTTTATTTATTTCTATGAGGGCTGACAAGATAAAATAAGGACTGTCAAGTGTGTTTTAACCAAACCAAACCAGTAGCACTATCATTTCTGCAGTGCCGAAAGTGGACTTTTTACTGACGCAATGACATGCACTTGCTAGCCTGTTTAATTTACGTGTTCTCCGAATGCTAAAGAGGAGCCTCGTCTAGCCTCTGAAGGAAATGACTTGGAAGGACTCGCCTGTAGAAGAAGTATCCTTGACATTGAGAAACACGTTTTGTGTATACCTAAATCTCTAACCCATCGTTGTCTTCATCGTTTAATTTTCTGTCGCTCTACATACATCATCTGGTATCATTGAACCGATTGGCCATGAGTTACGAACAGGTGCATTTGATTGACATTGGTAGCACCCAATAATACGGCTCTGGGCATTCCTAAACCATGCCTCAAATACAAGTAAATGAACGTGGTTTCCAGACCACGTCTCATTCTCAATGATATGTGGTCTGGCGTTAGCCAGGCTGATCGTATACCCAGAATACTTGATCACATCAGGTCATTCTGTGATACTGTTACGTCTTTTTAAAAAAAGCTTTATGCTGGTTGCTATTATATGCCATCATATGGATGGGCTTGATCAGAAGTGCATACAGCATTAGAACAACACCAGTCTTAATTTTCATTTTAGGGTGAACTATCCCTTTAATTATAAGTTAATAAGTTCCTCTTAATAATAAACATAATTTCATTGTTTTCATTGATGTGTAAACTGTACATCTCTGTTAACATCTCGAAAGTGTTTTAGGGTTAGACGAGCCTTTACGATCATTAAACATTTCACAAATTTCAAGAGGAACACATTCAAATGAGCTTCGGAGGTGTACACAGATAGCAGACTCTCCTATGGTCCTTGACTCACTATTGGCTTGGTTTCTATCCCAGCCAGGGATACGGGGGGAGCGCTTTGGGTTCAGGCCAAATTCTGAGATCAGAGCCCTCCCCTCAGACACCAAGCCAAAACGCACATTCTTTTATCTGATTATTTGTAAGTGTGAACTGGTGAACTGAATGAAAGTTTCAGTTGAAATAAAAGTTGTTTGTGCAAGCAGCGTTCCCGCATTCTCTTTCTGTGATTATATCTGATTTGCATGAGAGCACGTTGAGGCACGTTGTGTCTTTTGCTGTTGTGGAGGACGAACTGAATGTTCTTGATCTTTCTTCTGGTGGCCTGGA
The DNA here is from genome assembly GCA_030378365.1 of Hybognathus amarus. NCBI lineage: Eukaryota > Metazoa > Chordata > Actinopteri > Cypriniformes > Leuciscidae > Hybognathus > Hybognathus amarus. The sequence goes on from JAQIUQ010007241.1 coordinate 273,179, forward strand.
GAACAGCCTGTTACTGAGGACAGATTAAGCCTGATTATTGTGTCGAGACCCTGGTCACCCAGGTGATTTTGGAACAGGGTTGTTAAGTTGGACTCAGCTCAGATATTGAGGAAGCTTGCCATAAATCGTGTAAATGCAACTTTTAAAGCTTGGTGTCCAGCTGGACACTTTTAAAGGACACCATTGTCCTGACTCTGGATGGTTGTCAGAGGTCAGTCACTTATCTCAGGAGATGTTGGTTTATTGCATTTTTAGTTATAATGAATGTAGAATTCAAACATATGCTCCACTTTAAGTGCACAGAAGAGCAATATCAAAATGCTCCTGTATTTGAAGTAAAATATAATTAAGCGATAAGATATGAGAGTCAATGTGATTTCACGCCTGTTAAGGTGTGTTTGTAGGCAAGCTGTGAATTGGGAAAACACCCGTATCATGGTGAAATTAGTGTAAATAAGTGGCATCTCATGGCTTTTTGTTTTTGTTGGCATTTTTCAGAAAAATCTGTATGATAAAGGACACAAATGTTCAATAAATAATTGATAATAATATTAAAATAATAGAAATTATAATATTACTTAAAAAAATAATCTATATAATATTTAAAGCTTTTGGTTATTATAAGGTAAACAAACAAACAAATGAATTGGCGGTGCACAAGTCTCTCTTAATTGATTCTTTGTCTTCTAGTGTGAAGGCCTTTGTTCTCAAATGTACATCTCAGTCTCTGCTAATTGGCTGGGGACAGGCGTATGACTGGACACTTTTGTTCGTGGTAATAAAACCAAGCTGTGCTCGTGGACATTGTGCGGGAGAAAGACGTCGCATTCTGCAGTGAGGGACATCTGCAAGGCAGGCTTAAACGGGGACAAAGCCAGCGTTATGACCCTACTTTAATTAACCCGCACTCATTAAAGCAAGTCTGAGCTATTTAGTAAATGATAAAAGTATAATGACTCTCACGCCTTTGCTCAGTGTACATATTACAGCACTTTGGACATCAGGAGAGTTTGTTGGGCCCAAGGGATGTGTTTAAAGGAAGTCCTCCAGACAGAAGTCCAGAAGGCCACGCCAGTTGAGAAATAGATCTACGTCTCAATGTTTGCCTGAACATAAACAAAGAAGTTTTTAAATGCACTTCACTAATGAGCTCTCTCATTAGCGTATTGTTAAAATCAAACCTGTTTTACAGGACAACTTCAGAAGAATGGCCTCAACAGGTTCAGAAGAGTTTGCCAGTACCTGTTGTACTAGCAACTCATAAATAACCGGTCAGGAAAGACCACACAAAGACCCTGCGGCCCCCTGTAGATCCGAAGCAACAGAGGAAAACAGATTGCTTTTCCAGGAAAACTTTGTGACAATTTTGAGTCCATAAATAACTCCATGCAGTGCATCTTTCAGTAATTCCAAATAACTTCTTCTCAATTTACGCAAGTCGGTTCAGATGTAGTTGATCTCGATTTTAAAGATAACAGAACCACTGTTTGCCTTGCAGGCTTTCCAAATCATTGCAATGTACATGATGTTTGCATAATGTTATCCAGATTACTGGAGATTATTGTTTTTATGGCCCTGGGTTCTTGTGGCCTTCAATCTCATTGGGTCTGTATGGTCCACAAAATGGTATCCGCAAGATAGTGTCCCATTTGTCATTTTATGATTCAAATTGTTGCTCCTTTCACAAAGCAGTCTACTACCAAACAGTTCATGTGGCATTATGCCAAAGCCGGAACTCCACCAAAGGGTGAAATTTTGGATATGACCTAAGGTTCTCACACTAATAGTTTGGTTTTCTAACTAGGTCATCTAAGGATTTTTCATCCTGGTCTAGTGGTCTAAGTTGTGCTGCCAAGCCTCAACGTCTGTCCACATTTGCGTCTTGAATAGCCATTAAGCCAGATTGCAAGGTTGAAACAGATGGGAGTTAAAGGTCTACACTCTCCTGGGGTCTAGATCGAGACCATGCCTCATTAACAGTGGTTACTTTTACTTTTAAGGGTCTCTAATTTTTCTTGAAAGAATCAATCGATCTTTGTCTAAACAAAGGTTGATTTGTCCTTTGTTTTAAACATAGTGTTGGTCACAAAACGTATGAAGGGCATCTATTTTCGAATTTTGTTCAGGATTTCTAGTTGAGGTTGGGTTTTTGTAAACTCACAGTGTGTATTTCTTGTATTCTAAGATTATCACCCTTCAAAATGAGGACAGACTTGGCTCGTCTCAAGTAGCTTGTAAGCGAGTCCAAGCCCTTCTCTCAATCATCTTTGGAAGCACTGTTAGCGCTCAGTCAGGTTCTTGCCAGGCAGAGTTGATGGAGTAACCACAAAGGGCTCATAACGTTATACTGAAACTCGTGGGAAAATGGAGAAAATAATTTTCAGAGGTTTCTTGGGAGAACGGGGAAGAATAGGGAAGCAGTTATTCAACATTGAGAAAGAAAAGATTCACTGCAGTATTTCCTGTTAAAGTGCTGGGATCTTCATAAATGATGCATTTTTTTTGTCTCTGTTTATCTTACATGTGCAATTGAGCAGTTGTGGAGCCTCTTACTTTGTGCTAACAGTGCTCCATAGACACATAACTGTAGAAATCACCTGCTTTTATGTGTGAAACGCTGCTGCCTGTGAGAAACCAAGCTGTTGGATCACAAGTCTGGCACAGTCGGTCTCCTAAAATAACAGAGAAGAGGTAATTAGCACTTCCTGCTTTTACTCTAAAAGAGAATTGCATGGAGAATATGGAAAGGAAAGACTGGAATATAGGCCCTGTTTAGACTTGGTATGAATATCCATCTCCAGTGATCAGATCAAAAGTTGTTTGGTGAGACTTTACATCTGCTACAAACATGCATCTCATTTACACCCACGATGGGTTTTATTGAAGAGGTGGTATCTGTTTTTGTGACTATGTATAACTTCACAGGTTTCACTGTGCATGTAGAAAATATTTCCTCAACTCAAATGCAGCAGAACTGGCGTTAGCCAGAATTAAACTGTCTGCGACACTTTTACACTGCTAAACAAAATATTTATTATATCTACTTTTTCGGTTCAAGGTCCAAAAGACACTTTCAGTACAAACTGCAAACTGTTCAAATGGCTTTAAACGATTCCAGATGATGAATAAAGGTCTTATCAAGCGAGTTCGAACAGGAGAGTCACAAACGTGCGTCACAGAACAGAGCAAGGCGACCATTTGAGCTCATAAAACTTAAACTTTTTTTTTTTAATGAGCAATAGTTTCGCTTGATAAGACTCTTATTCATCGTCTGAAATCGTTTAAAGCCCTTTAAACCATTTGCAGTTTGCACTGAAACTGTATTTTGGACCTTGAACCGTTCCCACTGAAGTGCATTATATGGGAAAAAATGCTGGAATGTTTTCATCAAACACCTTAATTTCTTTTCGCCGGAAGAAAGAATGACAGGGGGGTGAGTAAATTATCAGCAAAAGATATTTTCAAAAGTGAACTACTCCTTTAACAACCGAAAGTCAGCAAATGCTACTTGCCTCACAGACATGAAAAATACATAGAAAGCTTGAAATTTTACTTTAAAACAAACAATTTGAATTAAAAAAAATACACTCTTGTTATGTAATCCATAAGAAAGGTGCATTTCTATAGGCGCATTCACTATACTGCGGAGATGACGAGTCAGTATCGTCAACTTCATCTTTGCAGCCGACACTGACTCAGAAAACACTTCTTAATGGACAATTAAAATGTGTCCTTGGTATTTTTTTTTCCGACTTATTCAAAAAATAAATATTTTTGCCAGTGCTTTGCGGCAAGCTTTATGTGCGTGTTTGAGTGCAAGGCATATATTTCACCCCCAGTATATATTTAAGTAGGCTAATTAAATGAATATAAACATGCATTTAGTCAGATAATGGCTTAAATGAACGACTACTAGTTGACTAGAAACATCTTTAGTCAGGGGCAGCCCTACAAAGATGTCTCTGCCCTGTGAAAAGGTGCTGCACATCTAAAGGTATTCAATTTTTGCACATTTCTCTTCTGAGAATGCATCATTTGTCTTAAATGTTATCTTAAGTCTAAGATTAGCTTTCAGGATTTGTACCATCTCCCAATTCCACAGCATCCTGCTATTAGGACACAGAGCAGACTGATAATTAAAGTGTCAAAGAAAGCATTAGACCAACTAGCTTACAAGAAATAAAGCAGGCTTATGTCCTATGAGACTATGCCACCATTTAGCACACAGTCAACCTAGGCTCAGCGTTTAATCATATGCATATCTGCTGTTTATTTTTAGAACAACAGCTAAGAAGTATAATGGCAGAGGGCATCTGGGTAGGCTACGCTATTAGCACTTTGTCAAGTCTAAACGAGAGGGGGGAAATGTTGACAAATTTGGAGCAGGGAGCTAGCTGTTTGCACAGACGCTAGCTGTAGAAGGATGCTAACCCTCCAGTCCTATTTTTGTGTTATTTGGGTGGCTTGTATAACGGCCTAAGATGTTTGGGATAGTTTGTGTAGTCAATGCTTAATGTGGTAAGGAAATAGTAAATATTTTAAGTCACTAAACCAAGCTAACTAAACCAATGTAGCCAACATAATAACGCAGCAATTTCAATAAACTAACCTCACATTTTTTTTTTTTTTGAAAAAGGCATTCAAATCTTTGAAAATTGTTTACTACTGTAATAATCCGTCAGACACTATTAAGTCATAATAGCAAATCTTAGACTGGAAAAATATTAAACAAAATGGTTTGACCTTCTCCTTACCCCGTACTAGTCAGGAAACGCCTATAACATAACCATCTATGCTCTGAAATGTCTGTAGGAAGCAAACTGGATTTTTTAAGGGAGTATGACTTGCCTCAAGGCCTTATTTTGAGTATTTTGTGGCAAAGGCAGATGGGTAGGTTTTAAAGGGAGCAGTCTTCCCTAAATGCATTTTTTCCCATCTGGCTTGAGTGCCTGAATGGGGTTTCTGTGGGTGGTCCCACAGGCCTCTGGGTTATAGCTTTCCAGTTCTGAGCAAACGTGAAATAGCCTTAAGATGCTGAGATAAATTGAGTCAGTTCTCTTTAAATTACTGCATGATTTAGGAAGAAGTCCATTTAACATCTGCAGCCTCGAACAAGACCTTCAGTACTGCTGATTTCTGATTCATGATTCTAAAATACTTGTCTGTATCATTGATTAACAAATAAACAATTTAGTTCCTTCTCCCAACTAATCGGCCAGTCGGAAGGAAAAGCAGTGCGGTTCCCCTGAGACCTGAACATGTTTCCTTCCGTTCTGTCTTCTGCCCGAGAATGGGGGTGTGGTGACACAGTGGTATTTGAATGAGCACGTCTGTGTTTACCCTAATGTGTTTGTTTGTGATGGTCAGGAATGGCGAGAATAGTTGACATTTAGGAATGTTACAAGAAGAGCCACTCCAAGAGGCACCTGTAGCAATGACAGCTGGGTCCACACTATGGTCAGACTGTGGAATTCTGAAACAGGTGTATCCAAGAGAATATGCAATGCATTCTCATCCTAGGCAGTCATATATTGATGCTTTTGAAATTTCGTCTAAATCAAACGCACATGATGGCACCCTTTAGTGTCAATTTAACACACAGAGAGCTTTGTTCGGTTATGGGTAGGTTTAGTTCTAGGGTAGCGTTAGGGTCAGATTACCAGGAGGCGCATTCTGACCCATATATATCTGCGTCTCATATTGACGCTAAAGGGTGCCATGTGCGTTGGATGTAGACGAAATGTCAAAAGCGTCAGTATATGACGCCTTGGGATGAGACCATGTTATGCTTGTTATGTTTGCGGTGCCTGTCCAGTGCAAGTTATGCAATAGCAGCATGCTCTCCTTAAGCAGGCATGCTCAGTGTGGCACCTCACCTGAACAATGTTTCAAATGGAAGCCCCCCCCCTCCCTTCGAGATCAAAGTCATTGTTTTTAATGTAGGATACCAAATCAGAAAATACCAAATTTTGCGCGTGATATTCAGCGACGTTTAATGCCTCGTGACTAAACAAAGGACGCCAATGTGAGTGTGCACACCGACGCAAAACGTAATGTAAAACGCCACGTAAAAGTGTAATTTTTTTAAAAACGCCTTTGGTTCGTTTTGTTTTTGACGCGCAGCGAAGAATGAGATTCGCGGAATGAGATTGGCGTTTTTGCTCACGTGTTTGGAGCTCCTGAAGTTACAGTAAAACACAACTTGGGGGCGCTCAAACACAAAACGGTCTTGCCGAACACACATACGAACGGAGAAGAAGATATACGCCAAGTAGCGTTGCGTCTACACAGCCAGGAAGAAATAAGACAAGGAAGATGCAAGGCTAGATGAATGTGGAACTACTGGTCTCATTGGTGTTACAACATAAAGAACATAGAATATTACTATATGACAAACGCGACAGTGACTGAGACTACAAACATCCTGATAAAAGAGAACTGTATGGAGTGGTATTGCAGAGCAAATGGGCGCCATCTAATGTCAGGGAATGAATTTGCATGTTCACTCGGCTCATCGTCATCGAAAATCGTTGGGGTGTGAACACAAATAACGCGTTAAAAATGCTGGCGAATAACGTGCGCCGATATTCGTCCCGGTGTGTATGGCCCTTAATGTTGTAGACCCTTTCTTAGCTTTAAGAATGTATGCTTTGATTTGTGTGTTTAGATATTAATGGAGACTGTGGTGGTGTCCACCTGCATCACCCTGAATTGGAGATGTCTAGTGGGGTGGTTGGGATTTTGGGAGAGTGGCCGATGGGTGCTTACAGGGAGATGAAGAATTAGGGGAGGAAGGGGGAGGGTACAAAGGAAGACAGAAACCCCTAGAAAACCACAATGAGGGGGAGGGTTGGGCCAGCGATTGAGAGTCTGAGATTTATCTCACTAGCCCTGTCCAGCTTCTTCTGCACCACCAGCCAAGAGTCATTCAAATTGTTCTTGCTCCTAATGTTTATCAGTGGTTCGTCCTCTTTAGCTCCGTCTGGACTTGCTTTGGTTGCTTCCAATCTGAAGACCGTCGTCTTCCTGTTTAGCAGGTCCTTCTGGTTCTTAGTGATCCAGTGACCTGTTCTTGAGAAAACATAGGTCTTGTACAATAGTCATTGAGTCCCTCAAAGTCGTCACCACATGACTAAACATGTCCCAATATGTCTCTTTCAAGAATCCACCCTTTATCCAGTTTCTCACGGTTCAAATGTTTTCAGGCAGGCACCGGATGACTGGTTTGTATGTTTGGATAATCTACCAAGTTGTGGTTCAGTCTGTCCATGGATAGCAAAGAGTTTTATGCTTTTTGACATTGGTGTACAGCAGGTCTGGGTCTTGTTTTCTCTGGTTGTGCAAGCCACAAACTCAAAGAAAGTTGTAAGGGTGAGGAGAACGAGTAAAAGTTTAGAAACCCCAGAGATGGCAATGAGTGTGTTTGAATGATATGTGGTGAGTTTGCAAACCACACTATTGCCTCTGTAGCAGGTCCACTCCCTATTTTTTGTCATTCTCTCTCAAGCTCCTGTCTGCTCACTGATATTGATGTCCACGCAAGCACAACCACAAAGTTTGGAGCCTCAGCTCTTTGCCAGGTTTTAATGCTCAACAGTTCCAAGTCAGTATTAAGGACCTATAATGATATTGATAGTGATCGGTCTGTATTTTGTATGGGTGTTCTGGAATCAGACGGCAACTACCCTTATTGACATCAAGGATGTCAACTGTACCTTCAATATGGTTGAATGTGTACAAAGAATGCAGGTTAAGCAGCTGTTGTTTCTTATGCTAGAAAATCCTTTTCATGCTAGTCCCCTGTCTGAAAAAGTTTTCCAAAAAACGTATTATATTGCATGTTGATTGTAAAATGATGTCACTGCAGTTCCTCAAACTCTTGCATAACTTCTGCAAACTCTTGCATAAATAAAATAGCAGGACTTAAGACTTGCACAGAGGAATGAGGTAAGGTAATTGAAGACATGGATTTCATTTTCAGCTTCAAATAACAAACCTTCTGAACCAAAATTTTAGCAGTGAGTGTTTGGAGTTGAAACAATGATATCTTTATGAATGGCATGTTTGGGTGGACTGCCACAAAGAAGCTTTGTTTCACTGCATGCAACGGGGGTTGCTCTCCGTGCTGATGGCACACTGGAGTAAGACAGAATGTTTGACTCATTTAGGTGTGAAGGTCAGAGGTCAGAGGCTTTAGGGTGTAGGGATGATTTTTCACATCTGTGCAGTTTCCCTCAGGCCTAAAGAATCAGAGATACACCCTCCTGTCATGGGTGTGGGGGATTCTGGTGGATTTTTGACTTTCTTTTAATGGAAACCCCCTTTAATAAGCAGTACATGGATTATAAGGAAAGTAAGTCTGGTATTTTTTAAAGAGCCCCTATCATAGCATTTGAAATGTTCCTATTTTTGTTTTAGAAGTTCCCAAAAACAGTTTAACATGCATGCAAGGATAAAAAAACACTTTATTTGTCTTATAATATGCATTTATTTTTAACTGATTTGCTCACCAACTCCCAAATGATTCGTACAACTACTCATTTTTCCAAACCACTCCTTTGCGTGACGCTAATCAGCGGTGATTGGTCAGATGACAGACCCAGTCAGTTATTGTTTGTTAGCATAACGCATAAACATATTGATAAAGCACTGCAGTACTACAAGACGGTCTATTCTTTATGACAACTCCAATAACAGCGACAAACATTTCACATATTTAAAATAAAAATTGACATTGGAGACCTAGAAGCTGCCGCTAAGCGTAACTTACACACACACGCACACACATACTTCATTGCGCCTTCCCTCCTACGCCCAACGCTACAAAACCATTCAAAACCCATAAAAGCAACAATTACTTACAGGTTGTGATTCATAGGAGGAAGCTGATCCATACACACTGGGTAAGTAAGTTACTAGAGCCCTCCTTCAGGAACAACCACTTGCGAATCCACATTTGAATTCATTTATGTTTTGACGATTCGATAATGATGAGAACACAATCGGGCTAACGTTACCATGTTTATGGTATCATTCCAAATATGAACTCTAATCACAGATTCTTCACATGCTCGCCCTGGTAAATGAAAACAAAGTTGCTGAACTATCTTTGCATTGTAGAACACAGCGTCTTCTCAACATGATGCTATGACGAAGTATTTAAATGTGTAGACTTCAAGTTTACACTTCCGTCTGCACGCGCAGTAACTGGGCGCGGCCAATGTGTATCTACGTCACGATGTAACAGCTAATGACTCGTTTTAAAAACAATTCATTTCATAAGACTCAGAGTCGACTCTCACTTTGAAAGACAATAACTTTATATACGGTGCACTTTCAGATATAAATCTTTGCAGGATGTTTTCATTCCCTTAGAGCTATGTTCCACACCATATGAACAGTCATTTTCAAAAATCCATGATAGGGGCTCTTTAATTTATTTTTTACTTTTCTCTCAGAGAAGAGATCCAATTATCCATAATTATAAAATTTCAACTACTTTTACTGGAAATGTAATAAAATAGACCAAGCAGATTGGTACTCAGACTGGGGTGAACATAACTTATGTAATTACTGGCAGTATATTGAATGCAGTGTAATTGGTGTTGAATATCACTGACTTTGTGCCAGGAAAGTGAGGTTTGGGTCTTTCCTGATATGAACAAGGTTTCCACTATAAAATGGTGAACAACCATTACAAGATCTGCCTGTGATGTTTCGACCAAATCCTATTAGTAATTTCTATTACAATATTTAAAATCTTAAGAGAACTTATGAAACAATTATTGCTGAGTGCTAACTCTTGTAACTGCATGTTTTATATGCAAGAAAACAGAATGATATCTAGATTTTTAGTTTTCTGTGCTTGTCCTGTTGAATGCTTTTTAAAACATTTTGCAAACTTTAAATTTACAGTACCCTGTGTTTTATAAATTACTCTATGTCTGCAACCAATTCATAGTTCCACTGAAAAATTCGCCTCATGTGTTCAGCAAATGTGTTAACTCATAGATGTTCTTGTTTAATTAAGTGGCAGGCCTAGAAACCAGACATCTGAGGGAAGAAGTATAGCGTGAGTAAGTGTGTGCAGAGGCAAAGAGGGAAAATAAAATCAACATTTGACACTATGCTATATTTCCATTCATCCATGCTGAAGTTCCAAGTCCATCAGATTTGCCATTGCTCAATCGCTCAGAGGCTGAACAGCAAGCCTGTTGTGTTCGTTCTCTCTTAATAGGGAAGTTGTGTTCCAGAGGCGACTACAACTCGGTTGTTAAAGTGTTCTATGCATTGGATGGATAAAGGGTGAAACAAGTGTCACTATTGATGTTGCTTTTGTAACTGGCCCTACTCAGACCACTCCAGAGCGGGATTCGAAGCAGTGTCACTGTCGTTGGAGGTGGGTGCACTAACAAGAACACTAAAGATTGCAGCATCTTTCATCAGCCATAGTGCACCACTTGAGGCCAGGGGAGTGAGGTTTACTTGCATAGCTCTTACTCGCTAGCCTCCGTTACACTCACCCCATCAGGGTCACGGCACCGTTAGAACTGGTCCTACTGACACCATTCCAAGCGGGATTCGAACCAATGTCACCGGCATGGGAGGCAGGCGCAATCGCTAGTGCGCTCCAGGAGAGTGAGGTATACTTGCACAGCTCTTACTAGCTGGCCTCCATTACACTCTCCCCATAAAACTCACGGTAACACTTTATTTTGATAGTCCACTTTAGACATTCAACTAACTATAAGTAACTTTGCCGCTGCATGTCAAGTAACTAGGGCTGTAGTCAAGACCACCTTGTGGAGATCGAGTCCAAGTCAGAGACCGAGTCCAAAAAGGTTTGAGTCCGAGTCAAGAAGTCTTCAGGGCCCCCCAAAAAAGTCTTCAGGGCCTGAATTTCATTTGTGCTGAACAAAATTATTAAATTTATCTTGCCTAAATGTTTGTGCTCATTGCATTTTTTACAATGGGGTAATGTCGTTAAGAATTTACACAACACAAGGCTTGATTTAAATTGTTCAGTTAAATTGAAAAAAGTTGCACAAATAAATTCAATAAAGATACAAATAAAGACAAATAAAGAGAAACGTTTTTGAATAGGTCTAACACTAGTATTCATAGACAGAAACTGAATAAAGTAATCAAATGGAAAATTGCACTGGATAGTATTTTAGTCCTGAATAAATTAAACACATATGCTATCAATCCTGATTCCTTTAACTTAAAGCTCTCTTTTATTGTTTTGACGACAAGTGAATGCACACATATGGTTGCTGTCACTTTAAGAGCTAGAGCACGGATTCTCTGTTCATTATACTGGCATGCGTTTTATGCTTATTAAAGACAAAACCGACTATGTTTAGACCATTATACTCACGAAGACCGAAAAGCAATATAGCTTATCCGTGAAAAATAACTTTTGTTACTGGCCAGCTGTTCTTGAGGCGGATTTTCGATGAATGTACGCATAGTGCATTCCTAGAGGCGCACGAGGACTGATAGTTTAAAATTGCTTGAATGTTAAACTGGTAAGATCTGTGTGGATAACGATTGCAGGAATATCCCACATTATAAATGGGAGACCTGCTAGAAATGTGCAACACTAACTATAGTAACAGCATGAGAAGACGTGCTACGTTGTAGTGAGCACTTGGTCGGTTAATTTGGGCATTTTCTAAGTTAACGTTACCCTGATAGGCTAGTAATAAATGAACACACATAAAAAAATGTTGGACTCGAGTTGAGAGCCAAAGCCATATTTGGCAAGACCAGTGGCCGAGACCAGAGACAAGTCCAAGACCGGACTCAGAAGTACTACAGCCCTGCAAGTAACTATCATTAGAGTATTAGTAGACTCCCATTAGGGTCACAGTACCAATATAACTGACACCGCTCCAAGTGGGATTGGAACCAGAATGGGAGGCAGACGCCAATGCTAGTGCGCTTTTTGATGCCAAGGGAGTGAGGTTTACTCACATAGATCTAACAAGTTGGTCCCCGTGGTTTGAACGGACTGTTTACCGTTAATATTAGAACTTTGCTAATCTAAAGACCAGTACATAATAAAAAATAAATCTGAGGGCCTTTGCAAAACACACTGTGGTGGTTTTTAAAAAGCACCACCCATAATTTATTCAGAAAATGAAAAAAAGAATTGATTTGATCAAGATGTGGAGTAAAATCTATTACCTGTAACATGAGAACAATGTAATTTGTGGTAATTTCTTGTAAACATGAAAAGAAACCACTGGCTCCACAGTTGGTATGAATTCATAAAGCAATATCTTCATGAGGAATGAAGCCATATTGTAATAAATTGTAATATTTGTTCAGCTTATGGTGGTAGATCTTTCAAAGCAAAGCCAAAAGATCACAGAAAGAGATTACCTAATCTCAACAAAACCACAAAGCCTCTTGGGAACAACTTCATAGTGTGTGCTCCATCATTTCGGATATCTATGTATGTTTTTCCCTCAGGGTTTTTGTTTTTGTTATTTATTTATCTTTAGAGAAACACATCTGCTTGACTGACTGGATCAGTGGTAAAAACGTGTCACACGGCTGCTGAAATGATTCCAAACGTATCTAAAAGCTCTCCTGAGGTGTGACGGGACGCAGGGCAGTCAGTCTTCCTCACTGTGATTAATTAGCCTGGCAAGCATGTGTGAAGTGATCAGTGCCTGCCGATGTGGACTCTAATGATGTAACCCAGAACGCTCAGATGCAGATAAGACTCAAATCTGAACTAGACACATGCTTAGTTATTTTTGCCTATAAATGACCAACCACAGTCACACAGCTGACCACCCTCAAAGTTCTCAGTTGTTATAGACTGTTAGTGCTACTTTAAATATCATCAAACATCCATATTAAGCAATATTTTTGTGTGCATATTTTCTATATTTGTCATTTTTGGACATTTTGTATGAACATTTGTATAATCGTTACAATTAAATTTGCTCATTTTTACACCAACTTTATAGTCAAATTTACAGGCATGGTTTATTATTACTAGTGTCTGTGTTTCCGAAGCTGTTAGCTATTAGCTAGTCAAGTCACACTTATTTATATCAGCGCTTTTTACAATACGGATTGTTTCAAAGCAGCTTTACAGAGATAATAGGAAAATAATGCAACAAATCTTGTTTCCAGAGAAAAGTATATTCACAGTTCAGCTTAAGTAAGTTCAGTGAGGCTTAATTTTTGTTGCTAAAAAAGTTATTAATTTAGTTTGTTAGCCACATTTCAATCAGATTAATGTGTTAAATATGGTCTCAATTAGTGGAATATCAAACATGTGCAATGGCAACATTGCCTTCAATATACATCAATATTGACTTATTTTGTTTAAATTATTAATTGTTTATACAGCATTTCGGAGTTATGTTTCCAACCAAATATCACATAAAACATTTTGTGAATAAAGCAGCGTTTTTGCAAGACAACAATTTCATCACTTCCTTGAAAATTGCCACAATATGTCTGTAATAAAAATGGAAGTTGCTGCAATCGGGGAAGCCGCTGTGGCTCTTTTTTCGCCATCGGCATGAATGACTTGTGTCTAAGAGCGCACAGACGTAACATAAGACACTCCGTCATGCAATCTTTCATGTGTTTGGGTTTCATTGCGAAACACTTCTGGAGCAGAATTGAATTAAATCATTTTGATGACAGAGTTTGGCTTACCAACATCTGAGATGCTGTGCAATGAAACTGATCAGCTGGTTAGTCCAGTTATCCAATCACATCCACTGTTGAGGCAAAGTCTCGCAAGTTTTTTTTTTTTTTTTTTTGGTTGAGAATCGAGGAATTAATTAAGTGAACTTGTTTCTATCATAGTTTATACGCATGTCTTAAAGTATCCACCTAAAAGCATCCACCTCAATTGAGAATTTATGTGAATCTTGGCATTTCCACCCAGCGTTATTCCAAACTGCACATAGAAATAGGTGGATGGAAACATAGTCAATGTATTTTATCTCTATTTATTCATATTTAGTATTTTGCAAGGTCTTTCAAGTTTATCTTCTGTGTTTAGCTATCTATTAACTTCTGTTGTACGCTCTCTTTTGTGCTGAAAGTTATTAAATATCATCACTAATTGAATTGGTTTCTATAGAAGTCATCATTTACTCGTATTGTTTCTTTTTTAAGTCATATTTAGTATTTCAGTATCATAATTGTTGAATCAGACGTAATAGGTGACATTGACTGTATTTTTTATATTTACGCCTACTTTACTATGCTACTTTACATCTTCATCGTTAACTAATCTGTTAGCTACTGTTTTGTGACAGATCTCAGGTCAAGTTAACATATTAATACAATTACTAAATAGATTAAAGACCCCTGACGTCGTGAACAGCTGTTTCTAGGTGTAGTTAACATTAGCCATGTGGAAAAATTTACAGTCGACATCTGGACTCAGCAATGCATTGTTTCTGCATGTGTGGGCAGCACGGGTCAAAAACAGGTTGCACATATTAAAACATTTGTGGCTTTTTTATATATTGTGTTTTAATCTTGAATGACTATCATCTCAAAGGCCAATTTATTTCAGCCCAAGTGCTGACCAAGGCTGTTATGAAAGAAGAGCTTGTTTTTGAAGCAGGTGGCCTCTGTTGAATGTGAAAGGCCACTTAGACATCAGAGATTCGGGCCTCTGGGCCCATAAAGGAGAGAGACCTCGGCATTTAACACACTTGGACACACACACACACGCGTTAGACCAAACACATCTTTAATTCCAGACCAATTAACCATCAGGAATGCACTCTATACTGACACCACTGCTGTTACTCAAAGTGTAATGGGCTTCTTTAAGAGAAAGAATTTCAGTAAATACACTCAAATAAAGAGATCTGCTGGTCTAGTTCCTGGTGTGAGGAAACTTCTAAAATTGATTTTCACCTAAGTTAAACTGAAATAGCATCTCTGTCTATATTTTCTCTGGTCACACTTTTCTCCCAGAAGTGATGATCTAAGGCGAATGAGGGAAGGAGATTCTTTGTGTGTTAGTGTGTGTGTTGGGATGGGCTGTGGGAAAGGCAGGCGTGTGTTCAGACGAGGCGTGTCCTCATGGGAGATTTCTCGCTTGCACTGCCAGTTTCTAAACTTACAAGAAGCTCGAATAGCTGCGCTCTCATGGTGCGAGAGCGAAAATGATGTGCGAAGTGCTAAAAATACATGGAAATAGAGTAGATTGAATGCTTACCTAATGTCAATCATTCATAGCACACAATACTGAATAAACATTAGTGTGACACCTAAACTGTACAGTGTGATTTGCTTTTTTACTTTAAACTTGGATAACTCTTACATATCAAATAAGTCTGTACAGTTTGATGACAACAGAAAATGAATGATCAATGGTTTATTGTATCTTTGGTTTCCTTTCCAAAGAAATATACAGTGGAAAATATTATATATTTTATAATATATACTCCACCATATTAAAGTGAAATGTTTTGCCTGGCTCTAAAACTCTTACAATTCTAATTTAAACTGTTAAAAATATATCCTTTGCCTAATATATATATATATATATATATATATATATATATATATATATATGAGGGCCTAAAGTGTGGCAAGAAAACATCCCCCACACCATTACACCACCACCACCAGCCTGCACATTGGTAACAAGGCATGATGGGTCCATGTTCTCATTCTGTTTACGCCAAATTCTGACTCTACCATCTGAATGTCTCAACAGAAATCGAGACTCATCAGACCAGGCAACATATTTCCAGTTTTCAAATGTCCATTTTTGGTGAGCTCTTGCCAATTGACCCTTCGCTAAGCCCCGCCCTCCCTAGTTACTGTTGCTACGCCTGTCAAGCTTTCGCGGCTGGCCCATCTATTATAGTGTGGATGCACCCGGTGTCAGACATTCCCAATGAGATAATTAGTCATTTTCGCCGAACAAGTGAAATATCTGAGAGAGCAAGACAAAAGGAACTACAGTATGCATTCGAGGGATATATTCACGACATTATATGCAAACGATTAGAGAATAATATCTTAAAAATTGAAGTTAAAGCCTAACGTTATAGTCCCAGCGCAAGCAGCAGCGCCTCATACGTTGACCGTTTAAATAAGAAACACAAATTGAGGAACAGCTATGTTCATACACAGCAGGGTATGTGAAAATAATCTTAATAATTATAAATCAAACAGCTTATCAATAAATCTTGTGGAATAACACTAATACCGGGAGAGTTTCTAAGCAATAGGTGTTTTTGTTAAGCATGTTGACATTTACCAGTAGTTGTGGAATGGGTCTCGCACATAGATGCTTGATCATGCCAATCATTTCTCCCCTTGGCTTTTAGATTTTCTGGAAGGAAAACAATTCCTCTCCCCCTATCCAAGCTTTTAGTATACCGGTATCAGATTTGCACAATCCATACGCACAATGCTTCAGCATGTTTCCCTCGTTCGAAAGCTTGCCAGACCTCCCGCGCATAGTTACGGTTGCTAAGACATGATTGGCCAGTGGCGGTTTTCGGGCGTGGCTTAGCGAAGGGTCAATTGTAGCCTTTTTTTCCTATTTGCAGTGGACATGAGTGGTACCCGGTGGGGTCCTCTGCTGATTAAGTGTCCCCAACAAACTCAATTGGTGACAGAAATGAGAAGAACAACAACAAATTGTGAGAAACCAGGTTCAGTTCTCCTCCGGCCAAACTAAATTAGAAAGAATATTCTAAAACTCTAAAAACTGTTTTCACGATATTCATGTGTTCCTGTCTGATTAGACACCAGCACCTTCTAATGAAACCTATAAATGGAAATAGATCCCAGGCTTGTCAAGTGCCGCCCTGTATGACCCTTGTGAGTAAACGGTAACCGCAGAGAGTGTGGTGGCAGGCATGTGTGCTTATTGTAAAGCCGATTCCATTGTAAGTAACGGCCAGCATCAGCAAATACTCCAGGCTTTGTCCTGCCCTATGGACGCTTTACCACTGCAGCTGGACAAATTTGTTGTGGGTTGGATTTTCATGGAGGGGTTTAGACTACCATTTGACGAAACCTAAAGCTTCTCAGTAAACAGCGGTTTCTCATGCTGCATCCATTACGTTTGTGTGTTTGTGGGCAGATATGTGCATGTGTTTGCAACTCATCGAAATTAGTGCATAGTCACATAAAGCATGCTATCTGATCCATGATGTAACAAGAAATTGGAACCACAAAACAATCCTGAAATGGGAAGTCCAGTAATCATTTACTTGTGCATTCTCTCTGACTTCCCTGAAATCCTGGCCCTCAATTAATTGGACAGTCATGAGAGAACTAACCAAGCAATATATTTTTATACCTAGCCATATGTTTTATATTTACAGTCATGAGCCACAGGAGAGGAAATAAGGCCTTCTCTCTGCATCCTATCAGCCGTATTTACAGTAGTGGTGCTTTTTGTCAGCAGATATCACTATCTCTTATACTCTTTTCTAGGCCTATTCTTTTGGTGCCTGACCAGGTAACTTAATTTTCCGCGTTCCTCTCCATCTCACGCACAGTTGATATCCACACAGCTTTTAAAGTATTCTCCACCACGGATGAGCACAGAGTATGACACATGCGCAGTGCATTGCTTTTCAATACTCTACAAGTATTGTAAAGTATTCCAGGGTTTTCTACCATTTAACAATATTACTTATCTGTGTTGTACTTCTGTCATGTTATCACTGTGAAGCTGCTTTGATACAATCTGTATTGTGAAGAGCGCTATATAAATAAATGTGACTTGACTTTACTTGACAAGACATTAGAGGGCAGCACACGAGTCGTGTCATTTACAGGGCATCGCTCTGAGGATAGAATAACGAAAGTAGCGGATATGCCATAAGAGTGCTGAAGTGATGACGTCACTTTGTCAGGACAACTCGGAAGCTAGCGGTGCATGGGTTCCCTTGATCGAAAAGCAATGCATTTCCCCATAGAGCTTTTGGAAAATCGCAAAAATAAGATCTATGTTCAACAAAGAGTTGTGACCCTTACACGTTTTGTTTATCAAGATAATCTTTACAAGTTAATCCAAAATTAATGCATTTGAAGCCTATATAAAGTTTTTTTAAAAACACAAGCAGACACAATAAAGTTTAAAAAACCACAAGCAGGTTATAAGTGTGTTTTATGTCATAGATCAAAACGTGAAAATCTTAGAGGCTTTGTTCACCACAGACCTTATTTCAGGCGATATAGCAAAAACCCATTCAAAAATCCCATAGACTTTAGAGCGAGGAAACCGGGAGTGCTAAAATGCTAACTCACTTCCGCGTTTTGGCCCAGAGTGATGTTGTTACTTTCGGCACTCTATTGCATGCAAAGTTTAGAACAAGAACCAAAACAAACAAGCAAACAAAAAAAAAGAACTATGGAAAATAATATTGTTGTTTTGTATCGCTCTTTCCGGACTCTTCTTTGACTACTGCACAATACATCACAACTGCGTATTGCCACTTAGTGGACTCTTCTGTCTCAACAATCACCTTGCGATTAAGTATATTTTGACTTTAAAACCTCCTTGTAACCACTTTAGCAAACACTTAGCAGCCAACAGAAAGAAAAGACCCTTACAACCAGAGATTATGCCACAGAAACCACCTAACCACACTGGAACCACCCAGAAGCCTTTAGCGTTTAGTTTTGCTAAGGTGGTGTCACTGGAAGCATTATTTAGGATCTCATGCAAGGTTATTTCCCTCTATGTGTATCTGATTTCATGTCACATTTATGAGTGTTGTTGGTACTCAGCCACCCTGAAGATGTAAATATACCGTAATAAACGTAAATCACAGATACCATTATGAGGGTGTTTACTGTAAACAAACATTTAGCTTTGTCTACTGGAATTTATGATCCCAGTGTTTTTGAGATAGTCTAAGGAGTCATTCCCATAGTGTTTTACTGTTGCCACACTGTGGTATTATAAATAGGCTGTATTCATGAAACCTGGAGCCACCCTCATCATTAAATGTCTTGAATCTTTGGCAGAACGAGAACCATTGGCATATTTTGCCCTGTTGGTAGTATGGATAGGCACTTATCAGCATTCAGGGTAGATATTTTAAGTCTTTTATGCTCAATTAACTGAATTTATGGTGTATTGATTGTATTGATTTCAAATCTGTTAAAAAAAGGCAGCTACAATGGAAACAAATGGGCCTTTTTTGGAGGATTTAACAACAGACATTTTTGTTTTTATAATTTTATCAAAGCAATTACATTTATTCTTCTTTTAAAGTGGACCTATTATGCAAAATTCACTTTTACATGGTCTTTAAAAATAAATGTGCCGGCAGTGTGTGTACACAACCACCCTTTAATAATAAAAATCCACCCTCCAACTGTTTTTTATTAACAAGCATATCATTTGTCTTTTAGCTATACTACTAATGCCTGGTTCAGATTACACGATTTTAGCCCGATTTGGTGTCGTGGATTCGTAAACGACAACGGGCGTCGGGACGCAAGGTTTGATTGTATCATCTCGTATAGTGTGTCACTTTTGGGCGACAACCTACGGTGCGTCTGCGATGCTTCACAACAAAAAGACTAGCATGTTTAACACGACGGTTTCGTCACATGTATGAGGTTGACCAATAGGAGCACAGAACCTTTTCCGTACAACACTTTCAAAAATGGCGAAACGAAAGAGAGACAATGGTGCTAACGTTAAAACTAAAAGTAAAAATATATAAGAAAACTATTTCATCTCAAGTTCTCTTTGGATGATTGACAGCCCATACTGTCCTCTTCGAGCAATCCAGGAACGTGTCCATTGTCGGGTTTTCTTTCTTTTTTACTTTTTTTTCTGAACACAGGACAGCCAATACAACACTCACCGCTTCATCCATTGTTTGTTTACGTTCGTTTCTGGAAGTCACTCGCTACTAGTTTCGCCTTCTCGATGACATCACGCGCACCGTTAAAGACGGCATGCGATGACTGGTCAGGAAGCAACGTGTAGTCTGACGTGTCTTGTCCACGACACGACAAGATTTTAGGAGTCAAAATCACGTAATCTGACACAGTGACTATCATAACAGACAAAAACAAACTACTTTACTGCTTCCCCCAAGATTCGATGGACACTTTATAATCCCATGCAGTGTGTGATTTCGAACACAGGGAGCATTTTAATGATCTGTCCCATTCCCTTCCATTGTAAGAGCCTCACAGTAAAGGGAAAGATGGGACGAGTGGAAATTATTGTTTGTGTGTTATGCCACAAATCCTGTCAATTGAGCTTAACTTGTACCGAACCCAGAATATTCATTTAAAGGTCACAGATGGGATAGAGATCAGTCTTTCCTGTGACGCTCCATGCATAAATCAGAAACAGGACTTACAATATTGCTTTGTTTTTGGTTCTCTGGTAGGGTTTCTTGCTTGTTTCCTTTTCCTTGGCAGGTCTCTCACCCCTGAAGGCCAAAGCAAAGCTTTGTCCAGAACTACAAAGAACCAGTGAGAAACGTAACTGTGCAAGTTTCCCCTTCCTTGATCTTGGTTTTTCCTGATCCTTTCATATGGACAGGATGTCACTTCTGGAGAATACTCAACTAAATCAACCAATGATGGCTCAGCAAAACACAAATTAAAAGACGGAAACTGTAGGATGAAGCTTTGACTGTCTCATAAACCAAACTCTGACTCACTAAGTCCAAAACATCCCAACAAGTCTGGAAATAAAAAGAGGTTGAAGGAGCCAGGCAGATCCTTTCATGTTATGTAACCGTAGCACTTCTTTTTCTGCCACAAGTCTCATTGCTTTAGTAAAGCCATCCTGGTCTTTTGCAATAGTTTGGGGGCAGGTGATCTTAAAGTTTAGAGCATGCTGCATTGCTCTGGGAAACTTGAGTTAACTCATTTCAGTCAGATTATACTGGGAAAGCCCCACTAACTCATCAACACCTAACCACCAGGTTGTTCTTGAAAACAGCACTGTGGACGTTAAGAGATGTTTACAGAGGAAGTGACCATCCTGGCCTTGTGCAACCTTTATCTTAGACAACACCTTAGAGACAAAAAGACACCTGTTCTAGTCAGCATTGGCTGTCATTCTTGTGATTTCTGGTCAAATGCAGTGACGTTTATTAGTAATGCTGTTTGGATTTAGTCAAAGTGTTTCACAATCCCAGAATAGAATCTGCTGAGGTTGTCAATTCTTGCATTTGTTTGTGTGTTCCTCCCTGGAGCATGTAAACCTATGCAAAAAGTGTGTTTGGAATTGAAATGAGTAGTTTTCAAGGTTGGGTTATGGATAATAATGTCACCTTTGTTTTTCTAAACTCTCTTGTGACTGCAGTTTTGAAAGTGGTACATTCTGCAAATGAAAACAGATTTCTTGTACATATAAATCTGAAAAAACAACAACAACAACAAAAAAAAACTTTCAAGATCCATGTTTAAAGTACCCCTGTAGTCAATCAATGTATCCCTTAAAACTCCTCTTTGGTCACCAAAATATATTTAAGTGTTTTTTTTTCCTGAAAAAAAAAAAAATTCTTCATGCCTTAAAATAGCTTGAATGTAACTCTATACTATTGCCTCATTTAGTTTACGCAGTTCTATGAATATGCAAATGAGCCCCGCCTCCACTCGCTCACTCCAGCTCAGAGATCCACTCGTTGACGATCACATGTTGACCTGATTGGTTATAAAAGCAGTTTTTGACGTCAGAAACACCAGTGATTTAAAACTGTGTTTTTGAGACTGTCTTTGATTCACTGCAGTTTTAAAGAGGAAATACTCAGCAATGGTGTCGGACTTATGAATTTACACATGGTGTGTCTTAAAGCATATTAAAAACACCACATAAACATATTAAAACATTAAAACCTTGATTTTCACCACAGGGGGACTTTAAATTTAGTTTACTTTTATGCCCATAAACAACGATTTGTTTTAGCCATCACACAAAATTCCAGCTGCCTAATTTATAAAACATGCATATGCACAGATATGCTAAAATCCACGCCAACGTTCATATATGTAGTGGCAGAGATGCACTTTTCCTTGTGGCAGAGTTAGAGTACTGCAGGTATTTAGAAATCTTAACAATTCTTGCCTCACCATTTTCAAGTAAAGGATTTGGACTTTAACTGCTGCTTATGTATATATTAATGAAATTAATTAGGCTAGAAGGAAAAGATCTGAAGACATTCAGCTGTGCAAAATTTCAACAACATTTGCACTTTATCAGGTTTCACATGCGGAGAGAGGCATTTTCACGCTTTTTTGTACGGACTCAAATCAAATGCAGAGCGGTTTCTACACAACATTTTATAAATTAAGCACCAGATTACTTAATTTCCTTTTGAAATAAATTTGCATTTAGCTGACGCTTTTATCCAAAACGACTTACAATTGCTATATATGTTAGAGGTCGCACGCCTCTGGAGCAACTCAGGGGTTAAGTGTCTTGCTCAGGGACACATTGGTGTCTCACAGTGGATTCGAACCCGAGCTCTCTCACACCAAAGGCATGTGTCTTACCCACTGCGCCATCACCACCCCATAAATGAGTTTTGCTGGACAGATTTGCGCCAATAACCACATTTTAAGTGTCATTTACATTTCCTTTCTTTGTGTTTCTAGGCGTGCTGTCACTTCCGGCTCATTTCAGTCCGTACACAGAGGGATGTCAGACGGGACTGGAGAGCAGAGAGGATGCGTACGCTGAACTGGAGACTGCGGACACTCGAGCAGGCTTTACTGGCCACATGTGTGGGCAGCATCTCAGAACTGAGTGAGTGTCTTGACTTCCTTCCTGTGTGTCTGCTACGTCTGATACTCTTGCTTTTATCTGTTTCCTCTCTCTCTCTCTCTCTCTCTCTCTCTCGTGTTCATTATGAAACATACTGAATCATTTACAACTCAGAAATGTCACATTTAAGCTATAGCTTATGAGAAGGTTATACACGCTGGAATCTTTCAGTGTGGAGCTTATTGCAAATGTCACATCCTCAATATCGAATGCAAAAATTGCTTTATACTATACTACAAAATTATATTTGTTTAGTGCTATAGTGCAAATTAATAGTGCAACAAGTAAAATAAAAATAAACAAATACATTGAAAACCTATATATATATATATATATATATATATATATATATATATATATATATATATATATATATATATATATATATATATATATATATACTTTTGTTTATTTATATGCATATAACCTGAAAGTTAAATGGCTTTTTAATTTAATTCTGTTTTTCCATGGTTTAATAAGCCATTATCAACAGTAATATACTGTAATTTAATCAATTTTGACTGTGTAGTAAATTCTGTATTTTTACGGTTTTTGCATGTAATTTTGTGAAATGGTAATTTGTTGTAATTTAACGGAAACCGTCTGGAAACTTTGCTGCCAGAGATTTGCTGTTTTTTACAGGTTTTTTTTTACAGTGTGCATATTTTTTGACATATGTATCTAAACATATAAACAGATTATATATGGGCTTATATGTAAAATAATAAAAGTACATTCTATTATATATATATATATATATATATATATATATATATATATATATATATATATATATATATATATATATATATATATATATATATATATATATATATATATTGTTATTATATAAATTAACTTATAAAATATATAAACAAAAAAAGTGTGGCTATTTTCTTTACCTGTCATAGTGCTTGCATCGACACTCAACAGAGTCAAGATTGTAGCAAGTATCATATAGAGTCACAATTGCTTGGTGTTATCCTTGCAAACACAACATGGAGAAGGAGATTAAGCGTGGAGAAGGACACTGTTTATCTCTCTGACCCGATTAGCTTATTATTTTTTGCTCTGGATAAACACCACCACGTTGTTCCCAAAGAGCAGGCATGTTTGATTTCTAAACAGAATATTCTGTGACGGAAATAAAGAAAACGCAAACAAAAAGAGGCTGGGAATTCAACTGAAAGTCTTGTGTATCTGTTATTTTTGATAATGTTATGGTGTTTATAGATACTCCTATAAGAATTCAATTTAGTCTCTCCTCTGACTTCATGATGCCTGACTCATCTGCACGGAAACCAAGCATGTCTGTCTCAACACGGTTCCCTTGATAAAAGCAACATCTGGTCTGGGGTTTATTGTTTGCTCTGGATTTTATACAAGTGGAAAGCTGAACAAATGTAAAGTACAAATATTACAGTACCTTATTCAACAGAGTCTGACTGTCGGTTCATTGTACAGTGTTTTGGTTCCCTCCTCACACAAGTTTACATTTGAAAATGGGATATTTCCCCTGCAGTTGAAGGAGGTCTTTGTTGGCATGGGCTGTCTTTCTCCGAGCTGTGTTACCTGTGTTTACCCATCATGCCACAGGCTCAGAGGTGGTAGGGTTGGCGTCTTCCGATGGAAGGCATGGATTTTCTCCTGCAAAAGCCCAAACACTTCGCTGCTTGTCTCCCACAGCACAAGGCCACGTTCATGCAGACCAAGCGTTCGGTTGGGCATTAGCAATCGCACACAAACTCTATGAATTCAGTGAGAGCTCTCTTTGTGCACCGCCTGTGAGGTTGGCACCTCCCACGAGCTCTCGTGTAGGTTTGATCCAGTTGTACCCGAGAGATGTGGCGGACAGTGGGGCATCTGTACGTCTCCAGCTGCCCTGGAACCCTTGACACACATGGGGCATCTACACAACTCAAAATGGTGGATTTGGGCCCATACAACAAATCTGGGTTTGTGACAAAAGTGCCGTTGTTTGTAGCCCTTTCAGTTGGGATTTGGTGGTGGTTGAAAGGGAAGAACCTTAACACCCTGATATACTGTACTTAAAGCAAAATCAAAGAACGAACTGATATGACAGTTTTAAAAGGGACATATCATGAAAATCTGACATTCTCCGTGTTTTAAGTGCTATAATTGTGTGCATCTTGGAAAACCTGAAAAGTAACTTTGTTTTGGTAAGCCTTTCTCTGCAAGCATATCAAAAATTAAGCCGATCAGATTTCGCTCCCCTTCTGATGCAGGAAGAGAATCCTATTATAATATTACCGTTCTTTAATCTGCACGTTTCCACCCATGGCGCCGCCATTTGGTTTTCGCAAGCGACAACAGTGTAACCTCTTCTAATGCAATGGGAAAACTTCAAGCAAAGCATGCAAACTGTTCTGTCGTTGGCTGCACAAACTGTGTCAACTTGTGTAAAAGACAAGTAAAACATGACGGTACATGCAAGTTGATGAGATGAATCAATTTGACTCTACAACAACTTCATAATGTATCCACAAACCATTGAGAAACGTCAATGTGCGTCTAAAGAGTCTCTCCGTAAAGGCATGGCTACACGAATTTCGTGCGTGATAATCACCGACGTTTAACGCCTCGTGACTAAACAAAGGGCGCCAATGTGAGTGTGCACACCGACGCGTAAAACGGCACATGTAAAAACGTCATAAAAAAAAAACGCCTTTTTTTTTGACGCGCCATGTCAAAAACTATCCGACCAATGAGATTCAGCATCTGAAGTTACAGTAAAACACAACTTGGGCGCTGAAACAAAACGGTCTTGCCGAGCACTCATAGGGAACGAAGAAGATATACGCCAAGTAGCGTTGCCATCTACACAGCCAGGAATAAATAAGACAAGGAAGATGCAAGGTAAGATGAATGTAGAGCTGCTGTTCTCGTTGGTGTTAGAACATGAACTATATGACAAACGTGACAGCGACTCTTGATAAAAGAGAACTGTATGGAGTGGTATTGCAGAGCAAATGGGCGCCATCTAATGTCAGGGAATGAATTTGCATGTTCACTCGGCTCATCATCAGCGAAAATCGCTTGAGTGTGAACACAAAAAAATGCGTTGAAAACGTCGGCGAATGACGCGCGCTGCATATTCGTCCCGGTGTGTACAGGCCTTAAGGCTGCACACACTGGGAGGTTTGCAGATTTGGATGAGTGAGATTCGCGTGTTTTGTTTTTGCCAGAGCATCCAGAAGCTTGTGTAAAGGATCAATAGTATGTAATAGGTAGGCATGGCTCTCAGGCTCCGCCCACTTTGCCATGGAAATCTTCTCTGGTTAATTTCTTCTGTTCAGTTCGTTGAGATAAGATGCGAGTAGAAACATGAACACACTGGAGAGCTGCTTCAGAGTTGAAATTGAAGATGCAGTTCTAATTTAAAGTGATACTGCTTTTTATGTGTGATGCTGTAAAGCTGCTTGATTTTAAGCAATCTATTGTATAAAGTGATTGGGAGTGCCGAATTGCAGAGCTCATGCAAACATGTCCACATCACAATGATCAAATGCTTTCTTAACTGCTGTTTTCCCACCACTGTCATTTTTGTTGTGTGTTTGTAGCATTATTAAGAGAAAAGTCCGTGATCAGTCTGTGTCAGGATGTTCGCTAACAGTATTCCACTGCTTATGCTTTTCAAACTCATTACCGCTAAGTTAACGACAAAATTATCTTTTCATTTTGGATATCAGGGCCTTTACATTGCAACAAGTATGACCACGAGCTTTGAGAATGTTGTGTTTATATCCCAGTCCAATCGCAGCTGATCTCAGCCTTCAGGGCAGGCATTAGTAGCAAAGCCCAAACGTCCTATTTGTTTCATAAATTCTCTTGAGACACTGTGTAGGGCCTGGCAGAACACAATAGGGCCCCTATTGCTACAAGTTTGGCATCTTTCAGATAATAACAGAGGATTCTTCCTACTCACAAAGCACTCTGTGGTTTGAAAATGAACCCAAGGGGTGATTACCACAAATGAAGTCTACATGTTGCCACTAAGGGAGTGACCAGCCCACTACTTTGCTTCTCAAGTTCAGCGTAGACATGCATTGAATGATATATGTGTGTCCATATGTAGTTTAGTTAGTAATAGGACTGTTTCCTACCACATGTTGAGAATTTTTTTTTTTTTATCGGACTTATGGTACAACAGTAGGACATTCTTATTTAGTGGAACTGTGAAGATCCATAAAGGGAAAAAAAGAACTGCAGACTTGGCGTTTCATCCGCTGAGAGAGAAGTGTACTATATCTCTCACATTCACATTCCAGATATCCATGAAGGCCAACGTGTGGCTTTTGGTTTCAATAAGTGTCCAAGGACTTGTTAGCTTCTGCTTCGAGCTTTGCTGATAATTTGATATCTGGGTCAATGACAAAGAAGAAAACGGAAAGGGAAAATATTTTTACTGTATTTGTTGTTCATGTTGTTTTTTGTGGTTTTTAAAAATTATTTATTTATTTGTTTTATTCCAAAAATCATTTTCATCTGTTCGAATTCATTCTTAACCATTACTTTCCAACCATTTTAAATATGTTTTATTATTCTTTTTTTTTAAATATAATTTCATTCTAGTATTTTTTTCTACCATAAAGCCCAGAAAGGGAGTAAAAACATTCATGTCACTACAGTGGTTCAACATGAATGTTATGAATCGACGAGAATACTTTTTGTGTGCAAAAAAAATTAAAGTAACATGAATAAGGACCTCACAATGAAATATTTGACCTTATGCTCACAAAAAATTAATGAATAATAATAATAAAAAACATATTAAATATGAATCATAGGCGAGGTGTATTCAAGTCATTGTAATGTACCAAGTGCTTTAAATTAAATGAACCTGTATTAGCCTGCTCTGAAGTGTCTGATTGGTCCATTGTTTGTCATTGTCATCAGGTGACCTGGTGTCACGGGCCATGCACCACATGCAGCGCCTCAGTTCTGTCCGGGCACGGGCTCAGTCCAGCACGGCATGCCCGCCAGCAGCAGCAAGTGTCCTGGTCCCCGGACGCCCTGCACACGCTCTACTACTTCCTCAGATGCCCTCAGATGGAGTCCATGGAGAACCCCAACCTGGATCCGCCCAGGATGGCCCTGAGCAAAGAAAGGTGAGCCTCATCATTTTTTCCTCTCCCATTAATCCAGTCTCCAATTCACACAATGGGTGCTAAACTAATTAACACCCAAACCCCTAATGGCCCATTGATATGTAAGTAAGCTCTGTGAAATCCAACAGCCTGAAGGTGCTTTAAAGCTGTTAATGATATAGAAATGTGAGGAGCTTCTCAAAACCCTTTTCCAGCTGCTGTTTCCTAAACGTTCGTTGTATTTTGTTCTTCAAGAGAGGTTTAAGACTGGGTTATTATTAGCTGCCTGTCTTTCTCACAAGGATGTCCTCAGGATATTACCTGCTTGCTAAAGGTAAATAAGAAGGTTTATGTTATGCAGGGTTCAGTTACATGTGTACTGTAAATATTAGCTCTTCACTGAGACGCCTGTTTGTAGAATACAAAAAATGTTCAGGAAGTGACTTGCCAAGCTAAAAGCTTCTAACAATTTGAGGCTGTCACCGAACAGTAGCTAGCATTTGAAAAAAGTAGCTGGCTACACAAGCTACAAATGAAAACTAGCCATTTAAGTCACTCAATGGGATAAATATTAGCGATGTAGCTACACAATATGTCGACTATAGAACACGACACATCAAAAACATCTGAGTGACTTTTATGCTACTCATAGCATTGGTACTGTTTATATAGCTAGCATTCGGAAAAAGTAGCTAGCTAAACAAGCTACAACAAAAACTAGCCATTTAAGTCACTCAATGGTATATTCAGCAGATGTAGCTACACAACATGTCAACATACAACACGACACATCAAAAACATCTGAGTGACTTTTACACTACTCATAACATTGGTACTGTTTATATAGCTAGTATTCGGAAAAAGTAGCTAGCTACACAAGCTACAAAAAAACTAGCCATTTAAGTCACTCAATGGGATAAATATTAGCGATGTAGCTACACAACATGTCAACTATACAACAACACGACACATATCAAAAACATCTGAGTGACTTTTACGCTACTCATAGCATTGGTACTGTTTATATATCTAGCATTCGGAAAAGTAGCTAGCTACACAAGCTACAAACAAAAAACTAGCCATTTAAGTCACTCAATGGGATAAATATTAGTGATGTAGCTACACAACATGTCAACTATACAATAACACGACACATATCAAAAACATCCGGAGTGACTTTTACGCTACAGAAGAGCATTGGTACTGTTTATATAGCAGAAAAGAAAGCCGAAGCTCATGTTCTTTTTGAATTCTTGATGTTTCATCTGTGACTTGTAATTGATTTTGAAATCAAGTGTGTGTTTAAATGCAACACTTTTCACAACCGTTACCAAATTCAACTCAAGTGACACAGGAGCAACAATATCTGGAAGCTTTATGCCGCATCCAAAAACAAAGTAAATGCAGTACGTCGTTGATGGGCTGAGATGTTTGTTTCTTTGATGTTTGTTGTTGAACGCCAAACACAGTTGTCTACGTGTAGCGATTTTTGTATATACGTATGTTTGCAATTATCAGGTTGTATGTTTTTTACAGTAAAGGGCCAATCTTGATATTGGCTACAGCTGCGATCACTTATGCAAGACCTTCAACTAACAAACTTAAGTGGAAAAAAACAATGGAGCCTTACTGCCAACTCCAGGACCCCAATCATGAATCTTCCTTAATGCTTGTGCCAGAAAAGATTTCTGTGTGTTTGGTAGAATGGCAAAATGGGATACAGGTGGTGCGTCACTCCTGGCAGTCATTACGGTAAAGGGCTCAATCGTTATTTAAGGTCTCCTCTCTGTGCCTTCTATTGAAAAGTCTTTAAAACCTTTGCTTGAAATTAAACCACAATGGCACACAGGCGTACTGTGTGGTCCTGAACAGGGGCCTGTAAACTGAGAGGGGGTGTTGCAGATCCAGTGAAGTTTGGATGTGTGAGCTATAGGTTTGTAATGGGAAGTGCTGATTTATGATGGCTGAGGACTAGCTCTTATGGAGTGGGTGGAGAGAGAGGGCGGAAAGGGTCAGAAAGGTGAATGGGAGTGCTGGGTTGTAAGTGGTCGCACATTAAGGAGTCATTGTAAGATGAGAGGGGTGGAAGGTACACTGACCCCAAATCAGGACAGGGAAGACAAGACATATCCGTACAGACCAGCTAATTGGAGAATAGAAGAACCATCACCAGAGGGACGTTTCTAAAGTAAAGTTTAAACTGGAGTGTGTGCATAATTATTATGCAAGTTGATTTCTGATAAAAAAAAAATTCGAACATATTTTAGCAATCCCAAACCTCAAGGGCCTTGCACTCTGAATCCGAAAATTTTCGCATCCAAAACTTTTGCACGTTAAAAAATAAATGCAACCTAACGTTATGTCAATCACTGCCTCTGAAACTTTCGTCTGTCATAAGAAAAAAACGGATTGGGTTTGATTTTTTTGCGTTTTATACCATAATTTAATGTAATAATGTAATCAATAAAATGTAACTTTAGTCTGTTTATTTATATAATAATAATATAAAATGTAAAAATAAAAAAGACCCTTTTCAGAATCTCAATGGTGGGCTACAGTATACTATTTACACATGATTTTTGAATTCAAACAAATATAGGAAATAACGCTCCCATTTAAAGTGATGCTGGGATTAATCATCATCCGCTGCCAAAACCGCTAGAAATTCCTGGCTTGAAAACCACAGCGTTTAATATGCAGTGGCCATGAGTTTGCCTGCCAGACGCTAGTGTTTGTGTATGACTCAGAGAAATGCTTCAGCGTTATATACGTTTAAAGCGAGGGGAACAGCCGTGTGGTCTCAGTAGTGAACTCTTAAATCACCGTTACATCTCTGCTGTAATCGTAGTCACGTTAGAGGCCTTAACACATGTGTAAATGTCTGTGCGCTGCTAGTCCGCCAAATTAGCCCAAAGCACTATAAGTTTCCACAAGCCCTGATTAGCCGAGCTTTGATGTAGGCTGAAACTGAGCTCGGGTTTCAGGTCGAAGGCCACGGGTTGAACTTGAGCCCTTGATTCAGAAGCACGGGTCATTGTTGAAAGCGCGACCCAAGGGCCAAACTGAACAAGAGATGAAGGGAGGCACAACGACTTTTGCTTTTCACTAGCGTATCGCTCTGACAACAGAACAAAGCAGAGTTGTAAAATTGTCGAAGAGCTTAAATTTCATGCTGGTTTTGTTTTCCGTTCAAGAGCAGGTTAGAGGAGCCAGCATCATTAGTAAGTTTACATCTCGTGTGTGTTCACTTCATCCCTGAACGTGTGCCCGGTAGTTGTAGCCTAGCTTGCTAACAGAGTTATAGTTTGTTGGTCAGAAAGCTTTGAGGACTCAGTAATTCTATTTAGCAATGGAAAAGTGTGTATTTAGATTTGAGTGTTGTACTTAAAGCTTGTTAGTAGCAGCCAGAAGCACCAAGCCCATCAAATGAATGGTTCCTCTCAGATTTTTGGGGAGAAAAAGAGAGGGAAAAAAGAGGATTTTAAAATGCAACTTGATGGAAAATAAATAATAATAAAATAGACAATTTTATATTAAAAAAGGTGCCCCATGAAAGAAAATATCTTTAAACAATGGTATCTTTGATAACTATGCTTTTTTTTCAATTAAAAACATCTAAAAATATAAAGCAATGGTTCCTTCCCATCTAATACACAGTTATATGGAAAAAATCCTCATCAACCTCTCCTGTCGGAGACTTATTTAGTGTACTAACCTTTATCTTTTTCCACACAAACACTCACACTTACAGATACAGAATCAAATCCTTGTATGCTCTCACAGATATCAAGTCCCCAACACATCCACCCCCTCTTTTGAGCGACCAAAGTAAACACACTTAGCTGGCTGCAATCTATCCGTCTTGACAGTGGTTTTAAGAGCTTTGGCACTTGGAAAGTTCCCTTGATCAATACAGTAGGCTACTAAAATGCGCTTCTAAACTATCTTTTTTAGGGAAAGTATGTGGTTATTAAGTGTGTTTCTTTTCGCCTCTTCCTCACTTTCCCATGAAGATCTTTCCTTGGATTAAGGTTGAGCTGTTTTACAACCACAAGTCAAACAAATGTTACTTAACCTCATCTCTCTGTAGATGTTACACAGATCGTTGCTCGCAATACACTGCTTTTTTTGTTCAGACAGGCATTTACAGGCGTTAATTTTTGGCATGTCCTGCACAAATCAGTTGTTTGTAGCAGTTTCTTCTCCAAGTATCACTACAGCAACCAATGTAAATATAAAAATCTGGAAATATTATATATTTAATTATCGTAAATACAAAATATTTGGCCTAAAAATTGCAACTATACTGCCATGTTGACCATTTTAACGCATATCGTTCGCGGCAACAAACCTCAGTACTCATGGGAGCGATTGAGTTCCCTTCAAAATGTTTCACGCCATTTTGCCAGACATGTTATTTTTCAAGATGCTTGCTAAAACATCAACTTTAACTGTAGAGGACGCTGATGTGCTCTTTAGCGCCCATTGTGGCAACACAGAGAATGCCATGCGAACTGCAAAACAACTGACAAAAAACAAAGATTCGATTTGGTGTCTTTTTGTATCTTCCCTAAATATTCAAATTTAGCCTCTCTTAAATTTAGCTTTGTCTTCAGATGTTTCAAACTTGAAAGCTGATTTTAGAATTGAAATAGTTTTTTTCTTTTGAACCAAAATGGCTCCCATCAAGTTGTCATCTGCAAAGTTGGTGTGTTTGTTGTGGTTGAGCACGTCTGAAGGTCTCAGGGGATTGGTTTCTCTATTGCGCATATCTTGTGTGTTTAATGAGCTTCACGCTCCTCTCAGTACGTCTCATTTGCATGTCTTGCCAGGCTGACAAGACTTCTCGGCGTGACGACTTGTTTTTTTGTGTTTTTTTTTTTTTTTTTGACGTCATTGTGTTCCTGCTGTGCATCGAGCACTTCGGGGACAAACTTTCACATTGGTATCTTCTCTGAATCCGATGGACGGCTGCGGAGACGTTACCAAACACCAAGATGGAGGTTCCTCATATTTTAGGCTTTACTTAGAAAAAGATTAGATTAGGATTTGGGACGGGGATGCTGGACCTGTATCAGTGCCTGGTGATGATACTTAATGGTTCAGGCTGACTTGGATGCTAAATAAAACTAATTGATGGTGGGACACAGTACAGGCTGTCCTTGGGGTCCTAGGTGTGAGTATGCACATTTAAGGTTTTTCACTTCAGTCCACTTTAAAAGGCCCCCTGTAGTCAATCCATTTATCTGTTAAAACTCATCTTTGATCAGCAAAATGACATATTTCAATGTTTTTTTCCTAAAATATAAATATCCATTCCTTAAAATAGCTTGAATCAATAATAATAATAATAACAATAATAAATTTATTATTAGAATAGTATACTATAATTTTACTTAATTTCTTCATTTTCGAAGGAACAAGATCCTTCAGTCTTCATTTTCAAAGGTTGAGACTCTATAGTCTTGATCTGGGTCCAGTAAACAGCCCATATCTGTCTATTTAGATCAAGCTCACACACATACACACAACATGTCCATGTCTGTAGGGAGTGGCAGTGAGCTGCTGAAAACAAGAGGACTTCAGCAGCTGCATCTCATTCTCAGTGTCAGTTCTCTGATATGACAGGCTGATGAAAGACACGGCCCGTTCTCGCTGAAAAAAGAGTGTTCTCATTGCACAAGCCCTTCTTTAGAAACACTTGCAGATTTATTGCGCTGTGGCCCAACTTGTTTTACACAACTGACTTGTTACACCTCCTGAACATCGGATTTAGGAGGAACAGTGCGGTTTTCATCCAGGACATGGAACACTGGACCAGCTCTATACCCTCTACAGGGTGCTGGAGGGTTCATGGGAGTTTGCCCAACCAATCCACATGGGCTTTGTGGATTTGGAGAAGGCATTCGGCCGTGTCCCCCGAGGCGGCCTGTGGAGGGTGCTCCGGGAGTATGGGGTCCGGGGTCCTTTGCTAAGGACTGTCCGATCCCTGTATGCCCAAGAAGGAGCTTGGTTCACATTGCCGGCAGTAAGTCAGACTTCTTCCTGGTGCATGTTGGACTCCGGCAGGGCTGCCCTTTGTCGCCGGTTCTGTTCATATTCTTTATGGACAGAATTTCTAGGCGCATCCTGGGGCCGGAGGATGTCAGGTTTGGGACCACATCGATTTTGTCTCTGCTCTTTGCGGATGATGACTGTGTTGGCCACTTCACACCAGGACCTTCAGCATGCACTGGGACGGTTTGCAGCCGAGGGTGAAGCGGCTGGGATGAGAATCAGAACCTCCAAATCCGAAGCCATGGTCCTCAGTCGAAAAGGGTGGCTTGCCCACTTCAGGTTGGTGGAGAGATCCTGCCTCAAGTGGAGTTAAGTATCTTGGGATTTTGTTCACGAGTGAGGGAAGGATGGAACGGGAGATTGACAGACAGATCGGTGCAGCTTCTGCAGTAGTGCGGACGATGTACCAGTCTGTCGTGGTGAAGGAGTTGAGCCACAAGACGAAGCCCTCGATTACCGGTCAATCTACGTTCCTACTCTCACCTATGATCATGAGCTTTGGATCATGACCGAAAGGACAAGATCCCGGATACAGTCGTCTGAAATAGATACAATAAATACAATACAACAAAGATACAGATGAAATACTGTGTCTTTATGTTTTCAGGCAAGACTACACAATATCCAGCTACGGAAATGTAATAGAATGTAAAATAGCACTGCATAATCTTCACTGAATAAAAATAAATATAATTAATCTTTGTTAAGGCTAAAAAAAGTGATTTTCACTTTCTATTTTAGTTTGATTAACATTGACACATTCAGCAGCAGGTTTATTAGGCTACGGTCACTTTAAGATCAAATGCACTAATCCAATATAAATATACGCATCAATTATCTCTCAATTATGTACGTTCATATACTGTAAGCCATAAGCGACTATGTTTATGAGTAGGGTTGGGTATCGTTTGAATTTGAACGATTCTGATTCCGATTCCTTGTTTCGATTCCGGTACTGAACGATTCTCGATTCCGATTCTTTTAAGAGGCAGGGTCAAAAAAGTTTAGCTAACCTTGCTAACCAACTGTCTTTTTGAAGGAAATACTCCTTCTGTCACAAATACTCCCTTTGTCACAAATTGAGCATTTTGCAGATATTTCTGTTATTTTTAGAAAAGTGAAGCCTAAATTTTGAACCGCCGACATAAGCTACTCATGTTCAACTCGCACGGTTATGCCAACACTTCCAGTAAACGCTTTGGTGTTGTTCAGCGGTTTCTTCTTCTGGTCGGCGGACTGTGAATATCGAAAACTAGGAATTCGAAATTTTATCTTTTGAATGATTCCGGAAAACCGAAAAGTTAGTCCCGGTTCCAATCGATACTCAATTTTCGATACCCAACCCTATTTATGAGAATACTCACAGAGACAAGCATTTTCACATCGTTTTGCTTGTGTGTGTGTGTTCGTTCAAGACAAGAGAACTGAATTCGATGCTGGTGTGTTGCAATTAATCCTGAGAATCATGCGTGTTTTGAACCTTGGTGCCTTTTCCCGAACGGTATCGCATTTGCAACCAATTTTCAACTGATCTTGGAAACAAACTTAAGTACGTTGTTTTTTCCCTGCATTTCCCAGGCCGTTCCTCCTCCTGCCCCCGCTGATGGAGTGGATGCGCGTGGCCATCGTTCACTGCCGAGCATCGCCGCAGCTTATTGGTGGACAGTGATGATGTCAGACAGACAGCGCGGCTCCTCCTGCCTGGGTTAAGACTGCGAGCCCAGACTACTAAAGTAAGACTTTCATATCATAAAACATCCTGACTAACAATGAGTAAAGAATCCTATAACATCAGCTAAATCTACAGACCAGATTATCAGAGAGACACAGAGGGTGGGCTCTTTTGATAATCAGCTAAAACCACACCATTGCCCTGAACACCTTAGCAACCACAGAGCAACACCCTAGCAACATTAAGAATACCTTAGATATTGTAAAGCAAGGGGCATCAAATTTCATGCTGATTTTAAAGGTGCTTTTTCAAGTTATCCAGTTGTGGTGACCTTGTTTTCAAGTATATTCTTTATTGCATTAAACAAACTGTTTTTATCACAACCTTGTTAGACTAATTAAATCTGTTTTAAAATGTCAACAGACTTTTAAAACACATAAAAAACACAGTCAGGCATAGACATGATCTCATGCTGACTCCTTAAATGTGACTCGACTGTATTAACACATTGGCAAAGAGCTGCAGCAAAGCCACAGATTTGATCTGATCCGCATGCTGATGTCAAAGCGTATTTCTTAATGATTTGAAAACACTTAGGAAAATACAGCACTCCACCCATGAAAGCATGTGATGACCAACACTATCCATTTCCCAACTCAATCTCTCACTCATCCCCTCACTCTCTCATCCACTCACTCATCCATCTTACTCATCTACTCTACTCATCCACTTCACTCATCCACTCACTCATCCACTCACTCATCCATCTCATTCATTCACTCACTCATCCATCATCATTTATCCACTCACTCATCCACTCACTCATCCACTCATTATTCACTCACTCATCACTCACTCATCCCCTCACTCACTCACTCATCTCACTCACTTTTCATCATCTACTCATCTCCATCTACTACTTCATTCATCATCATTCTCATCATCTCACTCTTATCCCTCACTCATCTCACTCTATCCCCTCATCTCACTTCATCTACTCACTTTATCCCTCACTCACTCTCTCATCTACTCACTCTCTCATCCACTCACTCATTCTCTCATCATTCTATCTCTTTCATTCCACTCACTCATTCTCTCATCATCTCATACTCACTTCATTCATCTTCATCCACTCACTCACTCACTCATCCACTCATCTCACTCACTCATCCACTCACTCACTCTCTTATTCCACTCTACTCGCTATCTCATCCACTCACTCTTTCATCCACTCACTCACTCTCTCATCCATCTCACTCGCTGATTTCATCCACTCACTCTTTCATCCACTCACTCACTCTCTCATCCACTCACTCTTTCATCCACTCACTCACTCTTTCACCCACTCTCTCATCCACTCACTCACTCTCTCATCCACTCACTCACTTCTTCTCATTCACTTCACTCACTCACTCACTCATTTACTCACTCACTCACTCATTATTACTCTATTATTTATCTCACCTTCTCATTCATTATTTCATCATCACTCACTCACTCACTCACTCACTCACTCACTCACTCACTCACTCACTCTATCATCCACTCACTCGCTCTCTTATCTCACTCATCTCATCTTTACTCTCACTTCACTCACTCACTCACTCATCACTCACTCACTCACTCACTCACTCACTTACTCACTCACTCACTCATCCACTCTTTCATCCACTCACTCGCTCTCTCATCCGCTCACTCACTCTCTCATCCACTCACTCACCTCCTCCTCATTTCTGTGTGTTTTCTAACTCTTCTTCTGTCTTGTGTAGGCCGGAGTGCTGTTTCAGTTCCTTCAGGCGTCTGGATGCCAGAGCGGCCACAGATAAGTTCCAGCTGGACCTGGGCTTCCGCATGCTCAACTGTGGCCGCACTGCATCTCATCGGCCAGGCCATCGAGCTGTTGGGGCCAGATGGTGTCAACAGCATGGACGACCAGGTACCGTAAGATCAGAACACCCCGTCAGCAACTGAGACCAAACTATACGTCATTCTGTTACACGGATAGGATGTTGTGGCTCCAGATGTCCAACTCTGCTCTCTCTGCACCTGTGTAGGGTATGACCCCGCTGATGTACGCCTGCTCAGCTGGAGACGAAGCTTTAGTCCAGATGCTGATTGACGCTGGAGCCAATCTGGATGTGGCGGTATGTACCACCAGTTGCTATATTAGTCTGTCACTATTTTTGGATTTTAAGGCCTGTTTTACCAAGTTAAATGGGATTAAATGTCCTTAAATATTTAGCAAAAATAAATAAAAAAGAGCAAAACCGATGCCAAATTTTAAGCCTCCTTTGAGGAAAAAAGTTATTTGAATACATATTTCTATGGACAAATACACTATGTGTTTTTAAAATTTCAAATATTTTAATCTTCCAAAAATGTTTTGATAACCTGTTGTGATGTAGATTGATAATTTGTCAGATTGTTTTTTATTGTAATGTTGTAAATGTTTCTTTTGTGAAGAAATGGAAAACATCCCTGTATGAAAGCTGACTGTTTTTGTGTTCAGGTACCCGTTTGCTCTCCCAAACACCCTTCAGTGTACCCAGACAGCCGCCACTGGGTGGCGCTCACGTTCGCTGTGTTACATGGACATATATCAGTTGTTCAGGTAAAGAGATGCTTGTTTTTGCCAAAACCAGTCAAGAGAAACCCCACAGCTGTTTTCTAAAGATTTCATTGGTCATCCTTGGCCTGGTTAACATTGAGAATTAAATGTGGTCTGGAAACCACATGTTCAATTTCTCGTATTTGAGGCGTGGGTTTTCAAATGCCCAGAGCCGTATTATTGGGTGCTACGAATGTCTATCAAATGCGGCTGTACGTCTATCAATTGTGCTCAGAGTGTTCCCGTGCTCCCTCCCTGTTCTGTGATTGGTTCCCTATTTCAGGGGAATAAAAATCACGCTGTGGCAAGGCAGAATGGGGAAACCCAGGCTAGGTCATCATACAACACTGAAACAAATACTAACCCTGAACCCTGAGTGTCGTGATAGATCCATCCATATTTCCTGACTGAATCCACACAAGTCTTCTTTACAAAGTAAAATTGTATTGGTCACATGATCAAGTTGTTTGGCTTCGGGACAGGATTTGCACTGAACTAGTGTGGGGAAACATCACATTGTTTTACTACTTTCTTTCTTTTTTTATACAATTGGTTCTGTAATTGATCTGAATATATGATACTACTGACATCCATGTATGTCTTACAAAAAAGTATACTTCAAGATTTCCAATTAACTTGATGTAGCAAGTATAGCATACTAAAATCAATGTACAAGTAATATACTTGCAAGTGTACTATTTCAATACATACTGGAACTAAACTGGCCTATCTCTTAGTTATATAAAAGTAGTGTACTTTAAGTGTTACAATGGTAAACTTGTACACAAATAGGTAACATCAAAGTTTTGCTTTTGTACGACAACTATACTGTTAAGTTATTTTAAGTTATAGCCATGGTTTCACAACCAGGGCTTAGATTAAGCTGGAATTAGACATTGGTTCAATTAGGATTAGCTTTTATAAACATGCCTTGAGAAAAAAATAAAAAAACATTATTGATGTGCAATTGGCATCTTGAGAGAAAACAATGTCATTGACATTTTAGGATATGTTTGTGCAAGTTGACTTCAGTTAAAACAGCTCAAACATGGATTTTAATCTGGGACTAGACTAGCCTGACTTTGTCATACTCATTTTCCTATCGAAAGATGAGTCTGAAACCCCTCCGTCTGGCTTTGATTATTAGGCGTGTCTAAACCGAACCAGGAAAAAACAACAACTCTGCACTCAATTGGATAGTCAGTAAACCTACAACCAATCAGAGCAATGCAGTAAGTCAGCTACTTTGCACCTACAGAACGTAGCCTAACTACTTATTTTAGAAGTTAAATAACGAGTGTTGCTTCTTTTACTTACGCCTTTCATGAGTGCAACCAAAGGAGAAACCACAACGACCACAGGCTTTTCATTACGTCCCATCTTCTTACCGACCGTCAGAGCCTGCTGATAAGTTACACTTTTCCCAAATCATGTGGGACGGCAAAAATATCTTTCCAATCGACAAATGCCTTGATTGCAGTTTTCTGTTTGTCTATTAAAATGAATGCGCTGTCGAATTATTTCAAAACAGACGCGAACAGCGGAATCTATACATCTTTTCTCCAGCTGCAGTCATCTCTGAGGGAAGACAGTTCAGCGCTCTTTGATAATGTGATGATTACGTCCCTTCAGATCACCTGTCCATCACCGTATAAAGCCTGCCCTGGCAATTTGATTGGCCTGATGATTTCTGAACCGATCATAATTACTCCTCAATGGATCGAGTCCAGACCGAACTTCCCGTCCAAAAAATGTTGTGGGCGGAGTTTGGGCTGGCATCCAGGCTAGGACTAGACAACATTGCCTCATCTGTGAACTGGGGGATTGACTTCTAGCCCACTTTTTAGTTAATAAAATACAAGTATACTCTCAGCAAACTAATTTGAATAATACTCCAGAACTTAACATTATGCTTATAGCACTCAAGTATACTACACGGTTCCTAAATTTGTATTAATTGTAAATTGACCTTCAACAGTACTTTAAAACAAGTCTAGGCCAAATGTATTTTTCAGTAGAAGCAAAGCATACGAAAGTATACTTTTAAGTCTATCTCTGACAAGTCTACATAAAGTAGATTGAAAGTATACACTCTTATCTGTTGTTTAATGTATGTATACTTTAAATCACACTTAAAATAAACCATTTTTGTAAGGCGTGTAGTAATATTCACTTCAGTTGTAGCCACACAATGTAGGTTTGATCCTTGTGTTTATTGTTAGCTGTAGTTTTTGCGGTTACCTTCTTTACATGTATGCTTGTCTGTCTCTTCAGCTTCTATTAGATGCCGGGGCAAACGTGGAAGGAGCAGCCGTGCGTTATGGACAGGAGAGTAATGCCGAGACACCTCTCCAGCTGGCATCTGCAGCAGGTGTGTGTCTTTGTGTGTGTGTGTGTGTGTAGCACTATTCCAAGAGCCTCAGCCTCTGTCTCACCAGCTCAGATTTACAGCCTGCCGGGGAAGGCTGGTCACTCCCATCCCAAACAGGAATCCCTAAAAATATGGGCATGTGTTAGCAGACCAGAGCCAAACTGTAGAGGCCACAAACTGTACGAGAGTTGACAGAATTGGGTCAGGAAGACGTGTTTTGCAACAATTCAGAGTGTTTTATAGGTGTGGAGACATTCAACAAGAGGTTCTGCAAGAGTTATATTTTGTTTTACCTTTAATAAGTAAAAGGTTTGGTATATTTAACCACTATCTGTCCTACTTGCTTCTAAATGCCTCATTGTGAGTAGGTGGGCCAAGTTTCTGAACTTCAATAGGCAATTTGTATAGTAAATGTAGGCGGTAGAGTTAATATTTCATTTTTCTGGTGTCAGAAATCTAAAGAGTAGAGTAGATTTTGGTGAAGAAAGATGTTGAGTTCTTAAAGTTCTAGAACATCAAGCTCTTTTATCTGTAAAGATCAAGGAAGAGTCGATTCCTCAAGACGTGACCCTTCCAAGATCATTACAGTAATGATCATGAATGTGTTCTTTTCTTTTACTGTGGTTCTCTCTCATTTATTCTACACATCTCTGCAACCTCACCATCTGTTTCTCCTTTCCTTCTCCTCCGGTCACTCTCACAGGGAATTACGAGATGGTTCAGTTTACTGCTGGCGCGGGGTGCAGATCCCCTGCTGAGGTCCCAGGACGGGAACACTCTGACTTCATCGCTGTATGAGGACATGAACTGCTTCAGTCATGCCGCTGCACATGGCCATAGGTAATGCCTCCCATCATCATACTAACACACTCGCGAACTCTGAATATGATCAGTTATGGCAACAAATACACAGCTGCATTACCACATAATGATCTCATCTCGTATTTAGCAAATATGACACTTCATATCTACAGAATATCAAATCATCCACATCCTATCTAGGCAATCATTCATCTATCTGGCCATATTAATCTGTCATATTATTCATTTCCATCTTTTGACTATCTGATTCATCTCTCTATCCAGCTATCATAGCTTTCTATCAATCTTTGTCCAATAATTCATTATCCATCTATTATCCACTCAGCCAACTGTATATCCAATCATTCATTACATGTCAATCTACCCATCTATCTGTCCAATCATTCATCAGCCAACTATCTAGCTATCTATATGTCCAAGTATTTATTATCCATCCAATCAACCATCTATATACCTGACTAATCATTCATATCTACCCAGTCAGAAATCTGTCTGCCCATTTAAAGGGCACCTATTATGGCATTTAAAATGTTCCTAATATTGTTCTGGGAGTCTGTCCCCAACAACAGTTTGAATGAATGCAATGACAAAAAAAAAAACACTTTTGTTGTCTTATAATATGCATTTATTTTTACCTGATTTGCTCACCGACTTCCCAAATGATTCGTACAACGACTCATTTTCCCAAACAACTCCTTTGCGTGACGCTAATCTGCGGTGATTGGTCAGATGAGCCAGTCAGTTATTGTTTGTAAGCCCAACGCATAAACATATTGATAAAGCACTGCAGTACTACAAGACGCTCTATTCTTTATGACAACTCCAATAA
The DNA here is from genome assembly GCA_030378365.1 of Hybognathus amarus. Classification (NCBI taxonomy): domain Eukaryota; kingdom Metazoa; phylum Chordata; class Actinopteri; order Cypriniformes; family Leuciscidae; genus Hybognathus; species Hybognathus amarus. The sequence goes on from JAQIUQ010007241.1 coordinate 315,423, forward strand.
CAGCGACAAACATTTCACATATTTAAAAAAAATGACATTGGAGACCTAAGCTGCACTGAGCGTAACTTACACACACCACACACACACACACACACATACTTATTGCGCCTTCCCTCCTAGCGCCCTGACGCTACAAAACCCATAAAAGCAACAATTATTAATAATACTTACAGGTTCCCTTCAGAAACAACCGCCTTGCGAATCCACATTTGAATTAATTTATGTTTTTGAATGATTCGTCATTAAAATGATGAGAACACAATCGGGCTATACTGTTGTGGTAATCGTTGCAAATATGAACTCTAACCACCGATTCTTCACTTGCTCAAGTGGCTGAACTATCTTTGCATTGTAGAACACAGCGCCTTCTCGACATGATACTATTCAGCTGAAGTATTTGAATGTGTAGACTTCAAGTTTACACTTCCGTCTGCGCGCGCAGTAAGTGGGCGTGGCCGTTTCGTAACTACGTCACTACAAAACAGCTAATGACTCGTTTCAAAAACTTCATAGACTCAGAGTCGACTCTCACTTTTGAAAGACAATAACTTTTTTTATACGGTGCACTTTCAGATATAAATCTTTGCAGGATGTTTTCATTCCCTTAGAGCTATATTCCACACCACATGAACAGTCATTTTCAAAAATCCATGATAGGGGCTCTTTAATCATTTACCAGCTATCTATCCATCAATCTTATGTCCAAGAATTTCTATCTATCGACTATCTGATTCATCTATCTATCCAGCTATCATAGATTTCTATCAATCTTTGTCCAATAATTCATCAAGCTAACGTCTAGCTACCCATCTATCCAACTCTCTAGCTATCTGTCCATTCATTCATTATCTATCAGGCATCTTCCTATATTTAATCATTCATCAGCCAACTATCTAGCTATCTATATGCCCAAGTTTTTATTATCTATCCATTCAAGCATCTATCTGCCTGACCAATCATTCATATCTACCCAGTCAGATATCTGTCTACCCATTTAATCATTTACCAGCTATCATCCATCTTGCTTTTGTCCAAGAATTCATCATCTCTCCCACTATCTATATACCAGTGTATCAACATCTTTCCAATCATTCATTTTCTACCTAGCCAACTATCTACCCATCTATTCATTCTCCATCCTATCTAGATTTTTATCAATCTGTCCATCCATATGCCAAATCATTAGTTATCCATCCAGACAACCATGTATCTACCAACTAATGGAGAAGTATGTTCTGCAGGAATGTTTTGAGGAAGCTCCTCTCTCAGCCTCAGAAGGTGCGGGAGGACGTGCTCTCACTGGAGGAGATCCTGGCGGAGGGTGTGGAGGGCGAGACGCGGGCGTCCGGCAGGAACGGACACTCTCTCCCCCTCCTCCATCTCCCAACCTCAGCCTGCTGTCAGAAGATGCCCTGCCCAAGCTGTGCAAGGCCCGTATGAAAGCTCTGCAGGAGGCGTCCTTCTACAGCGCAGAGCACGGCTATCTGGACGTCACCATGGAGCTCAGATCACTGGGTGGGTTAGATGCATATATAGCAGATCTCCAGACAATACACTTAGTATAGATGATGTCAGAGTAACACTTTCATTAATTCATGATCAAATGATACGGTTTCAAGAAGCTGAGCTATCTAGCAAGTGCTTGATTATTTGCAAACTGTTCTTCATAATATGGTCTGATCCTGCAGGAGTGCCGTGGAAGCTTCACGTGTGGTTGGAGTCGCTGCGCAGCGCTCAGCTGAAGTCCAGAGACGGAGTTACGCTCTCACTTTCACGGGACTTCAGTTCCATCAAAGAGGAGGACTACTGTGAGGAACTAGTCAGCGTTGGGTTTCCTTTGATGTTTAACATCCTGAAAAAAAACAAGGTACGAAAAAACATGGATATTTCTTCATAGAAAATCCAATGTAATGACAAAAACAAATCTATATATAAAAATTGAGAATCTTATGCTTTTTGTACACCTAAAGACTTTGAAAAGATTTAGAAAAGACTTCAGCTCACATCTGAAGACTTGTGTTCACAGTTTTTAGTCTCAGATCTGAAGACTTGTGTTCACAGTTTTTAGTCTCAGACTAAAGATTTTACAAACACTGAATCTTGTAGTGACACTGTTTACAAGACTACAACTAGATTATTTAATCTTTTTATTCCCACCAAATTCCTCCCATCATGCTCAGCAGTGATTTAACAGAAATGGAGGAGAAGCGTTACAGTTAGTTTACATCAAAAAGACACACAGCTCGGAAAAGGCGCTCCTCTTTATCCACGGTCCATTTTCGCCTACTTAGCGCACATTGTGTTTCCACGTCCTATGACATGTTTCTTTGTTGTGACTGATTGCTTCCTGTTTCTGGTTTTCTGAGAACGATTATTGGTTGTGGATTGTTTTACGTCCCTCTAACTACTCTAGGACTTGCGATAATATCAAACATGTTTGGTATGAAAGACTAGAGAAAGTCTGGCATAATTCGGGTCACTGACTACAGATTATCCCCTCACATTTAACAATCAAGACGTCAGGAGCTCTGCTGACTGCGTGCGCACCTCTCCAAACGGACGAGGCATTTATACTTGATGCGCTCGCCGTTGTGCTATTCTGTGAAACGACAGGGGGCGAACTCGGAGTAATTCTCCTCTAAACCACCAGGAATCATGGCAGTGAAGAGACGCAACTGACGCTGCTAACGTGGCAAATGTGGCACATCCGAATTTCATTCATACCACCCATATTCATAGTTTTTTAACTGTACGTTCAGGCCGCCACCGACTTGAGCTTCCAAAGCGGCCGGAAGTCATTCATTTTCAATGGAAGCTGGCTTCTCTCAGCTGCAAGGAGCGTCAAATTCCTCGGCGTCGTGTTTTGGGCGTTTTGAGCGTCAATCAGAAAGTTGAAAGAAGCTCAACTTTATGGTAATGAGCTGTGACACGGTTCAGCGGCAAGCAGCGGCAAAACGCCAGCAACCAATCGGAATACAGACGTCCTTCACGCTGGCTGATTCCGGAGAAATACACGGCAACGCTTCCTTTTACAGTACAGTACTTACGGGGTACTTACTTAGAAAATACTGGCTAATATAAGGTAAGTACCTGGAACAGGGTTAGGTTTTAGGGGTAGGTTCAGGGTTAGTACTACAGTAGTTATTACCCAGTAATTGTAGTTAATAAAATAAGAACATAGTATTTACATGGGTAACTGGACTGTAAAAGGAAGCGTTACCAAATACACAATGTAAACTTTCGTTCCTACCAAAACATTAGCTCCGAGAAAATGGAAGAGAAGCTAATCATCGCCGTTGCTGTGATTCCTGCTGGTTTGGTATCATTTATGACATGACACTGTTTGGCAATATGGACCGCATGAGCGCAACTTTTATTTGAAATATTTACGAACGCTCGTTTCAAAGCGGGAATGCAATTAATTTGCTCATGGTGACACAGATTTGACCGCAAATAATAATAATAATAATAGCTAACTATTTTTTCCTGACCAAATGTGACCAAACGGTTTTAAAAACGGTTATTTAAATTATTAAAAAAGGTTTCTTCAATGTATTGCTTGTTTTAATCTGTTTATTACATTTCATGTTGTACACTTCTTTTCTCCCTGCAACGTCAGAGCGTTCAAAGTGTCAACAAGCTTCCTTGTACTTTTTGACAAGCGTCCTTGACAGGGCGGTCAGAGCTTCTTCGACGCTTAAGTCGGCGGCGGTGTGAACGCACAGTAAAGCCCGGAACACACCAAGCCGACTGTCGGCCGTCTGGCAGATTTTGTGCGTCGGCCAACTAAGTTTCCTCGGTGTGATATGCACGGTTCTGTGCCGTTGGCTGAAAATAGTCCTCGTCGGCTTTGTTTCGCATGATTCGACATGTTGAATCGGCGTTTGGCCGTTGGGGAAAGAGAGAACTCTGATTGGCTGTTCAGCTTAGTGAAAGAGTCAGTGCACGAGAATAAACTCAAAACAGCAAGCAAAGAAGTCAAAACGGTAAAGATAGAAGGCTGTTCTTATGTTACGTCATCTTACCTGAGTGTTCCTTGGTGAATATTTCAATATTAACATGAGCGGAGTAGAATAAAGAAAGTGTTCAGCAGGATTAATATTCAAAAAGGTAAGCACGCGCTGCTTTGTTTACGTTATATGTATCTGCAGCCGGCAGCGTCGGTTTTCCTTTTTGCATGACGAATATAGACTAATATATCCGCAGAAATAGACAGTTGGCTCATTAAACCCAGGTGTAGACCACACATTCTAGCTGACGGTCGCCTATAGTTCTCTCGGTATGTTCAAGTGCAGCTTTTTACCCCGACGAGAGCAGACGAGAGGCGACGACACAGTTGGCTTTCATCAGCGCTAGTTCGTTGGCATCGGCTTGGTGTGTTTTGGGCTTAACAGTCGCGAAGTAAATTCAAATGTTGCACCTACTCAGTACAGGACTTCTGAAGCAGCACTGTCTCTAGTTAAAACTTCCTTATGACTAATTCTTTCTTTTCCTTTATAGAACGAGGCAATAAACCAACAGCTGGGCATCATTTTTAGTCACTGTTACGGTCCTGCTCCACTTCCTCCCATCCAAGAGAAGAAGCCCGCACTCTCCGCTCAACTTGGTAATTCACTCCATCTTAGTACAAGTTATAATTATGAATTGGCAACACTGACTGGATCCACATTAAAATGACCCAACATTGATTTAAAATTCAAAAACTAAATACAAAAACTGTTTGTCATTGATTCTGGTAATTTCGCTTTATTTACAAGTTGTTGTTCATTTTCTTATATTTAGCAAATTCTTTAATTTGTGTTTTGTCTGTAAATGATTAACCTGTTCAAATCTTGAGTAAGTCCGATTCCTCCTCTTTCCGCAGACCCTCACTTCCTGAACAACCCAGAGATGTCTGACGTGACATTCCTAGTGGAGGGGAAACCGTTCTATGCTCACGGGGTTCTGCTGCTCACAGCGTCCGACAGGTGAGCCCAAACAATGTGTTATCTTGCAACACGCGTCTCTGCAGATGATTTTATTTGGACAGAACTGAACTGTTGTGAATAAAGGATGTTTGCTCTGGGATCAGGTTCAAAAGTCTGTTGGCACTGAACGGGTCGGACGGCTCTCAGCCCCGCAAAGACATTGAGATCAGCAACATCAAGTACAACATCTTCCAGGTATGAACACTCTTATGAACCCGTGCGAAAACATGGCGTTGTTCCGAGATGTTATCAGAAGTTAATTGCGATCTTGTTGTGTTTATCCAGATGATGATGTCATACCTGTACTGCGGGGGGACAGAGTCTCTGAAGATGGGCGTCTCAGAGTTACTGGAGGTAAGACAAACAAGATACAGTCCAACCCAGAAAAGTACGGCCTTTGCCAATGAAACCGCAAGGGAATCTTCTTTATGCAGTGGGACCTCTTGAGTTTATATCTGCAATAATTTAAGATGAAAATGTTTTCACAATCATTGATTGGACAGTAAAATATGGTTGTAGATTGAAGCAAGTAATAAGACGCTATAAAAAAAAAAGCATTGTTCACCCTTTTGTTTTTTGTTTCCCTTCTGTAGTTGCTGTCAGCGGCCAGTTTGTTCCAGCTGGGGGCGCTACAGCGGCACTGTGAGATCCTCTGCGCTCACAGCATTGACCTTGACAATGCTGTGAACATCTACCACACTGCTAAGGTACAGATATACCATTGTCTACAAAATATTATGTAAAATCATAAAAAACTATTTTATACAGTAAATATATAATATCTAAGTATGTACAATTGTAAAATTATAAACAAACTGGTACTTTTTATCCTAATGTTCTGACTTCACAGTTCTGAGAAAAAAAAGGTCAGAATTGCGAAATACAGGCCAATTCTGAGGAAAATATTACAATAAGCTTGCAAGTGATGGAAACTAGCTTCTACGGAAGCCCTGAACGGCAACGTAAAAAGTCGAAATATTTAGAGAGTACAAAAACAGTCTTCAGTAGAAGCTAGTTTCCATCACTTGCAAGCTTATTGTAATATTTTTCTCAGAATTGGCCTGTATTTCGCAATTCTGACCTTTTTTTCTCAGAACTGTGTGACAAAGTCAGAATATTGAGATAAAAAAGTCAGAATTGTGAAATACAGGCCAATTCTGAGAAAAATATTACAATAAGCTTGCAAGTGATGGAAACTAGCTTCTACGGAAGCCCTGAACCGCAACGTTAAAGAAAAAAAAACATTTCGAGATTAATGTCAACATTATTCAGATTCTTTTTGATGGCATGTGTTTGTTTATAATTTTATATTATAATTTTTCATTGTGTTTGGATGCATTGATGCGATTGATCGCGATCGTTTAATCGTTTCACAGCCCTATGACAAAGAAAATGTCATAAATGTTAAAAATGTAAGAATTATTAGCGAAGTGTCTCCCCAGGCCTAATTGATGTATGCGTTTCCCCCAGGCTCACGGTGCGCAGGAGCTCAGCACATACTGTGAAGGTTTCTTCCTGCAGAACATGGCCGGTTTGTTGGAGAGGGAAGCCTTCCGGGCGCTGATCCTGGGATCCGGGACGCGAGGCGGATCCGGGAAAGACTCGCTCCTGGAAGAGCTGGAGGCGACGTTAGCGCACAGACTACGCTCGCTGTTAGTGACTTCTCGTGTGTGAAAGAAAAAGACGGAAAAATAGAAGGAAATACACAAAGAAGAAAGGACATGAATGTGTAAGGTGTAAAGACGATATGGAAAGCCTGTGAAATATGAAAAGGAAATGCTGTTGAAAAAAAAAAGACGGACTGACTGAAGTTGAGCTTTGTGGACAGTTTTTATGAATTCTAAAAAATAATCATTTAATGGACACAAGCTTGACATTAAATGCTGCAGCGTTTGTGTGGCTAAAGCTATTGAACTAAAGTATGTTAAGATTGTGGACAACAGTTTCCCCACACCTAAAACAGACACCATTTTGTACAGAGTTTGGCTAAAGTGGGAGGCTGGAGCATATCTATTTTCCCTTCATTGTTGTTTTATTTTAAGCTATTATAGATGAATCTTGTAATGGAGAAAAAACAAGGACATGTTCTATTTAAAAATGTGAGATTATTTAAGTTGCTATTTTATCTTGTTTCATGCTAAGCAAATAAAGTTATATATAAAACAATTTTGCATCTAAAATGTTATCTAAAATGCAACAAGACCAAGACCACAATCAAGTATGCAAATATTACAATGGGTTCATTGCAGTCTTGTGTGTGTGTGTGCGTGGGTAGGTGGGTGTGTGTGTGTGTATATATACATATATATATATATATATATATATATATATATATATATATATATATATATATATATATATATATATATATATATATATATATATATATATAAGTCTGCCTACAAAACTTGACATGTTAAGCTGGTAAACACTTTAAAGTTTAATTTAAAAATGAGACTTTGCTGCCATCTTCTGGTTATTGAGAGCACTGCATGCTGTTAAACTGCTTTCTGATTCATAACTGTGTTCAATCAATGAAAAAGAAAATAAAGGAGAAAAACAGTGAGGTCAACTTACCAGGCTTGACAGAAACACCCACAAGTACTGATGAAAACATACAAAAACACTTTCCAAACTGGGAATTCGCAAACTCCTAATAAGGGAATAAAACTGCAGCGGTGTGTGAGAACAGAAACACCAAACGGCGCACTCAATAATTTTACAAGTACCACAAAATTAAATGAACCGTTCCTTTTATGTTCACTAACTTACATAAAGAGATCTAGACCCCGGTCCTATCAGTGGCCAAATAAAAATTGATTTATAGTCTACTCTTAGAGTGGGTCTTATGAGATCACATGATAAGTGGTTGTGTGTTTAGCATATTTCTAGTAACTGAGAACATTTCTGTTAAGCATTTTGTTGCTGCATCTGTATAAATCCAACACAACTGTCAAAACACTGCGAACAAAATATTACTACATTATATAAGCTTTAAGTTATGGAAGCTTGTTTCCGCCACTGACTAAAATGATTTAAAAGATAGTTGACTTTTATCTCAATATTCTGACTTTGTCACACAGTTCTGATAGAAAAAAAGGTCAGAATTGTGAGATGCAGGCCAATTCTAAGAAGAATATTGCAATTTCCTTTTTTATTTTTTATTCAGTGATGGCAACAAGCTTCTACGTAAGCCCTGAACCGCAACGTAAAAAAAAATCTGTAAAAAAAAAAAAAAATATATATATATATATATATATATATATATATATATATATATATATATATATATATATATATATATGTATGTATTTTTTTTACAGATTTTTTTATAGCATTTCGAGATTAAATTCGAAACATTTCGAGATTAAAGTCGAAACATTTCGAGATTAAACTCGAAGCTCGAAACATTTCGAGATTAAAGTCGAAACGTTTCAAGATTAAAGTCGAAACATTTCAAGATTAAAGTCGAAACATTTCGAGATTAATGTCGAAACATTTCAAGATTAAAGTCGAAACATTTCAAGATTAAAGTCGAAACATTTTCGAGAATTAAAATCGAAGTTGAACAACATTTCAGCGAATGTTTCACACTGTGTGTGTTTTGTTTCAACAAAGGAAATTCAACAGGTGCAAATCTACCAGCACAAGGCTACCATTATAGGACGTTATAAAATATACTTTGCCGGAATAGACTTTAGCCTATAGGAAAACCAACCCGGAAAACGTCTCGGTTACTGGTGTAACCCTCGTTCCCTGAGTAGGGAACGGAGACGTTACGTCAAGGAGTGAAGGAGAATGGGGGGGGGGGGGGGTTCGCATAGAAAGCCAATCCTCTTCGAGTATTTAACAATGAGCTAATGGCATGAAAATGCCTTGGGCCTGCGGAATTTGCATAGCGTACTCCGCCCACCGTGTGGGTATAAAAGGAGGAAGTGAGCGCAACCGCAGTATGTCTTCGCTGAGGAGCCAAGACTGAACTCAGGCGTCTACCCAGCGGTACAGCAGAAGTGGCAAGGAGATGTAACGTCTCCGTTCCCTACTCAGGGAATGAGGGTTACACCAGTAACCGAGACGTTCCCTTTCGTAGACACTCCGAGTTACGTCAAGGAGTGACGGAGAATGGGGGTCTGTGCCATCACGCTATCTTACAGCTGTCTTCCAGTGCCCTGCGAAAGTCTAGACCCCTGAACTTAGGTTATAACCAGGAGATCCTACTTTGACACAGGAATACCAAGGTACACTGGGAAACATATCTCGGGAGGTACATGCTACCAGATGCCTACCGAAGGGAGGACTTACGAATACGCATGTGGCCGATTAGGGACTACACATGGCGTCTCGTGGATGATGCTCTGGCGGAAGTGATGGTTGCCGCCACCACAGGTGGCAGCGAACTCAAACCTGCCTCGTCCCATCCAGGAGCCAGACGTGTAGCCTCCAGAGATTGGGACGAGGGTGCCATAGAGTGCCCCGTCTCTGAGTGAGTAGGTCTTGCCTCAGAGGGATAGGCCAAGGAGGTGCTGTGACGAGGAGCATGAGTTCGGAGAACCGCGTCTTGGTGGGCCAATAAGGGGCTACCAGCAGGACCTGCTCCTCGTCCTCCTTGATCTTGCACAACACCCATGCAAGAAGGCTCACTGGGGGAAACGCATACTTGCGTGGGCCCGCGGCCAGCTGTGCGCCAGCGCATCTGTGCCGAGCGTGCCCTCGGACAGGGAATAAAACTGGGCGCAGTGGGATGAGTCCTGGGAGGCGAACAGGTCTATCTGTACCTCCCCGAACTGGTCCCAGATCAGCTGGACCGTCTGGGGATGGAGTCGCCATTCGCCGGAGATAGGGCGGACCCGTGACAGCTCGTCGGCCTGCCAGGTTCCGGTCTCCTGGAATGTACACTGCACGAAGGGACCTCAGGTGCTTCTGACTCCATAGCAGGAGGTGGTGAGCGAGCTGTGACATCTGACGTGAGCGTAGACCACCCTGGTGGTTGATGTACGCTACTGTAGCGGTATTGTCTGAACGGACAAGTACGTGTTGACCCCTGAGCAATGCTCGGAAGCGGTGCAGGGCCAGGCGTACTGCCAGCAGCTCGAGGCAATTGATGTGCATGAGGCGCTGGGGTCCTGTCCAGGAACCCGCGGCTGCGTGCCCATTGCACATGGCCCCCCAACCCGTGGTGGATGCATCCGTGGAGACAACGAGATGCCTGGAAACTCGCTGAAGAGGGACACCTGCCCGTAAAAAGCTGAGGTTCGACCACGGGAAGAAGGTTTGGCGGCACGCTGGAGTCACTGCAACTCGGAGCGAGCCGCGATGCCATGCCCACCTCGGGACTCGAATCGTGAAGCCACAGCTGAAGCGGTCTCATATGAAGCAATCCGAGCGGCATTGCGGATGCCATATGCCCCAGGAGCCTCTGAAAAAGTTTCAGTGGAACCGCACTCTTGCCCTCGAACTGTCGAAGACAAGTCAGCAGTGAGTGCGTGCGTCTTCTTGGGGACAATGAAGTAGGGGCTGTAAAACCCGGACCTCACCTCGGCTGGAGGGACCGTCTCGATCGCACCCTTCGCCAGCAGGGTCGCAATCTCCGCTCTCATGACCGGGGCATTGCCACCGACCATAGTGTAGCGAACTCCCCTGAAACGGGGAGGAGACTGTGCGAACTGAATCGCGTAGCCGAATCTGATCGTTCTGATGACCCAACGGGACAAGCCGGGGAGCTCTAACCAAGCTTCCAGGAATTGAACCAGTGGGGTCATGCGAACCACAGACGTCCTCCCAGAGGGGCAGCAGGACGGGGAGACTGGCATGCGCCCGGGAGTTACCCGTGCGGATGCAGAGTCGAGCTCCGTTCCCCGACAGAAGAGATCAGGGAAGGACCAGCATTCCACAGGGGTCTGTTCTGTGGGGGGTCTGGCGATAGAGGGGGGGGAGTGGCGAGGAACAACGCACGCTCCATTCCGCACCCTCAGAGACAGAGAGGAATGAGAGGGTTCGACGTGCTGGGAAGTGAAGCGCACTCATTGCTGTCTGTGTGCTCAGTGATGTCAAGTCTTTCTTTAACCAACTCAGGGTGCTTCCCACCCGTGGGTGAGCAGCGGGGAGCTGAGAACAAAAGATTCTCCCTCGGCCCTCCACCGGGGGAAGGAGGGGGCCTGCTACCACCTCCTGGGAAACACTTGACTTCATCAATGAGCAGCCCGTCTCAGGAACGCCGCTTCGCCTGGCGTTCAGCGGGCGTGCGGCCTGAGGGGGCTGCGACGCCGGCCTGCGGCCTTCTCCACGACCCTTCCGGGATGAAGGCTGCTGCTGGGGAGCAAGGGGAGCTGCAGGGAGGCGTCCTCGGCGGGAAGCAGAAGGAGGCGCCTGAGCCGACGGCAGGGTGGAGGCACAGCTGACCGTCAGGGCAGAATATGCTTGATGTCCTCCATCTGCTTCTTGGCAGTCAGAGAACTACTGGGCAAAGTCCTCGACTGCACCGCCGAACAGGCCAACCTGGGAGAGGGGGCGTCGAGCAGACGAGTCCGCTCGGCGTCCTTTGTGTCTGCCAGGTTGAGCCATAGGTGGCGCTCCTGGACCACACTAGTGGCCATCACCTGACCAACGGAGCGAGCGGCCACTTTCAGTCGCCCGGAGAGCGAGGTCGGTGGCCGCTCGCAGTTCGTTAAAGGCCGATTGGTCAGTCCCCCCCTCGTGCATATCTCTGAGCAGTTTCGCTTGGAAAACTTGCAAAGTGCTCATCGCATGCAGGGCGGAGGCTGCCTGTCCCACAGCTCTATAGGATCGCGACGCCATAGACGACGAGAACCTACAGGCTTTGGATGGGTGCTTAGGAGCCCCATGGGAGGAGGCGCTCTGCGGACACAGTTGCATTGCAACAGAGCGCTCCACCGGAGGAATCCCAGCGTACCCACCGTCAAAGGGAAGAAAGGCGGGGGAAGCTGGAGCGCGCTCTCGTGAGGTCAAAGGGGCCTTCCAAGTGTGCGTCAGTTCCGCATGCAGCTCGGGAAAGGGAATTGGGGTCGGCTGTGGCCTTGCGGCAGCAGCTTTCCCCAAAAAACAATTATCCATCCGCGAGAGATCGGGGCAGGGCGGAGGGTTCCACTCTAACCTGATGCTTGCGGCGGCCAGAGATAGCTTGGCCGTCATCTCGGGATCAGACACTGCCAATCGACAATGCCTACGAACAGGCAGACGTCAAAACCGATTAGGCGCTCGCTGGCTCTACCACTGTGGCAGGAGGTGTGGCCCGAGGTTCTCTCGTCGGGTCTTTGTTCCACACCGTCACTGTCAGATCACCCTGTCCGCGGAGTCGGAAAGCTTCTAGAAGAAAGAAGCAGAACGAGTAGCGGGCACGGGGACTCTCACTTTGGTTCAGATCATTGAGTCTCGAATCGCAGTGTAGAAATGGTCATGTTCCCACAGAAGGAACATGACTCATCCACGAACGCTGCTGCTGCTGCATGCTGAATGCCCAGACACACAGAACAGCGATCGTGACCATCAGAGGACGAAATGAATCGACCGTCACCCAGAAGAACACGGGCGAGCCATCTTTAAAAAGACGTGCCACGTGCAGCTCTTTTAGTGGAGAGGAGAAATTCGCTCTTTCAGTGCTGAGGCGACCAGGGAGAAGCGCAGAAGTCTGGCAGACCACTGCACAGTCGACAGGCAATGCAGAATCCCGGCTGGGTTACCGCCGTCACACCAGCACTGAAGAGGTTTCGTCTCGAAGAGTTTTAGTCAGTGAGAAATGGCTTAAGGAGTGAAGAAGTCTCTTGGCTCTGAAGCAAAAACATACTGCGGTTGCGTTCACTTCCTCCTTTCTATACCCACGCGGTGGGCGGAGTGACGTATGCAAATTCCACAGCCCCAAGGCATTTTCATGCCATTGGCTCGTTGTTAAATACTCGAAGAGGATTGGCTTTCTATGCGAGAACCCCCATTCTCCGTCACTCCTCCGACGTAACTCGGAGTGACTACGAAAGGGAACTATAATAGCAGAGAGGGACAAAAAGTGCTAGGCCAACGCGTTTCCACAATGTGTTTTCGTTCAGAGCCAGCTGTCACGTGACTGAAAGCAGCAGAAATGGAGGAGCAGAGCAGTGAGAGGCGCTCTACACTGCTCTGCATTATTTTTGATGGCAGACCATACATATGCAGAGTCACAGGAGAAGGAATCCTCCGTGTCCAGAAGGAAACGTGACCAGAGATTACAAAAAAAAAACAAAAAACAAGTGCTATTAGAAAACATCCTGTTACAGATTTTTGGTACATAGCGGCTACCGTAGATGTAACACAAATTTGAAAAAGCGAGGCGCTGGAGAGCACAATTCGTTTGAATACAAAATACAATTTCACCGCTAGATGGGACAAATTCCTACACAATGTCCCTTTAACAAAAAAACAACAACAATCATTCAGCAAGTCATTGCATTCAGGTCTAAATTCAATGATAGGATGTCTTACCTGCCTGTTACCCTGTGAATGTGTTTCCATCCCTCCGCACACTGCCGCGCAGACATCACATGTCATCAGCTCGTTCTGAGTTGTAGACAGACGTCAGTCACCAAGTGCCACTCACAAACACCAGCCGACTTTTACAGTTCCTCCTGAACCAAAACAACGAGCTAGTGCTGCGTTCACCCCAAAGTCGTAACCGTAATAACGAGATGGCCACCCGTGACGTTCTACCTGGACCTGTTCACATCCTTAAGCACTATTCGCACGGGATTAGTATTACCTGGGGACCATGTGTGAATTTGAAATTACCCACCCACATCTGAATTTCGTGTGGCGCATTCACACGGGATAAGCGAAGCCTGTGATTTTACTCGAATTTACTGACTTATCTCCCGGATATGATGTCATTAGGCTATAGCTTTGAAATGTCTTGTCTTTATTATGTCTAGTTGTATATAATAAACAGAAGAATTGTCCTTACCATATCCTGCTAAACATGTCATTCATCTCCATCTAATCGTTCTTTTTGTTTTTGCTCTTCTGATGGTATAGCTTTCTCTTTCTGCAAATTGTATAGTAGCGATATGACCCCACACCCAAAATACTATCAAAACACTCCAACTCAGCCTCTATTCTCCGTGAAAGATGGATAAAAAGGCGCAGATGAAACAAAAACCTTGAAAAATGATATACGATACGGCCAAATAACAGAGATGTGCATTCGCACGGAACTAATATCACAGGACCTCGGTGTTCGGCGAAATATAGTAGTTAATTTGCGGGGAAGATCACAGACAAACTCCGCAATTATTACAAATTACTACAGGTCACCAGATAATACTTAATCCCAGTCCGAATAGGGCTTTAGACTTGGATTAATGCGTTTCTATGTCAACATCATCAATGCCGAAGTGAATCTGCAGCAGTCAGAAGGTACAACTACAGCGCTGTAAGTTGTACGGTCATTATAGACCTTATTCGATCGGCGTCATCAGTGTTTGCGGGGCCATTTTGTCTGACATAGAAACCACGGAAATGGTCAGTCTGTCGATGGACAAGCAAGGTAGCGTCGGGATTATCCATGATATTATTATCACTTTTTATATTTTTTAAACAGCATGATGGTGTTGTGTAATACACGGCTGTTCTAACAACAGCAATAAGAACATCCGAGTTAGTTTTTATGCGATAAGATACCGACTGTCAGAAAACGTGAAGGGAAGGAGACAGAGTTGAGACAGCGCAGGAGAGGCTAGCTAGGATAAATAGGCTAAACTTTCAGCCAATTCCTCACAGAAAAGTCTGTTCCTATCATTTTACCACAGGTTTCACACATAATCCATGTGCAATCCATGTGCGGTGTGTATACGGCACAGAAGCAGGATGAAAGTGTTTTAAATATGCTACGTTTGCAGTGCATAACTGATCCGCGGCTGTAACGTTACCACAAACACCATGGTACTCACTATTTTTATTAACACATACTCATTATTTCAACAACGTAAGCCAATTATTCCATGAATTACTTCAATATATTAAGTTGCTCAAAGCAGTACTTAAAATCATAAACATTTTAAATGAAAACTTAAAGGGGTGATTACTGAGAAACAATTTTCCTTGAGCTTTTGGCATCTAAGAGGTCATCATATTATATAAAGAATATCCTGTAAGTTTCAGAACTGAAAACGACCTTGTTAGTCCAATAAAAGCTTTTATTGACACCAGCCTGCAACAAACCACAGTGTGGAAGTATGACGTCAATAATGCTAAAAACCCCATCCGCATCAACGCCTACTTCAACACGTTTAGCCCCGCCCACCGATTCGCGCATTCACGCATACCTCATGATGACAAACCGGAGCGAGCTACCAGCAATAAACATTCCGTTGACAAAATGTTGTGCCGTGCCTAGCTGTGGAAGAAGACAGTTGCTGCAAAAGCTTCCTCTGGATTCCAATATTAGGAATGCCTGGTTCAAATTTGTTTTTAATGACGTTCCAGCAGATGAGTGTAAAACATTATCCGTATGTTCGCTTCATTTCACCGAGGATTGTTTTGTGAACAAGAGCACAGTTCGAGGCTGGATTTGCCGACCGATTAAGAGAAAGAACGGTGATGTGCCGTCTATATTGGATCTGACAGGAATTGTGCAACACACGGACTCTGGGTCGAACATGTATGGGCGAATCCGGTTGCCATTTGACAACATTGGACGTTTTCCCCCACGTGCACCGACGGGTGAGTTAAACTCATTATAATATAAGAGGAGAAATGAAGATGACACAGATATGCATTTTGTGCATGACCTAGAAGTATTTATTCAGCGATCGGGGGTTAATCTGTTAATCTGATTTAATCTGTACGAACATCATTGTTGTACAGAACATGATTAGTCTATGTTACCTACTATTTTGGATCCAACAGGAGTGGTGCAACACACTTATGTGAGTAATATTTTTATTTTAGAAATAATAATATACTCGGCTAGCATTGCATTGTTACAGATCGTTTGATATCTAATAATTATGTGTATTTGTCTACAAGTATCCGTTGTATTTGAGGTGCTGTTGGTTCATTGTCCTGCGATTCGGGATCGGACTCTGGGTCAAACATGTATGGGCGAATCATTCCGGTTGCCATTTTACAACAGTGGTTTTCAAAACAATCCCCCCACGTGCACCTAAGCCGAAACCAATGACAGAGTTGAAGCTCATTATAATATGCAAAACTGTTATCCACTCACAGCAGTGGGCGTTTACTTCCTATCTTCAATGCGATAAGCCCATAAAATCCGAGCATTTTTCAAGTAGGCTGAAAACTAGGAAAGAAAATAGCCCATAACTTATTAATTTTTATGTTGTTGAACGTAAAAAACCAAGCGAACGTTCATAAGTTGACCTCAGACAACAAAACAAAAACATTTAAAAAGCCGTTCATGACCCCTTTAAAATTGACAAAAACAACCGACTCTCATGCCTTTTCTTTTGCACTTACATTTTAATACAACAAATCTTGCATGTCACAAAGCACTTGTTTTTCCACCTCCATGAATGAGATGAGTGTCGTTCATGTTGCCTTGTTGAGGTAAATTGTAGTTTGTGCATTATGCGGATTACTGTATTATCGAGATCGTTATAAATATCCGGATAGGTTACGGCTGGCAATGAGGACGGATCTCTACTTAATGCTGTTATTTAATTTTGTTGTGGGTCCACACACCAATCAAGCTTATCTTCTCTTCTAGAGCTTATGTCTACGTAATTAACGTCCAAGTGATTCAGCGTGTATGTAGCGCCTTTAAATGTCCGAGCGAAGCGAAACAAAATGTACATCTACATCTGGGGAGCATTCTTTTTTTTCTCCTAGGATGGTAGGGGAACACTTATAAATGCTATTAACACCCAGTGACGGTTGGGTTTAGGTACGGGGTTGGGGTAAGTCATATATTTTATATACAGTAATAACGGTTAAGTCAACTGCCTTCAAAAACATGGTGGAAAGCGATTATGCGTGTTGATAGCACGGCAAAAATGAAAATACGAATTGGCGTGTGAGTACATTACGCAATTTCATGAGATCAGTCTGCAGACGACATCTTTTCCGGTCGGCCACTGTAACAAATGTTGGTTGCAATTCTCAACTTCACCACTAGATGCCTCTAAAAAATACACAGTGCACCTTTAAGGCATGAATTTATGTATTTTTTTCAAGAGAGAAAAAAAACGTTTAAAGGGTAACTAAACCCCTGGTCAGAGCCTGACTCCACCCACTGGCAATATTTAAAAAATGCTAGGAAAATGGGCAGACCCCAGCGAGGAGAGGGGACGAGCCGAGGGCGGGGCTGAGGGGGATGGGGGGGCGTGCACCTGATACCCGCAGTGACTGTCTGACAGCAGCTGTCAATGGAGAGCGACTGAGAGTGACGCCGGAGTGATGACAGAGCGGTGATATGATGTCCAGGGGTCTCATTTATGAAGCGTGCGTACACACAAAACGGGGCTGGAAACATACGTACGCCAGTTTCCACGCAAAGGTTGTGATCTATAAAAAACAAACTTGACGGGAGAATGTGCGCACCTCTAAGCAAACTTTGAGCCGTGTGTACGCACATTCTGGAGACAAAGAGGAATTGGCGACACCGATGGTGAGCTGGAGTTGAATGCCTTTTTTGTCACTTTTTGACCGAAAATCTAAAGAAATTATAGCCTATAGGCTACAAAAAGATAATAGCCTACAAATATAATTTCACTCCCAAGCCTATCACTTGAAGCCAATATCCTTCCCTTCTTAAATGTCCGTGCCAGCGAGCGCGTTGGGCCGTTTAGTGAAACAGACGCACATATAGGCCTAGCCTATAATCTAACGGCAGATGAAGTAAAACCGTATACATCTTCATGAGTCCCAATAAATACATTAGGTACACCTGTCCAACTGCTCGTTATCACTTAATTTCTAAGCAGCCAATCACATGGCGGCAACTCAGTGCATTTAGGCATGTAGACATGGTCAAGACAATCTCCTGCAGTTCAAACCGAGCATCAGTATGGGGAAGAAAGGTGATTTGAGTGACTTTAAACGTGGCATGATTGTTGGTGCCAGAAGGGCTGGTCTGAGTATTTCAGAAACTGCTAATCTACTGGGATTTTCACGCACAACCATCTCTCAGGGTTTACAGAGAATGGTCCGAAAAAGAAAAAACATCCAGTGAGCGGCAGTTCTGTGGGCGGAAATGCCTTGTTGATGCCAGAGGTCAGAGGAGAATGGCCAGACTGGTTCGAGCTGATAGAAGGGCAACAGTGACTCAAATAACCACCCGTTACAACCAAGGTGGGCAGAAGAGCATCTCTGAACGCACAGTACGTTGAACGTTGAGGCAGATGGGCTACAGCAGCAGAAGACCACACCGGGTGCCACTCCTTTCAGCTAAGAACAGGAAACTGAGGCTACAATTTGCACAAGCTCATCGAAATTGGACAATAGAAGATTGGAAAAACGTTGCCTGTTCTGATGAGTCTCGATTTCTGCTGCGACATTCGGATGGTAGGGTCAGAATTTGGCGTCTACAACATGAAAGCATGGATCCACCCTGCCTTGTATCAACGGTTCAGGCTGGTGGTGGTGGTGTCATGGTGTGGGGAATATTTTCTTGGCACTCTTTGGGCCCCTTGGTACCAATTGAGCATCGTTGCAACGCCACAGCCTACCTGAGTATTGTTGCTGACCATGTCCATCCCTTTATGACCACAATGTACCCAACTTCTGATGGCTACTTTCAGCAGGATAATGCGCCATGTCATAAAGCTGGAATCATCTCAGACTGGTTTCTTGAACATGACAATGAGTTCGCTGTACTCAAATGGCCTCCACAGTCACCAGATCTCAATCCAATAGAGCATCTTTGGGATGTGGTGGAACGGGAGATTTGCATCATGGATGTGCAGCCGACAAATCTGCGGCAACTGTGTGATGCCATCATGTCAATATGGACCAAACTCCCTGAGGAATGCTTCCAGCACCTTGTTGAATCTATGCCACAAAGAATTAAGGCAGTTCTGAAGGCAAAAGGGGGTCCAACCCGTTACTAGCATGGGGTACCTAATAAAGTGGCCGGTGAGTGTATATATAAAAATCAAATAAAAATTCAATAAATAGAAATATATATTGTGTTGTGGATGCAATGCTTTTGAACACTTTCCCTCTGGGTGGGGAAGATGCCTCCCTCTACAGTGGCTCAATTATAAGTTTATCGAGTCGACGGGACTACTTTTTGTGCGAAAAAACATAAATAAATCGACTTTATTCCGACTATTCCATTACTTCCTTATGGCCGCATGCGCGAGAACTGAGATGACGACGTTCTTCTTCGACTACTTCTTGTTACCGGCTACTCACCGCTTCAGGAGTATTACCGCCACCTACCGTATAAGATGATGTGCTCATATAGCTGGAAGCGCGAAACTTTCTGTTTACAAGCAGAGGAAGATCTGCCCTGTACATACGGTTTTCAATTACCGTATTTTCCGCACTGTAAGGTGCACTTAAAAGCCTTTAATCTTCTCAAAAACGACAGTGTGCCTTATAATACGGACTCCGGAGCGCCTTATATATGGATCATCATCTTATATGGTAGGTGGCGTAATACTTCTAAGCGGTGAGCAGCCGGTAACAAGAAGTAGTCGAAGAAGAACGTCCTCATCTCAGTTCTCGCGCATGCGCCCATAAGGAAGTAATGGAATAGTCGAATAAAGTCGTTATTTATGTTTTTTCCGCATAAAAAGTAGTCTCGTCACTTGATAAACTTATAATTGAGCCGCTGTAGGCACTTGGAATATTTAAACATTTTCTTTAATGATCCAGCTCTCAGATTTAATAAAAAATATCTTTATTTGTGTACCGGAGATGAACAAAGGTCTTACGGGGTTGCTACAGCATGGGGTGAGTAATTAATGACTTAATTTTCATTTTTGGGTGAACTAACCCTTTAAACTGAAGTAGATGGGTTCAATCAAATAAATCAGTTCCTTGAATCATAAAAGTTAATTTCAGCAAATGTGCATGTCTTCACAGTAATATTGTATTGGCCTAGACTATTTCATGCAGTCATGGGCATATTTGACTTCTGTCTTAATCATTGTTTGACTGATAAACCCTCTCCCACACAGTAACATAAAATCATGAACACTTGCTAGTATCATCCTATTAAGTGAATCAGTTTATTGTTTCATTTTTCTCTCTGAAATTGCTCACAGTTATGATACAAGGGGATTTTTACAACTTTAAACGCATGTTCCTGCTCTGCATGGACAATTTTATTTTATTTTGTCATTAAAGTTTTGCTTCATAACTGTATAAAATAGGAAAGTTCACAACAGGTATTGCTTTATTTTTGTTTCATTTAAACCAACTGTCTGTAAAAAGGGGGCCGTAAACATCCAAATCTTTCCTGGTCAAGGTACATACAGACAAAAGGAAGCATTTTAGAAACAGATACCACATAGACACTGCTAGCGAGCAAAAGCTGCGTCTGTCGCTCACTTACAGCGTATAGTAGAAAACGTGACAGGAAAACAGAAAAAAAAATCGCAGATAGACTAACAGAGGTTAAAAGTGATGGCAGGTTTTTTTTTCATTTAAAGATTGCAGATCTGAGAAAATAGTGCGACTTTTGAGAATAGTTACGTTAAAGCCATGCAAAGAAAATGCGTGCATGCACACAGCAATACAAGTCAAAAGCAGAAGAGCAGGAACGGCCTTCAACTTTTCCGTAGGCCACAACATCATATTTACAGTAGAACTGATCCAAGAACAGCTTTTTTTGTCATCCATTGTACACACACAATGATATGAAGCTGAAATTGATATTAGAGAAGGTCACTTCCTCCCATAGAGGCTAAACTACATTATTAAATTATTGTAAATCAGCTTTTTTTGTGGCTTTGTTGGTTTAACATATTTTGTTCTCTTTAAAGCTAGGAAAGAAAGATTTGATAAAGTCCACGGTACTTTTACAAATCAAGACATTAGAAAGTTTCTTTAAACAAACAAAATTGTGTTGCCCTGATACAAACAAACACATTATTGTCATAAATAAATAAATAACATTCAAGTTTCAATGTATATAACTGGATGATAATAAATAAGGACAGAAATAAACAGAAGGAAAAAAATACAAAAATATTCACAATGTATTCAACATTTTTTTAGTATCTGCTGGTACACGAACATGAGACATTATCAGAAAAAAAGAGAAAAAAAATAAAAAAATGATTAAACACTGTATTTCAGTGTCTAACCAAATCGATTAAATAAAACAAATTGTTCCATCAGGTAATAAATACAGAAATACAAGGGTAAAATAATAATTCAATAAAGACTAGCAACACAAGATTTCAAATCTGAATCTACAACAGAACTAAAGCTAGTGTCACATCTAGACATTTTATTTGTACATAATTATGTTCAATCTGTACAACAAGATTCATTACATTCAGGATAAATTCATTCGTACTATCCCCCCACCCCATCCCGTCCCGAGTCCCAAACTCACTTAAACCATGTTTCAGTCCTTTTGCAGCAATGATTTAAGATCAAGTGATGTTCTTTAAACATAAAGTCATAAATAAATAAAAGATCACAAATTGAAAAAATCCACATCCCCAGGACAAGCTCTCAAAGTCATCTTTTCCTTATAAATTTAAGTGCAAACATCCTAGAGCTGTGTGAATGTGTGTTCATGTCTAGTATTTTGAGTGTGATTTTGTTCCAAACCTAGCGAGCTGCCTTGCTGTCTACTGCCTTCTAAAGCAAGATACATATGATTCTTTTCGGATGGTTTTCCAAATTTTTATGATGAAATACCTCCTGAAAATTTGTCCTAGATGGCAAAATCATGGTCAAAAGTGTGTGCACCAGGCTTTTGATGGTTTCCTGAATTGTAAGTGAACTCTGTGTGATGTACAAACAGCACTCCTCACATCATGTGCACTGGTTTGACATTAGCATGTTGCTACATGCTATCAGCACCATTCTCTAATGTGCATAAAAATACATAAACAAATATTGGGTAAGATAGTCCTCATTTTAATTAGACTGATTAAAGTGCTTAGCCTGCCATGTTGAATGATTTTTTTGCACAAAAGTTTATTGCATTGCAGTAAGGGACTGCATTATAAGTGAGGTATCCAGACATCCCACCCTGCAAAAACTCATTTCCGGGAGATGGTGCAACACCCACCATAATATAGAAAAAATGATATTATACTATTATATTCATTCACATGAGCTGCCTAATACGGGTTTGTTCATTTTCCGTGCACCAAAAGTGAAAGTGATGTAGTTGCATGTGACAAAATAAGGGCAGAGGGTCTCCACAAAGTGGTCACAGAAGACGCATTTGAAACGTGGGATAATCCAACGCTATCTCACGACCAATTCGATACGAATTTGTACGAGTGAGTTAAAGGTGGCTTTTTTGTATGATTTGTCCAGTGATGGGTAGGTTTAGGAGTAGGGTCTGGAGTAGATAGTTTGTTAGAATTTTTACAAATTAGCCACCTCGTAAAACCTGTATGAATTAGCCATCTCTAAAGTAGCTACCTCGTAAAACCTGTACGAATTCAGCCACCTTGTAAAACCCGAATGAATAAGCCACCTTGTAAAACCCGTACGAATTAGCCACCTCGTAAAACCCGTACGAATTAGCCATCTCTGAATTAGCCACCTCGTAAAACCCGAACGAATAAGCCACCTCGTAAAACCCGAACGAATTAGCCACCTCGTAAAACCCGTACGAATTAGCCATCTCTGAATTAGCCACCTCGTAAAACCCGAACTAATTAGCCACCTCGCAAAACCCGAAGAAATTAGCCACCTCGTAAAACCCGTATCGAATTAGCCACCTTGTAAACCCGTACGAATTGCCGGGTGACGGGTGGGATAATCCCAGGTGTTACTGTAATGCGTCCTGGCTGACCACTTGTGATTGGTCCACCAAAAATGCATCTAATACCACATGGAAACAGGCTTTCTCTCTCGCTTGATCGATTTCCAGGATATTGTATATAATACTGCATCCATCAGGGACTCGCTATGAATCGACTCCCGGACCTTCCGGGACAGGTGGGATGTCTGGGTACAGTGTCTTAGAGGCAGCTAACTAAGTTTTGGAACAGAGTCTATTGGAGCAGCCAGTTCCCACCAGCTGGTTGACCATTTTAACTGGTTAGATGCTGAGATGATGGTAGGGCAAGCAGTGTCTATTTGTATTTAGTCCAGCGTCACACGTGGAGAGACCGGAGAGTGGGAAGGGAAGAGTGTGACGAAGGATGATGTGTCCATCTCCTTGGTAACCTGCTTGTTGGTCATGAAAAGTGCCGTCTGTCAATAAATGTCCGTCACAGGATGTGCAGGGAAGTGGGGCAGCGTTTTAATAAGTTTTCTGGATAATTCCTAGCAGCAAAGACAAGTCGTCATAAAGGTGAGGAAAACGGGAAGGCAGAGGTAAAAGACATAAAAACATCTGGGTAGAAACAACGGGGTTCTGGAAGGGGCTGGCAAACTCAACTGACATGGCAAGAGGAAATGTGTCTGGATTTGTGTCATAACTTGTTTTTAAACAATCATTCCATCCTACAAAAGTTTGTATATAAATCCCATCACCTCTAAGACATATTTTAGTGCTTTTATGTAGGGTACGTTTGAAAAAGCTTGATCGGTAAAGTGTTAGGGCTGCTCCTGTATCCCAAAGGATGCCACCAGCTTGGCATTGTCCCTGGGATTGCCCGCTGGGCATTTAGAGTCACTAGGCTGAGGGTCGTGGCGACGGGCGTTAGATGGGTGTCTGTTGGGCGGAGCCAGGTGGGAGAGGCACCTGGCCATTCTTCTCAGTCTGAAAAAAGTTGTTTAATTACATCAAAGAAGTTACTCAATGGGCTGCCTAGGTACACAGATAGGAAGAAAAGGAAAAAGAGAGAACAAAGAAATGAACAATGGGTTCGCACAAGGAGAAATGGACAGAAAGGGGAAAAGAGATAGGATAGGGAGAAGACTACGACTTGGAGAAGCTTTGAGGGCCACACTAACTTTTCAAATTCTGTACAAGAAATTAGGCTTCTCTGGTTAAACCAGTTAAACCAGCTTAAGATTGTACCTAGCTGGTAGCCAATACAAACTGAGCAACAGCAACATAACTAGTTGAAGTTTCAGATGGTTGATAAGCTGGACTAGCTAATGGTGGGAACCTAACAGAGCAAATAGACCATCTTGCACGAGGTACATCGACTTGACAACCAAAAACATGCACAGCATGTTCATTTCTAGGCCAAATTTAATTAGGTTCCCACTGGCTGGTCAACCAAATGAACCATCTTACTTCACCACCTTAAGCTGGTATGACCTGCTTTTTCCAGTAAAGTCCTTGACCAAGATGGTGTAACACATCAGCCAGGTCCCCAACAGCTGGTCAACCATCTACATCAGCTTGGACCAGTTAGAGACTGGTCACAAACAGAACTATCACCTTAAAGTCAACGTGAAACAGCATTTGCAGCCCATTTTAGCTCTGCCACAACATAGTTCCAAATCATACAGAATATTAAAGCATACAAATCAGCAAATCTTCCTTAACAGGGATTTACTTGGTGAGGTTTAGGATTGAGTCCAGTTGCAGTTGATTGTTGAAGATTACTTTTGAGGAGCCCTTTTCACCTTGGAGGCTTGGAGTTGGAGGCTGAAGGTCAAGTTCACCCCAAAAGCATCTTTATCCAGTTGAAAAGGAAAGTTGCTTAAAAGAATTGTTCACTTAAAAATTAAAATTCTGTCATCATTTACTCACCCTCAAGTTGTTTCAAAACCTGTATGAATTTAGTTTTTGCTGAACACAAGAAGATAATTTGAAGAGTGTTGGAAACACGACAGTAGATAGACCCCATTGACTTCCATAGTGAGGAAACAAATACTATGGATGTCAATGGGGTCTATCGACTGTATGGTTCCTGACATTCTCCAAAATATCTTCTTTTATGTTCAGTAGAAGAACTACATTCATACAGGTTGAAACAACTTGAGGTGAGTAAATGACATATTTTTAATTTTTAAGTGAGCTATTCCTTTAAAGTAGCTGATAATTTACTCAGCGCCCATGTCATCCAAGATGTCCTTGTCTTTCTTTCTTCAGTCAAAAAGAAATTAAGGTTTTTAATGAAAACATTCCATTATTTTCTCCCTATAATGGACTTCAATGGGAACCAAACAGTTCAAGGTCAAAATGAGAGTTTCAGTGCAGCTTCAAAGGGCTTTAAACGAACACCAAACGATGAATAAAGGTCTTATCTAGGACCCTTCGAGTCATGACTCAGAAAAAGATTTGTTCATTTTGATGAACAAGTTCGAACAGGAGAGTCTTGAACGCTCATCACAGAACAGAGCAAGGCGAGCATTTGTGCTTATAAAACTTAAACTTTTGTATTTATTTTTTAAATGACCGATCATGTCGCTTGATAAGACCCTTATTCATCGTCTGGTGTCGTTTAAAGCCCTTTGAAGCTGCACTGAAACTCTCATTTGGACCTTGAACCGCTTGGTTCCATTGAATTCCATTATATGGAGAAAATCCTGGAATGTTTTCATCAAAAACCTTAATTTATTTTCAAATGAAGAAAGAAAGACGTGGATATCTTGGATGACACAGTGGTGAGTAAAATATCAGCAAACGTTTTTTTAAAAGTGAACTACTCCTTTAAGCAAGGTATTTCACTTTTCCAAAAGATCAACATTTGCTTTTTTCTTTGCAGTAATGTGCACTGGAAATCATCTGCAATAAGACCAGGAACATATGTTAAGACAGTAAATAGGGTTGGGTTCAATTCCATGTTGACTTTAAAGATGGTTTTTAGCTGGATTTCCTGGTAGGGGTGAAGCACATGGGCACACAGGCTTTATATAGCCAACATGAGAGAGGCTGAGATAATTAGAAAAGGCTCTAAAGTAATGAGTGAAGCAATGTGTCATCTGTACATCTGTCACTGCAGAAAGAATGACACATAGATCAGTCAGGAAACCCACACATGGGTGAGAACGTACCCTTCATCTTCATTCTGCTCACTTCTCAGTCACATAAGCCTGTGAAGTGTCATTCTGTCCGGTTCAATTATACACCATATTCCACAGGCGGAATATACAACAAGATATCATCATGAAGCAACGCTGTTTTTTCTGTTGTTACTTGTTGTTTCTCGAGAGGCTGTTAAAAACCTGCGCATCCTGATTCATTAATTCCGGCGACTGGAAATGGACATTTTCAAAAGTTCTTGGCATTTGTGTGTAATATGCACCAGCCGGTCTGGTCCATCTGAGGCTCAGACTCAGCCTTCAGCAATCTCTGACTGCATGAGATAACCCCCTTTAGTGTACTTGACTTCAGGTATTCTTCCAGTATCATGACTACATGCAACCCTAACTACACAAACTGGCACAGACGTCAGTGGTGTCCAGGGTTACATTGTACATCCTGAGAGCCTCTGGTGTACATATGTATAGCCTCAGTACTGTTGGCGCACATAGCCAAGAAACAAAGGCCAGGTTTGTAAGCCACACACTAAGTATGCTACTGTGGCCACCAGTTTTTGTTGTGCACATCTTAGTGTTTTAGTGCACACAAAACTTAAAGAAAACTAAATAAAACTGTGCTGCACTCACTGATTCAATCACGTTACATGTGAAAGGGTATTTGTGGGTAGCACTTTAATTGGATGTAATACATGACATGCGTGATTACAAGTGTTGTGATTATAACAGGTTTATATAAGGAAGAGTGCATTATAAAGTAATTCAGTGGCCCCAAAATCATTTGGATACTTAAAGGGATAGTTCACCCAAACATTAAAGTTCTGTCCTCGTTTACTGATGTCTGCAGAAAACAAAAAGTCATGCAGGTTTGAAATGATATAACGGTAGTAAATAGTTATCGTCTTTTTGTGATGACATTTTGGGATATTGTATTAAACTCTGAATGGAAACACCGAAGATGCCGTAAAAAATCACATTAAAAACCCTTACGCGCTTAATTGAGGCAAACCACCGATGAGATGTCCTACAAAAACTACAATGGAAAATATTTACCGATTAAAGCAACACCAGGTAACTTTTGCTCTCAGGGTCCCCCTACAGTTGGGAAACAGTATTGTCCTTGCCTAGAAATCTAGACGTTCTAGAGACGGTAAGAGCAAGCTCGGACATACTCGAGTTTAGTCGTTCATCCTCAGATGCGGCTGGCGCCGTGAGCGCTGTTACAAAAAAGCTGTGGCGAAACGATCAACTTGTCATTTTTGCCACAGTCGTGCTGTGGCGTCAGAGGATAAAGGCTTTGCTCCATGTCAGCGCACGCTCTGATCAGTATAGGTGCACGGACCTCTCCCGAATCATCTCAAGCAAGCACCACTACTCCGCCCCCGTTTCCCTCGTAAGCTGATATTAGTATTTAAACATTCTCTATGATATAATTTTTTTAATGACACACTGTCTCTTGCTCTCTCATACACACACACGCACACATATATACTGTCTCTTTCTCTCTCACACATATGTAGGCTAGTTATAAACTCTTTAGACTTTTAATGATTAGTGTTTTATTCTTAAAGTTTGTGGGTCGTGTAAAAAACAAAATCCCTTATTTTGGGGATGGATTCCGGGAAATCTCCCTTATTTTCAATGTTCAATGTTGACAGCTGGACTGGATACGGTAAAAGTTTAATAATATATCAACTTGCTCCGCTGAGTATGTCACATTCTTCGTTGCTCTGATTGGCTTTAGCGCTATCCAATTGCGTGCAGAGAGAATTTGAAAGACAACCGTTTATCCCGCCCCTCAGATTGTAGCCCTGTCAATGAAGAGTTTCCAGACCTAACATCTTGATGTAGGTCTGGCATGCCAGGCTAGTATTGTCCTCTACTACTGTCATAAACTCCGTCATCCCAATGCATTCTCATCCTTTATCGTCATATAAAACGCTATATGACAAAACGGCGCTATACTACGCACATGGCATCCGTTATCGTTAATATACACGCACTGTGATGGTTAGGTTTAGGTGTGGGGTAGGGTAGTGTCTCATATTACGCTAAAGGATTTATTGGATTTATTACGCCTTGGGTTCGCGTGTTATATTAACGATAAAGGGTGCCATGTGCATAGTATCAGCGCCATTTTTTCATATAGCGTTCTATATGACGATAAAGGATGAGAATGGGCTCGTCATCCTACATGCATGTGCATTTGTTGACAACCATGATAGCCCTGAACACTGTAGGAGGAGGTCACATGCAGCTGTTCTGCTTGTGTTGCATGTGAAATGTCTTCATCCCAGGCACAGTGACATATATTTCAGCATGTCATATGAATATCATTTCAGTGGGTTTTATTTTTTTTCTAACGACAAATGATCAATATGCTCACAGTTTACAAGCCAGCGTCATTATAGTAGCATAGTCTATTGGTTACCGCTTTACTGATTCTATATGATACTTCAAGGCAATGTTTGAGTGGTTGATACTAACCATTTATATCGTCAATATTATAATATCAAGCTACCATAAATTAATCTGCCAATTTTACAAATCGATTTGCATTATAGCTTGAGGCAAGAAAAATAAACGAATATCACAGACATGTCAGGTATCCTAAAAATATGATTTATATTATATATTTACTTGCAAGAATGTAGCACCTACCAAACTTGTACACGCCGTTTAGACGATGGCTAACCATCAAAAACTAGAATATCGTTTACTAGCTACGCGATTTGATAATTCGCAACTCTACCATCATACAAAGAGATATGCAATCAATATAACGTACTTACTAGTCCAAAAGCATGACAGCCTGCATCGGGCACCCCCTCCCTCCTTTAGCTCACGCCAGCGAGAAAACGCTGGCCCAATATTGATATATGATCTTCGTTCTGCCTTTAACGCAATCACTTCGATATAAACCTTTGCTCCAATAAAACCTTTGCTTTCTTGTTTTTCTGTGCTGCTCCGGCCATGACTATAACATTTGGCTTGCACGTCCAAACTTAAGGAAGTGGGGTGGTGGTGGAAGTGACATATATGCCATAAAGCATTCGAATTTTGTAGTTCTCTTTGTTCGCCGGGTTACTCCCCGAAACCCGAAGTTTAAAGTACGAATTAAAATGCGACAGACCCCGTCAGGCTGTGGCAGACGGTGTCATTCAACCTGTTGTAAGTCGATGTACCATCACAAGAGACTTGGAAATATTTTATGAAGGTTGAAAAGTTACCCGGTGTTACTTTGAACCCATCAATGCTCAAAAAAAAAAAAAAAAAAAAAAAACTCAAGTGACTCTGCCTTAACAGTGGATGTGATAGTACTAGATGGACTAACCAGTGTACAGCATCTCAAATGTTGGTTTGATAAAAGGACCTCCCAGAAGCGTCTCAAGCAGACGCGTTCCCAAAAACCGACATCCGACGCAAGATAACAGGGCAGTGTTTACTGCATTTCGTCAGCGCATTTATGTCATTTATGATGGAGGGAAAAAAAATCCAAAGTGGCTTACCCGATTGCAGCAAATTTTGTCAATTTTGCACCGATTTCCTGAGTAGATGATGATTTTGTGCATAAGTTAAATTCACAACTTTTGGATGGAAACATTTATTGGTGACGGAATCTTAATTGTTGAGTGAACTACCTTTTAAGTCTTAAACTGTCTGAATGTCATTGTATTAAACCGATGGTTCTCAGCCAGGAGGTCTTAAAGGACTTAAAAGTATTTAAATGAATAAATTGTTATTAATATATTAACATAATAAAAGGCTATGTTTTGATAATCTACATTCAAATATAATATTGAATAAAAAGCCCACATGAAACCGAGATTTAAACTGTGATCATACTTCTTTCCTCCCCCTTACAGTTTGAAAATGAGTTTTGTCATTATTACAGCATAATGGAAATATCTCTTTGAATATTGTGTTGAAACCACTGTATTAGATAACACAATATGAAAGAAAGTGGCTTATATTTTAAAGAATGATAGCACAAGCATGCTTTTCAAGCAAAACGCTTTTTTTGTAAATGCCAAGTGGATTGATATCTGTTAGCTAATGCAAAGACATTCACACATTTTTAAGTGTTAAGTGTTTCAATACTCTTTTTGTCCAATGTAATTGTGGTGCAATTTGGTGTATTTAACACACAAGCCATAGAGTCTTACCACACTTTGACTTAGCGACTTTACCAGTTTTTGCAGCACACTGAGAGTTCTCTGGATACATGTGAGAAGAGAGAAACGCGTGTTGACACTGAACACAACTTTTGCAAATAACAGCAGCCTTAAAAAGGTTGAAAATTCCCTAAATCTTTTTATTTTATTTTTTGGTTTATAAATCGGATCAGCGCATTAGCACATGCTGTGTGTGCTCATCATCAGTGAAGCAAATGAGCAATTTCCCATTAACAAGCATGGGACCACCACTAGGTGGAGAGACTTTGGTTGGGTGATTATTGAGACAAATTTGTGTGGATGATAATGCTTGTTTGGAATAAATATTGTTTTATGAAACTTAAAGAACATTGGGAGGTTAGTTATTTTCATACACACAGAAAACCACAACCTCCCCCACAAAATAACAATTAAATCAGTGATTTATTTTTGAGACCGGTGCGTGCAATCTGACTGCAGTGAGTATGTGCCATTCATCTGTGCAGTGACGTAGTGTGTTCAAACCACAGTGAGTCATACAGCGCTGAATGAGACGTGAAGAGCAATGAATGTGACATGTTATGAGTGAAAGGGAAGGAGAAAGAGATAGACAGTGAAAGGGAACGGAGAAGGACAGCAGGAGGAGAAAAGGGAGGATCTACTCTCTTGAGATGCTCTGCAAATGTTTTCCTGTTGCCCAACACTCCCTGAAAATCTCCCAAGAGTGGCAGTAACAAACACTCATGATGACCACTTCACCCTCTTGTTATGATATACTACTTAATGGTAGGTAGAAGTTAATATGTGTAATATACAATGGGGCCCATTTTTAGATCAGCATCGTTTGAAGGATCATCACATGATAATATATTAAAATAGAAAACACTTATTTTAAATTGTAATATTACAGTTTTCCCCCTATATATTTTTTATCAAATAAATGCAGCTTTGGTTAACATGAGAAACTTATTATAAATGTTTTATTTACATACATATTTTAAACTTGTAAAATATTTTTCATTATTTTCAGTAATGTACAAAACCCCTGTGAGTGTAGAACTAAATTAACCTATAAATGAACCATGACAACAAAAATGAACCATCACTGAACTTCCACTGCAATAATTAAAAAAATGAAAATAAATTATATATATATATATATATATATATATATATATATATATATATATATATATATATATATATATATATATATATATATAGTATTTTTCTATGTAGTATTTTTGTCTAGTTTCTAGTCCAAATATCTAAAAATTCTTCTTAAATCAAGATGCATTTACTAGAGCAGTACAATGATATTATATCTTGTTTTGTTTTTTGTTTTCAAAAATTCACTTCATTTTGATTTTTTTACCCACAAGACAACATATTCATGGCATTTTTTCTCATCTAGTAAAAGCATCTTGATTTAAGAATTTTTTTTTTATATTTGGACTAGAAACAAGATAAAAATGGAGATGGACTCTGATGCTATTTTCTTCTAGAAACAAACTTTGTTGCATTACTTTCCTCTCATCACCGTAAAGCTGCTTAAAGGTGACTTGACTTTTAGAGCAAATAACAGGAAAAGTATCAAAGTTGCTAAATGTACAGTAACTAAATATGTTTGTTCCATTGCTAGAAATAGTATTGTTCAGATACAGGAACATTTGTGTTGGTGTGCATTTAATAGAAACCTAAAAAAGGTTGGGTTAAATGTATTGGTTTGGTCTATAAGATGTTGTTGTTCATCTATCAGACCAGTAGGTGGAGCTGTTATCAGGGAGATGGTTGGGACACAGTCAAATATCATCATGTGTCAAAAAGAGAGGCTGTGCACCAGGTAAACGAGAGAATAAAAAAAGTGGCTTTCTTTTCTTTTCTCCTTCTGATGAACCACATAACCAGCTGTTCATCCTTGAAACTCTGAATAGTTTTGTGTCTCAAAACTTGAGAGATTTTTATTGTAATGTCCCTGATTTGTGTCTTTTGTATTCTGTTTAGCACAATAGCTGTCTGATCAAACTGATGGGGACAAAGCAAGACTTCCGTTTGGGGTTATACCGACAAGAAACCTTTATATTACCAGCCCAAATCAACCGCCCAATAAGGACACAGTCTCCCAAAGCTAGAAATCATGAAGGCTTGGAGAAATGTCAGGGAATGCTACCGCTAATGTCGCCTGAGAAATGGGAGCATCGGTGTAGCCGAAGGGAATCACCAATAACTGAAAAACTCCCCATCTCTTCTAGCGTCTGCAGGGGTTTGCTTTAGGATGGGATCATGTGGAGAATATTCTGATGCTGTGCTGCGGTGTGCTGTGGTCGAGAGGTGCGGGGGCATGCGTGATGAAGGAGCGCTATGAGAGGGAACATGGGGCTGGGGTTGGGGCAGAAGGGACAGGGATTGTACTCACCAGACAGCTGTTGGACACCCGGCTGGTCATGTGTGCTTAACAATTGTGCCTGGATCGTCTCTACCACCCGCTTAAAGCGCCGACTTGGACCTACAATAAAATGAAAAGGGTCTGTTGATATTTTCTTGTTGAAACTGGAAGTTAGGGCGGGGTTTCCTTGAAGGAGAATTCCGGTGCAAAACAAACCTTTGGTCTAATAAAACATTGGTAACTAGTTTCACAATCCTACCTAATGGCTGTTATCATTCAAAAATATTCCCCTGTGGCATTTCTCATGTAGTAAAATGTTTGAGTAATAAACAGAAGTAAACCTTCTTGTATAGCAACAATTTATTGGTGACTAGAAATACAAATTATTACCAAATAATACAGATTTATAGCTTTACAAGCCTTCAAGTCCCAAAAATGTGCATAAATCCTTCACAAAAGTAAACCATCCAGGGTGATAAACGAAGGCCTTCTGAGGGTAATCCATGCGGTATTGTCGTAAAAATATACATTTTTAAAACTTTATAAATGAAAATATCTGACTTCCGGCAACGATCTTCGTGGCGGTTTATCTACAGCTACGTGCGATTCAGGGTGATGGAAGTCGGCATACAAGGTAGGACGTCAGCGATAGGAAACGTCGCAACGTCACAACGTCACGGCGGTTCCTGCGCTGCGCACGCCGACTTCCATCCCCGTGAATCACGTCCGACTCGTTGCCGGAAGTCAGATATTTTCATTTATAAAGTTTTAAATATGTATATTTTTTGAACAATACCGCACAGTATCCCTCAGAAGGCCTTCGTTTGTCACCCTGAAAGCCAGATGGATGACTATTTTGAAGGATTCATGCACATTTTCGGGACTTGAAGGAGCTGAACCCATTTCTTCACATTATATCCACTGAAGGGTCTGAGACATTTTCTAAAATAACTGAAAATGTGTTCGTCTGAAACAAGATTGACTTAAGCATCTTCGAACGGCTTCAGGGTGAGTAATGCATGGTTTAAATATAATTTTTGGCCAAACTATCCCTTTAACCGTTTTGAATCTAATTGGCAACAAAGGCAGTCAAAATTATGGCTAAATACAACTGATAAATCACCATAAAAAGTTATTTCAAAGCAAATACATAAATATCGAGATGCAAAAAGGCAGAAAAATATTAAGATATAGATATATTTTAGCTTTTATCATCCAACCATGCTGCCAAATTGACCCAATCTGTGGTCTACCAGGGATTGTTTTCCTTGTAATAATACTGTTGCAGGTTATTCTGACAAATTAAATGTGATTATCCCAAATAAGATTCAAAAAGGTACAAATAATTCACCTTTTTTACTTTTTCCCACAGCTATTTTCAGTGTTTTCAAGTTAGATCCCGTGATCTACGGGCTTAATGATTGGTGATGTTGATTGCAGTTGCTGTGTTTACCTGAGAGCAGAGTAAAGGTGACTGAATAGATGCCGTTCTCCTTGGTGGTCACGGTGCTCTCGGTGTACGTGATGTCAACCTGGAACTTAACAGGCTTTTGGAAGACGGTGGGACCGGCTGTAGATTTGTACTCAGCCCGAAAACTCGTCTGCGAGACGACGCTGTGACTGAGGCTGGGTATCTGAGGGAGGAGAACGGCAAAGCTCCATTAGCTCTTACATATTTGGAAGCACCTCTATGGAAACTGGTGGCTATTTATAACTTCCATGTAGCCGAATGTGAGGAAAACATCACTAACCACAAGCAAGTTTTTAAACAGACATTTAAACCACTTGCCGGTCTAAATGGCACACTAAACTCCTTTCCTTTTTCCACAAACCTCTCGAGGCACAACATCTATATGCTAATGATTCATGCCCGGCGTTGATTTTCCATTGACCTCTAATGAAAGAGGCAGCCACAGGGAAGGATGGAAACATCACACACTAGCATTTTACAGAAATGAAACACAAATCAGAAAGGTGTTTGCAAGCGCAAAAACACAGGCTCCCAGCCAAGCCTATCAAAACTGCTGCGTCTTCGATCTGATGAGAGAACGCAGAAGCATATATTCAAATATTCATAGATGTCGTCCACAACATTGGAATGAAACGGGATTGGAGCCATGCAAAACAGATTTCTCACCGAGAGAAAAGCGTGGACGATGTCGGCTTTTATAGAGCTCAGTGGCTTGTCCTTAATAACCACGAAGATCTGTTCTTCTCTTCTCTAGGTTGATGAAGTTACCAAACCAAGATTTTTTGGCAAGTCTGCAGGGTGAGAGAAATACAAAACATGAACTTTTTATGAAGTCTTCAGGGGATACAAGAACAGTCCATATCAGAGCTCAGAATAAGGCCGACCCTATGGCGCTTATGCAAAATAAATTGACATTGAATAATTTATTAAAGGGACTCTATAAGATCGGCACACAGCAGAGCATCTACCATGAATTAACATGATGAACTTAGCCTGAGGTTATATTGATGGCTGTAAGAAATATTTAGTCGTACAAAAATCCATAAGATGCTCTTGCCGCACAGCTAAAAAAAAATTGATGTACATATTCACTCTGGTTGGTGTTTTGCTCCAAAATGCATTTTAGGAAGTCAATTGTTATAAAAGCCAAAGTATGAATGCATCATTAAAACAACTTGCAAAATTGGCTCACGTATTTAGTGGCATTCAGATAATGCTGCAACTTTAAAGTGTTCTTCACAGAGCAGACCTTTGAGTGTTATTTATCTATAATAAAAATATCTTGGAGTATTTATCTTGATTTAATGAATGAAATTTGTTTTGTTAACCATTAACTGTTGCAATCTGTTCATCAAAGATTTCAAGAATCAAGAATGTCATTTTACACAAAAATATTCTTGAATTTGTTTTAAACATTGATAATATTAAAGGGTCATATAATGGTACATGCACTTTTTTAAGTTGATTGTACGGAAATGTGTGTTGGCAGTGCCTGTACACAACCATCATATAATGATAAAATTTTTTCCAGTGTTTTTATTTTGATTTCCTTATATGTTTCCCCTGCCTCAAATTGTGCAATTGTTTTTTTTGACGTCAATAAAACGTCAAAAAACTTTTTTTACGTCAATAAAAACGCCCCTCCCACGATTGTTGATTGACAGCAGTGTTTCGCCCTGAGCGAGCTGCCATCACTAGTCCACCATTGTTCGATACGCTGAAGCAGAATGGCGTCTAAGCGATTGTGGTGTTCTGTTCTTAGTGTGATAATGAACGCAGCAGTCATTTTGATGTTGCTCAATCCGAACCGCTAAAGACGCAGTGGCTGTGTTTTGTTTTCGAAGGGAATATTCCCCACGATCAACATCAATGGTTTCATATTGTGCGAATCATTTTATCAGCAGACTGCTTTATAAACAAGTGGGTCATTGTAAAGGTTTTGCTAAGAAGCTGCTCCTGAAAGAAGAATCGGTGGCAACTATTCGTGTTTCTGCTGCACCTCCAGAAGAAGTGAGTGTAAAGTTTTATTAACCTTCATATTAATCTTTATAAATCGCGGAAAAAAGTTTTTCATGACCATTAGTTGTAACGTCAATCTGTCAATGAACTAACGTATACATCAGTAAACACACAACGTTCGTGTGTCACTACTCTACCCTGCCAGTGCATACAAAAATAGATCAAAGTGACATTATTTTAACCAACCATTCACAAACGTCCTGTTTGAGCCTTAACTGACGAACTTTGTGGCTGTCATCTTGTTCCGGTGCAACTCTCGGTTCAAACTGATACGGTTGCACAGATGTGTCCTCAGAGACTCCCGCTGCCATACTTTCTCCAAAATATGTCCTCAACTGTTGTCAAGGTAACACTCTACATGTGTTGTGTCAAAACGCCCGCAGAACAGAGGGGCGGAGTCAACAAAGCTCATTATCATTTAAAGGCAAATGCACTGAAACGGCGTGCTGAAAACAGAGTTATTTTTAACCAGGTAAAATTTGTGTTTTCTTAAAGGGTCACTAAACCTCTGGCCAGAGCCTGACCCCACCCACTGGCATGCTGTAAAAATGGGCAGGCCCCAACGGAGACAAGCTGGGGGACGAGCCGAGGGTGGGGCTGAGCGGGGGCGTGCACCTGAGACCCGCATTGACAGCTGCTGTCAGACACTAAAATGGAGAGAGACTGGATTGACGCAAGTAGCTTTGCAACAGAGCGGTCATTTGAAGTCGAGGACTTTCTCCCTCACCTTCACCTGAAGTGAATTGTCTGTGGGCACAGGGCCATATCAATTCAGAGCCTCTGGCTCAAACAGTGGTCTTAACTCCCGCATCGCGATCGGCATCTGGTGAGTTTTGTCGAGTTTATGTCAATAGCGTGCGCTCTCTGCAGACACATATTCATATTGATATTTTGCCGCTATGTGAAAAAAATTTAGCAAAATGCGCGGGTGCGTTTGTCGACCCCAGAGGATAAACTTTAGCGTAACCAAATATTATGATTAAAATACACATGATCACTCAATCAAGACACCGCTGCGGTGGTGGAGGCCATGCAGGAGGACCAGTGTTTGGCACTGCTTTGCTTTTCAGTGCGAGCTGTGTGGAGAAGCCCATTTCCATCTCTATTCCAGCCCATTCTCATCCCAAGGCGTCATATACTGGCGCTTTTGACAATGCGTATACATCCGACAAACATGGTACCCTTTAGTGTCAATATGACACGCAGATATACTATATATGTGGGCCAGAAGGCGCCTCCTATACCCCTTTCCACCCACATGAACCAGGTGGCTGGTTCAGAGCTAGAGCTAGTGCTGGTTCGGAGTTGGTTCGACTGACGAGCTTTCGAAGAACCGGTTTGCCTTTGAACAGGCTAGAGAGCCATCACAGAGCCAGATCTTACGTCACTGTATACATCTCATGTTGCCCAGCAACGCTAATGCAGCACACACAAACACACCAGGCTTGTTCGAGATGGTTTGGCACTGCGAATCTCGAACTGCGAGAGTGATTCGAAAAAAAAAACATTAGAAAAAGATTAAATTCAAAAGCAGGAGTCTTAAACTCTCCAAACAGTCCCGCAGCTCCTATTTATATTTACTATTTATGCTCATGGCTTTGCAAACCTACATTGGTATCCAAACGCGGCGAATCCAGGATGTCCGTGCAGCTCGTTGTCACTTGCATTAACAGAGATTACAATTGAGCTGCTATTAGCATAATTAGCTGCTATTTAAAAAATGGCGGTCACAAGTTTCTATTTGTCTTGTTGGTCACGGTAACCCTGCCCCTGCCGCTAACGTAAGCGGTTCTTACTTCTAGACCAGCAAGGATTTGGTGCTACTTAAGAACCACTTTACTGGTTCGAGCTGGTGCTTTGGTGGTCAAAAAACAAAGAAACGATTTGAAACTAGGCTCTGGCTCCAAACCAGCACCAGCTCTGCCATGGTAAAAAGGGGTACTAGTGGTCTAACCCTAACCTTACCCAGACCTAAACCTACCCATAACCGAAGCGTGTTATATTGACGCTAAAGGGTGCCATGTGTGCAGTACTATGCTACTAACTAATTAACTAGGCTAAATAAAAATAATCTAAATAAATGCTAAATAGATGCTAAAATACTCTATCCTGATTGTTTTCAATACTCATAATTCCAACTCTTGACTCGCAGTGGTTTTGATCGAAACAAGCTGTTTTTTATACTGCCGAGGCGTGGTGACCTGAAATCTGCTACGTCACCTATAACCGTTTACGCCACGAAGCACCGCAAACAGCCAATAGGAAAATTCAACTGCAGTAGCCACCGTTCAACCTGAAGAGGGCAGCACTCAGACGTTTTTACACCATATATTGTAGAATTAAAACACTTTATAACCAAATGTCAAAAAAAGTTACTCGATTCAGCACTAATAAAGCCCCATTCTTACAGATCATTATCTAGAAACAGTTGGTTTAGGGTTTAGTTACCCTTTAATACTGAGAATAAAATGAGAATTTTTAATAAAAAGTATATTACAAAGTTTTCATTTAGACCCTAAAACATTCATATTAACTTGTTCAAAAATGGCATTATTTGACCCCTTTAAGAAATGTTTATTGATATTTTGTCTCGGTGGCCATGCTGACTTAGCAATGCTAGGAAATTTAAATAAACAAAATATAAAACTATTTCTGTGATACATTTCAGAGTATTAGCTGCCGTTATATGCATTTGTAACCCATATTTAGAGAAAGTATTGTTAAACAACTGTTGGCAATTTTGCTGCAGTAGTTCTCTTAGAATTAAACCATCTCTGTTGATGGAAAATAAACCAAAACCCCAGGTGTTTAAACTAGCAGCTGTAAATTGGCCTTGTTTTAACATATAAAGGAATAACTGTCTGTCTGAACATTATTCTAGCTCTAAAAAGCTTCAGTTCGCCAGTGTTGTGCATCAACAAAGCACAGTCGCTCACAACTTAGCTTCCAGAAACTGATTTATGGCAGAGGATGACAAAAGAAAGCAGAGAGTGCTGCAGCTTATCCAGCTGGCCGTAGAGCGAGAGAGAGGCAGATAAGTTATGGAAGACAAAATAGAAAACAAAAGAGGATGAGGCATCACTCTGTGTGGGGAGAGAAGTTTGTGACTGCTGTCTGCTGTGCGCCGAGACCCTCGGTGGGAGAAAGATATGACTGAGCTTCCATTAGAGAGGAAAAAACACTAAATGGTTTAACAGAGGCAAACATAACTCACAATGATTTCTGAAGTGCTAAGGGGTTTTACATCAACACTGTTGTTGGGGTAAGGATTGTTCAAGGTCTACAATTCGTCTTTTTCAGAGGAGGTTTCTTGGCAGCTGTATTTTAAAGGTGTTTCCAGCACAAAACTAAATGGTAAGCTGGAAAAGCACTGTTGCATGTTCATGAAAAACAATGTCCATGTATACATATTTAAAATGACACTTTACAATAAGGTTTCATTAGTTAACATTAGTCAACAAATTTAACATGAACAAAGAATGAACAATACTTCTGCAGCATTTATTAATCTTATCAACATTTACTATATATTATTCAACTCAAAAGTTGTATATGTTAACATTACAAGATCTTGATGACAAATCGATGCACCTTTTGATGGAAATAAATGTTGTGGTGTTATTTTCCATCAAGATGTGCATACATTTTTGGTTAAGATCTTGTATTGACAATCCAAGACTCCAGCACTCTGTAAAGTCTCCTCCAACACATCCCAAAGATTTTCAATGAATTTAAGGAAGAGCTCAGAGGAGCCAATTCATGTGTGAAAATTATTCTTCATGCCAACCATTCTTTCACAAACTGATCCTGATCTTGACATTGTCATACTGGAATATGGCCATGATATGTCTTCATACACGGTTGTTCAAGAAATGAAAGGCTAAACATCAATTAGGGTTAGAATAACTGATGCCAAACATATAACATGCTAGACACACAATAATCGTTGCATTAATGATCCAATCATAGACTTTTAACCATTTGCCCATTTAAATCCAAACTTTTCAGTGACTTTTTTGGCCAGGCAGTGTGTATATATATTTTCAACAATTTAATTAACAGCTTTTTATTCAATAGCTTGATAAAGAGACAATAGAAGTAAAAGGAAAATCCATGAGGATCTCAAAAGATGTGTACTCACTCTGGGGAAGACTCTGGCGTGAGGCTGGACATTTCCTCTTGAGTGGGAACTGTTCAAGAAATAAAGCAAAGATGTTTTCATCAGTCATCAAGGTCATATGACTTTCAAATAGTTATTTAACTAATTTAACATCTCACTTATTAGGACAAACATAATTAGAGCCTATGGTTGCATGCAAATGAGTATTTATCACAGGTTGCTCATTCAGCTTTGGCTTAAAAGTTATACCAAGAATGAAACTGGATCATTAATGGGTCGCATGCAGTGAAAGGTATTTAGAAATGCAACTGATGCTACTGAAACAAAGTACCAAGGTGGTAACCATGGAAGCAGGCTTATTATTAGTTTACAGTCAGTATATGTAAATGAGACCATTTAGCCACAACAAGCATTAAAAAATCCTGGAGGAGGTAAGAGCTTTATTTTAGGTCTATAATGACCAGTGACCCTACATAGGACAAGTGGTTTAGAGAATGGATAGATGGATGGATGAATTGTAGATTGTTGACTGCATCCACCAATTTCTCACGATACCTTGCAGTTTCCTGCGGTGAAAGCGTGGCGAGCCCAGAAAGCTGTTCCTGATGGAGTTGAGGCGAGTCTTCCAGGGCATTCCCCGATGGAGGGGCTGGGGGGTGGCGTAGGGTTCGGCGTTCCCGCTGGGCTGTCCTTAGGCGTGTGCACAGGCGTGCCTTTGGGGGTAGGGATAGGGCTGCCCCTTGGAGAGGGGTGGGGGTCACCTGTATGGTAGGGATAGATTTGGTGGTGTGGTCAGAGCCGGGCACAGGGTGAAAGTGGTGTAGACGGATGGGGGAAAGTGGGACAACAGGCCTAAAAGGGACTGAGAGCGAAGGGGGAGTGATGGAGGCGGGGGTCACCCGTCGCACCAGTGGGGAGCCCGGAAAACAGGGAGCTTGAGGCTGACACGGAGTCGAAGGTTCTGACTTGGCTGTCAAAATGGGTTCAGGCTCGGTTTCAGGTAAAGGGTTTGATCGGATGGACTGTAAGGGTTTGTCTTTAGGTTTGGCTGGAAGAGTTTGGGTCTTTGGGTAGGGCAAGAGAAACTCAGATTTAGAGTTTGGTGTTAGGGAGTTAGACGTTGGGGGTTTTGCCCCGCTTTGTTCTGAGTTTGGTTTTAGGGAGTTAGACGTTGGGAGTTTTGTCCCGCTTTGTTCTGAGTTTGGTTTTAGGGAGTTAGACGTTGGGAGTTTTGCCCCGCTTTGTTCTGAGTTTGGTTTAAGGAGTTTAGACATTGGGGCTTTTGCCTCACTTTGATCGGAGTTTGGTTTTAGGGAGTCAGTGATGCTAGAACTGGGGGACAAGAGCAGCTCAGTGGACTTAGGCGGGACACAGAACTTTCGGACGGGCTTTAGGGGAAGTCAAGAACCAGAGCAGAACACATCGAGATATTAAGGCACGAGTCACAAAGCAGCAAGGGTAAAACACACAAAAGGGAAGGTATAATTTAGGAAGAACAAGGATCCATGGTGATGCAGAAGAAACAAAAGAATCATGCAGTTAGCAAAGACCGGTGAGCCAAAGATGCAACAAGAACCATTGGTGAAGAGCAAATCAAGAGTCTTTTAAGGCACACCAATGGGAAAATAAAAAGGGATTAAACAGCAAATTTCCTATCCGTGAAATGAGCAACTTCAAACATGAAATCAGTGAATGAGCGGTGTGGACAACGTAATTTGCAGTATCTGGGGTGAGTGACATATAAAAACATCCATGAATAAGAAAAAGGACTTGTTGTATCACCCAGCCATTTTTCACTTTGTCCAAAAAAATCATAGTAGTGGTGTATTTAAGTCACTGGGCCCTATTTTAACGATCTGAAACGCAAGTGTCAAAGCGCAAAGTAACTTTGTGGGTGGATCCCGGCGCTGTTGCTATTTAACGGGCGGGATAAATGGCTCTTGCGCCTGGCGCAAATCTAAAAGGGGTTGGTCTGAAGTAGCTTCATTAGTCATAGGTGTGGTTTGGGCGTAATGGGAAACAAACCAATAAGAGTGTCATATCACATTCCCTTTAAGAGCGTGATGAACGAGGTGCGCTTGTTCCGTGGCGCAATACTATTATAACGCCGCATTTACTGGCGCGCTTCAATCGGTTCACAGCCGAGGAGATCGATGTTCTCATCAGGGCCGTGAAAGAAAGAGAAGTGACATTGGGGATGAGACAAACCCACCCAAATTAGCTTCGGTTAAACATGCATATGATAATTTGGGTAAATGTGTAAGCTTTATGCCTATTTTTCCAATCGTCATGGTTCGACACAACAATGATTTACCTCATGTTTTTATATTTTTCCTTATAAAAATGTATCATTTGCAAAAAGTAAAATGCATCTGTGTAGATGAGAGAATCATCTACAGTGTATGCGTGTTGTTCACACTCTGTATTATGGCCAAGAATGCACGCTTAAAATAGCATCTGAATATACGCGCAACACGCCACTGACTTTAGACCAGGTTTGTTCTGGTCATTGGCGCAATTGTTTCTGGAACTGCAAAATAGCACCAGGGAATGTTTGTGCCGACACACGCCTCCTTTTTGCGCCGACCCGCCCAGGGAGCGCAAGTTCATTTCCTCAGTTTACCGACGTGCG
Source organism: Hybognathus amarus (assembly GCA_030378365.1). Lineage (NCBI taxonomy): Eukaryota > Metazoa > Chordata > Actinopteri > Cypriniformes > Leuciscidae > Hybognathus > Hybognathus amarus. The sequence continues at coordinate 358,199 of JAQIUQ010007241.1, forward strand.
TCTGAGAAGGGAAAAAGCCCACTTTGCGCGAGTGCAAAATAGGAATGATAAATGCGTCAGTGAATAAAGTCATTTGCGCCGGGTGCAAGATAGAGCCCACTGTATTTATGAATTACATTTCAATGTATTTTTAAATAAATTAATATATAGGACAAAAGAGGAGTCATATGAATTTGAACTCAGAATAATCTGCTAACAAACCAACGTCAGAGAAAATGCAAGGCCGGACTGTGTTCCACATTCTGAATCATTCATAAACCTTTAAAGCACTTGAGGATCTGAATATGAATTTCTCAAATCTCAAAGCACATTGAAATTGAATATTTTAACCACTTTTGTCTCTTCACAGTTGGAATCCAGCAAAGTAATCAAAGCAAACTGAATTCACAAGCAGTGCATTAACCTAATTCATGTCAAACATGAAAATAATGTCTTTAAAATCCTCACTTTTCATGTGACATACAGATTTAGAGTAAACTTCTAAATCAATTTCCAGCTTGGAAACTGTTCTATACGTTGCTGAGCTTCAGTGCAAGGCCTCTGTAATCTGTGAGCTGTCTTAAACAAGTCAACTGGAAAAGTTTAGTCAAGAGCTTCTGTGCTAATCAGAGGAGTGGGATTTTCTACAGCTTTCCCTGAGCTGGATTTCCAGCAGATAGGATGAAAGGATATATCTCCATGAAACAAAAAAACTGCTTTCTTCTACGACTCACTCTTGCGTTCTTCCCTTTCTTGTTTACTTTGCTTGCTAGAGGCCAGAATGCTATTTCCAGGCATCCTACACCTTACGACCAGTTCGTTTTCTTGAGCTTTCCAGTCATTCTTGACTGCTGGATAAGGGCTTAAAATAAATACTTCCCAATAAATTGTCACCAAAACGCTCACCTACTAAGATCCTAAAGAGTTTGTGTCAAGAGCACTTTGCTTATTACTATCATCTGCAATATATGTATAGTCCAAATTTAAAATGTCACAGCCAATAAAATAATCCAAATTCGTTTTTTTATCAAGCGTTTTTTATCAATATGTGTAGTTTGTGCAGTGTAACGGAGTGTGTGATGTTGCCATGAAGGTGACTGAGCAGCTGCGTGCTGATTGGTGGACAGACAGGAGCAGGTGTGCTGGGGGCGGAGCTTACTCACCCGTGGGCTGCTGAGAGGACTGGTGGAGAGACCAGAGGACGCCCCGCTGATGGACCGAGACCTGTGTGGACACACACCAGAAAACACACATGGTGAGAGGCTGCTTACAGCTGAGGAGGGACAGGAAGTGAGAACAGTGCTGATATTACACACTCAATTTAAGCTTTATAAGTATAACAGTTTACTATACCTTTTTTTACTAACATTCCATAAGGATGTGATACTGAGGAATGGAGTAAATCCATCTTTAATCACAATAATAAATTATTTAAAATATATTTAAATCGATCAAATATTTTTCACGGTATTAGTGTTTTTACTGTGTTTTGATCAAATAAATTTTAATCAAAAGCATTAAAATTCTCACTGACACCAATCTTTTGAACATATAATGTGTATTATATTTTTTGTCCCAGATAATGCATATTGTTTTCATTGTGAAAAATAGTGTAGGTCATTAAGATAAAATCCACCTTGTTATTGTTATTCAATCCAGTTTTGTGGCTTATGATGTATTTTTTAATGCATATATAGTCCAAATACTTTTATATTTAGGATTGTTTTTTAAATAAAAAACAATTCTATCTGCAGGCATTGCTGTGTCATTCTGTGCTGTAACTGTTCAAAATGGTAATATCCCTTTATTTTCAGCATTAAATTAACAAAATACATTTTCAAAGTGTTCTCAGACTTCTCCACGAACATTTATCTGGTCTTTCTCTCCACATTCTAATCACTTTTGCCACTCTGAATCCTGATCTCTGTCCTGCTGTCTCTCTGGATCTGTAAACCAGGTCAGATGTCAGGTCTGTTTGGGATGAAAGCAGCGTCCTCAACCTTAAAGCACTGAGACGCGACAGCGGCCTTAATCTGAGCCCCTATGTCCCAAAAAAACAGGGGAAGCTTCACTAAGAACAACACATGCACATGTGTCAGCAAGAGTCTAAAGAAAGACCAGATAAAGGGTCAAGATATGAGAAATTTGCTTGGATCTTTTGTCATTTGTTTTGAAACATCCTGCAAGTTTCATAGCTTAAAGGTGCACTGTGTACATTTTAGCAATTTCTAGTGGTGAGGTTGCGAATTGCAGCAAACAGAAGTTAAAAATGTTTTCAAAACACTTAAGTCGCGAAGCAATAACGAGTCGGCTGAATACTGTTTCCTATGCAATGACATTAGCAAAACAGTGTCTGTTTAATGACAAGCCTTAAAGGAGTTCGTTCACTTCGGAATGAAAATTTCCTGATAATTTACTCTCCACCACGTCATCCAAGATATGCATGTCTTTCTTTCTTCAGTCGAAAAGAAATTAAGGTTTTTGAGGAAAAAGGTAGCCTGGTTAAAACCAGACCATTCTCAGTTGTAACTGAGTTATGGTCTGGCAAATAGACAAAGACCTAAAACCAATCAGAGCGATGAAGGAGATGACGTGTGCAGAGCGGCGGCCGCGGAGAAACATCTCCGAGTGTTGTTCTTTGCTCGTTTTTTAACAAAAAGGAAACTTTCAAATCACTTAAAACAAACGCAATAGCTGATTCGAACGAGTGATGTTCGACGGCGGCATCCATCTTTGGTAATGTAGGCTACACAAATCTGCTTCAAAATTCCAGCGCGGTCATCATCGTGTAGAACCCCGCCCCAACGTTTCTGATTGGTGCCGCGATTTCAACGGATTGGAAATGGGCTTGAATGAGTCTCCAGACTGACTTTCAGAGCAAATCTAAATTTGCCGGAAGTTGTCTGGGTTTTCCCAGGCTAGGAAAAATGGTCTTATCTAGAGAAACTATCGGCCATTTTCTAAATAATCTAAACATTTATATATATTTTTACCAGAAATGCTCGTCTTGCGCGTCCACGACTTCACGCATTACGTAATCGCATTGTAAAGGTCAGGCGGTAACCTGATGTAGGCTAAAATCTGTTGTTTTACCCTCTCTTTTTTTTTGGTTAAATGGCGATTGACTTAGGGCCTGTTCACATATCGCGTCTTTTGCGCGCTGAGTTTGTTATTTCAAATGTGGGCGCGTGGTATGCGAGCTCATAATGGAAGCGACGCGTCGCTTTTTCCAAGCGCGTCCGCGCGCATCGAAGATAAAAACATCTCAACTTTTCAGAATGCCGCAAGCGCACCATAAGCGCACAGTAGGTCACGTGACAGAACCAACCTGAGCTTAAAACGCCCTAGTGGCACTGAGATCTGTACTTAAGCCTACATCATGCTTGACCTTTCAACGTGATTTCGTAATGTGTGGTGCATCGCAGATCTAGAGCAAGTCGAGCTTTTGTGATTAAAAAGTATATACATTTTGTTGGGGGGAAGGGCTAGATAAGAACCTTTTTCCTCAGCTGGGATCGTGTAGAGCCGCACTGAAACTGCAATTTGGACCTTCAAACCATTGAAATCCACTATATGGAGAAAAATCCTGGAATTTCCAAAAAAACCTTAATTTCTTTTCGACTGAAGAAAAAGACATGTACATCTTAGATGACAAGGGGGAGAGTAAATTATCAGAAAATGTTAATTCTGAAGTAAACTACCCCTTTGAAGGAGCCGCTCTTTAAAAATTGTATCATTCTAGATGGGGTTATTTTCATATTATCTATAAAAATAATCGTTTTTTCTTTATTAGCATTACAAGTGAACCTTAAGCAACATACATAATAATAATAATAATAAAAAATGTTTTTTTTTTAGTTAAAGGTACTCTATGGAGTTTTTAGCGGCCTCTAGCGGTGATGTTTCAGAATGCAACAAGAGCGCTCGTGCCCATGTGTGCGTGCGAGATATCAAGAGCAGGCATTCGCTGACCAGCCACACGAGCTTTCAACGCAACGGCGAACTAATCACACAACATGCTGGAAACTAATGTAAACTCCCACTGCAGGTACAATAATAGCCTACTTTTATCAGCTTGACGTTGAACTGAATGCTCTGTGCTCGTCCATGATAATGTTACAGTAAACTGCATTTAAGTCTAGCCGACATACGATGTTATAGCATAAGCCATTTCTCTAACTATTCGTGTATCTTTCACAATCAGCAATGTCAACACAGGTGAATGTAGCCTATAATATGATAACGAAAACGGTTAGTGAACTAAACTGAACAGTTTCAGTGTATCAGTAAGATCGTAGGACGCGACATTACTGTACTAAACGTGTCTGGAAATGTTTTGCCTGACGAGCTTCAGCAGATAGTTACAACTTTTTTGTTTATTATATTTATGTGGAGTTTGTGTTGGAGTCTGTGTTGTGCTGGAGGCAGGACGTTTAGGGAGTTATCAGACTCTGTGTCGTCAGCTGAAGTGCCGCTGGTCGCATGTTGAAATCAACGGGGTTATTGTGTCCATTTCTTTTACTGTCTATGGGTCGCATAGACTGTAGGATAGAGAGGCTCGGGAGCGCGCATGCACGTCACATTCGATGGATTTCGCAGGGAATCTGACCCGGAGACCTCACATATAAATATGAATATTGGCCTTCAGAGGTAATAGCAAAACCCGAAAAGTGGATCATTGCAATGTGTGATTACAACCCCTTCAAACACAGGCAATAAAAAAGGGATTAATTTTATTAAAAAAGTTACATTTAGGACCTTTAATTATCCCTTTTAGAGTCAAATGATATGATAGGTCTTTATATGTAAAACACTAGGCTGAAACCCTCTGAGTGGCATCTCTCTCATGTGTGGGTGTTTAGAGGAAGAGATGGCTATGAATCCTGCTGATGCTAAAGATAGTTATTCTAATCTAGAGTTATAAAGGGGTGAGTGGAGGCATCCAGCACGTGACGTATTCGTATACCGCAGAACAGCGTATGAAACGAGATAAAATGCGTAAACCTATATTTAGACATTATGTGGTGACTGAATCGCCTGGCAGTCAGAGCATTAAAATCTTTGTTTGCAGATAAATCATCACTAAAAGACATAAAATGAGCTCCAGGAACCCAACTAAATGATTATTTAAATGAATCAGCCAATCATTTTTGGAAGCAGTTTGTTTATATTAATCCAATTTGCTCAAATAGATTAGGATATTAACATGACATGATTTTTAGCTGAAGAAATCAACCACATTAAAACTCTCTCATGAATTTTCCCATATGCTTCATCACACAGATCCAGCTTTTAAAAATAACATTTCAAAGTCTCTTTTTTTACTTTCACTGATCTCATGCCTTTTAAAGTCAATAAACAGCACAAAAACATAAATGATGCAACAGAAAGTCTGTTTCTGTTGCACTTCTAGTTTAAAATGCAACTGTTTATAGGAGGTAGTAAAATATGACACTATGGAAGCTTGTTTCGCCATAAAAATATTTTTAAAAAATTGTGAAAAACAAAATGTATCTATCTATCAATCTATAATCATAGCCCTAAAACTGGATCTAAATATGCACTGTTAGAAGAAAAGGTTCTATATAGAACCTTAAAAGGTTCTATCAGCGCTACATATTTGAAACCCCTAAAAGGTTCTATAGAGAGCGCCTTTTACGGGTTCAATAATAAGAACCCTTTAAGGAAAAAGGTTTTATATGGAACCTTTTGGATTCATTTATTATCATTTTTATTGTCCTTTCCGGATTAAATATTTCATATTAATGACAAACATCAAGACCCTAAAATGTATTTATGAATGTATGTGAATGATCACAAAATTCAAGTTTAGAAAATATATATATTTATATTATTTTATAGTTAATCAATATCAAATGGAGAGTGCCATTTCAGTTTTCTCCTCCAAAAATCAGCATGATTAAAATGATGTTATGAATCATGAAAAAAAAAATCATGATATTAAGTTACTACAACAGTTTAATAAACAATAATTTAATTACAACTACAAAATGTTGCAGAATAATGTAAGATATGAAGGAATAATTGCCTATAAAGAACCTCTGTGCCAAAAGGGTTCTTTCTTGTCATTATAGAACCTTTTTTTGGCATAAAAGGTTCTTTGGAGAACCCTATGCTTCATATAGAACCCCAATGAACCCTTTTTCTAAGAGTGTATGCTTGATTTACTCTATGTTCACACTTGTAGTGTTTCTTTTGGTCCAGAGCAAAAAAGAAAATGACACATTTAGTCCTGGTTCACCCAGTGTTCACACTCTCATTTTTTAAGACCAAACCAGGAATTCCTCCGTCACACACACAAACGATGATCTGTTGCAAGGAGACGGCATTTCCGACGCTTCAAATCGAACTGTAATGGGCAACATTCGAGACTATGATGATGGGAACCAGGTTTGCTTGAACATTCTGGCGAGTCACATCTTGTGACATCACTTCCTGTTTTTAATTTGTTTTGATCTTTGGTCCATGTTGTATTCATATTTCAGTCGAATGGTTTGAGTTCCTTTACAGGGTTCTCAGTCCGCTTATTTGGTGCACACACTAACAGAACAATCACACTGTAGTTTGTTTTAATTGAACCAAACCTGCCAAGTGTGAACACACTCTAAATTGTCTAGACCAAATAGAAGTAAAGATGCAGAGAGGTTTTTGTTGTTGTTGTCATTTTAAAACCCCTTCCCCTGAACATCTCAAGCTTGACGAATGAATCAGAATTCACCGTTTTTATCTCGACTTCCACTGAGAATTGAAAAGTGCAAAATAACAGTTTTCCTTTTATGATAAAATCATTAAAGGGGGAATTAAAGCTGCAATACCTAAGATTGCAAGCCGCTGAGAGGGCGCTACATTCAAAACAACAACAACGGCTTTGCTTGATGACGACGTAGAGGAACACGGAATGATGGAAACTGTTGTTTTCAACTCCACCGTGGATAAATCAGGTCAGACGGGAATCGAAAATTAGTTGTCATGGATGAGGTAAAGTTCGATGTCTATAAATGTTGCGTTTAATGACATGCTTGTTTTTCATTAAACTGAAATAGCCGCAAGAAAAGTCAGGTTTAAAAGTAAATTAGTTATCACAGATGTTACTGTACGAGTCACTGGACGAAGCTATGGTGGAGAGGGTTTGAAGTCAAATCGTTGCTAATGGATCCTGACTTCGCCCTATGCTGCAATATGCATTTAGTTTTGCATTCATTTACAGAAATCAGCTGCTTGAATTGCAATTGCTGATGTTATTAGATTTTTCAGGTGAGATTCTCAATTCATTCAGTTAACGGATGCTCTGAGGTAAAGTTTTCAGACTGCAGACTCTTGTACAGTACAATCATAACATAGAACGGACATTATCTTCCTTTCATGTCATTAAACATAACAATATTGTTGGCCATATACTGATGAGAAAGTGCGCGTCCGGTGTGCGATACTGGACTTTGTCCTAGACGTGGCGCGGCTCTTCTCGTCCGGTGTGCGACCCCCTTTACAGCCAACAGTTCACATTCCGAGAATAATTGAAAAGAATAATTGTGCACCCTTCCATAACAAATGCACGAAACAAGCTGCCATTTGTTGCTTGATAGACGCGAACGCACAACTACAACTTCCGCATTTGTCCAGGACTACACGTAGTACGATTGGAAACCGAGGTAACGCGATATGACGCGATTGACTGGCAACTCCCAGCTCACCCCTGCTCACACGCCCCCGTTCCTTGGTTAAAATCGCAATTTTCTCGCGATTTAAACATTGTTTGAAACATTTGGAATTTTGTAAGTTATCATCTTAACTAAATATATAACACTGGCCTTGTGATTTTGGGATATTTTAATGCAAAAATCTTAGGTATTCCACCTTTAAAGGGGCGAAATGAGGTCAAGGGACAAATACAGCATAGTCCTGTTTGAAATTTGATTGTTTAGTTTGTACTATTTCCCATTATTATTATTATTATTATTATTATTATTATTATTTAAATAAGGAGTATTGGGTGTATATGCAGTCCGCAGCAGAACAGAGCTAGTCTCTTCTTTCTTTAGGTATGCGGCTGAAACACAATCATTGTGAAATCCTCAGGTGGCGCATGTGTCAGTCTCGGGTCATCTCCTGTCAATTCCCCATTTCAATCCCCTCTGGCCATTTGAGTGGGAATGAAAAGAGTTTAATGAAATTGGGTTTTGAAATGAATTGGAGGAACGAGACCTACTTTGTTATTATACAGTGGAGGGTGAGGGTTCAAAGTTTATGGGTAATAATGGTAGAGAAGAAAAAGATAGCGGAGGCTAAAATAAATAATAATTCATTTTTGGTCTCGCTGTGGGATGATGGTTCAAGACAGATGGCAATACATTGGATATATGAACTACACACACACACACACACACTATATATATATATATATATATATATATAGACTGTAAGCTACTTCATTTCATGATATACATTCTGTGAAATTATGTGAAGTTTGTGAGAATTCCCGGAAGGACCTTGAACGGAGTTTCAATCTGCATAGTGTATGTCATAAATAAAAATGTTTTCTGCCCCATTTACAATTTAAATGGATTTAAGTACATTTATAAGGGAAATGCTAAGCAGTTGCTAGCCTTTAACATTGTATAACATGCTACAAAAAATACAAAATAATAAAATGTTGTTTATTTATTTGAATTTCTGTTGTTTAAATCAATGATTAATTTGATTCTGTTGATTAAATCAATCTCCTTCATTGTATTAACTCAATTTTTCCATTTCAATGAACTTAAAATTTTAAGGCAACCAGGTTACTTCATTTTTTAAGTTAAACTAACAAGATTTTTTTTTTACAGTGGAGTTATATTTTATTTGAATTTAGCTTTATTTCAGTTTCCAGAACACACATATATTTATAAATGTGTGTGTGTTTTAGTAAATGAAATAAAGCTAAATTCAAATAAAATATAACTCCACTGTAAAAAAAATATTGTTAGTTTAACTTAAAAAATGAAGTAACCTGGTTGCCTTAAAATTTTAAGTTCATTGAAATGGAAAAAAGGAGTTAAAACAATGAAGGAGATTGATTTAATCACCAGAAACTCAAAATATGATGTTATCTGAACTAAATAAATGATTTACGTTGATTTGACAAAAGAAAAAAACATTGTGATTACAAATTATGAAAATATTTTTTTACAGTAGAACTTAAATTAAATAAATTTAAAAAAAGATTTGAATTAACTCAAATTAATAAAACAGTTAAAAATAAATTAAAGCTAAATAGAAATATAAAGAAATTGAAAGAAATTGATAAATTTGACAAACAATGT
>JAQIUQ010007241.1:372500-457500 GCA_030378365.1 Hybognathus amarus
TAAAGCTGCTCTCAGCAGCGCTTGTGATTGTGTAATCATCCCCAATTTACAATTAATGCATTTGTTAAAGGCATAGTTCACCCAAAAATTTAAATTAGTGCATGATTTACTCACCCTGAAGCCATGCTAGGTGTATATGACATTCTTCTTTCAGACGAATACAATCAGTAACATTACAAACGTCCTGACTCTCCCAAGCTTTATAATGAGTATATTTTTTGGAAGTCCATAAAAGAGCATCCATCCATTACTGGCGGGTTAATAAAGGCCTTCTGAAGTGAAGCGATGCGTTCGTGTAAGAAAAATATATCTATATTAAAACTTTATCGACGTAAATAACTAGCTTCCAGCAGACGGACATACGCAGTTGACGTATGACAAATGAAAAATATGGCAAGCCGTTTTAGCTTTTGTTCATTTCCAGGATATAAATTCTTGATATCAACAATTGTATTTTCACTAGTAAAATCAATTCAAAATAAATTGTTGATATCAAGAATGGATTTTTTACCTAGTAGAAATATCATTTTTGATATGAATAATTACATTGTTACTAGTAAAAATTTGAATTCCTGATATCAATAATTAAATTGTCACTAGTTGAAATGTCTATTCTTGATATCAACAATTCAATTGCTACTAGTAAAAATTATCATTTTTGATATCTGAAAATGCATTTCTGATATCAATATAATTTCAGATATCTAAAATGGCTTTCTTACTAGTAACAATCACATTCATGATATCAGAATTGAACATTGTCACTAATGAAAATTGAATTATTGATATCAAAAATTAACATTGTAGTAGCAATTCAATTGTTGATATCAAGAATAGACATTTCAACTAGTAAAAATTTAATTCTTGATATCAAAAATAAAGGTTTTTACTAGTAATAATTGTATTTCTGATATGTAAAATTGGTATTTCAACTAGTAAGAAATCAATTGTTGATATCAATAATTGGTTTTGAATGGCAGCCTAACGCGACATTTCACTAGTGAAAATACAATTACAGATATCAACAATTTTGCTAGTCAAATTCAAATGTTGATATCAAGAATTATAATTTTAACTAGTGAAAATGTAAATGTTGATATCAAGAATTAGCATTTTTACTAGTGGAAATGTAATTCCTGATATCAAAAATTGCCATTGTTACTAGGAGAAATCTAATTCATGATATCAATTAGCATCATTTTAACTAGTGAATATGTAGTTGTTGATATCAAAGATTCATATCCTGCGAATTAGTAAAACAGCTTGCTTATTGCCATTCCCAGGATATAGATGGTCAACATCAAGAATTATAGCTTTTACTAGTTGAAATTCAACTGTAAATATCAATAATTATAGTTTTTACAAGTTAAAATTGAATTGTTGATATCAAGAATGACAATTTTTACTATAGTTGAAATGTAATTCCTGATATCAAAAATTGCCATCGTTACTAGAAGAAATCTAATTCCTGATATCAAAAACTATTATTTTAACTAGTGAAAATGTAACTGTTGATATCAAGAATTCATATCCTGCGAATAATCAAAAGTTAAAACGGCTTGCCATAGAAAAAACACTTGACGATACTGATGTACATAGGAGTAGCGTTAGCGCAGAGATGTATAAAGTACTAGAAACCCGGATTTGAGTAAAAGTACAAATGCTCTATCAAAATAGTGACTTTGAGTAGAAACTGAAGTGCTCTTTAAGCACCACACTTAGGCAGAAGTACTAAAGTATTCAACATTTTTTGTACTTAAGTATTGCAAGTAGTTTATTTTAAAATTGACTACTGAAAGGTAGTGTAGGTCAGAATTAAAAAAAAAAACTTTATTTTCCAAATTTCTTTAAACTTTCTGTATATATCAAAGCATGAGTTAAAATCCAAGTACTCTGAAAAAGAAGTATAAAAATCCGAGTGTCTTGGACCTCTCACGACTGTTTTAAAGACAGCTCATTATTTCCATTCACTACACCCCTCCCTCTTGGCTCCCTTCCAAAGCCGCGCCCCAAAACACATGAACGCGCAACTCCGACAGCTGAGCTGAAGACGCATTATCTGGCCTGAGGAGCGAGAGAGGAGAGGAAGAAGTGCATAGTGTAGTGACATCATGTCGAGAAACACGTAAATAAAAAATCTGACTATCATTATGAAGATAAACCGATAGTTGTATTTTATTGCTCAGCTATCAAGATAGCATATTGATATTGGTAAAGACCTTACAATATATATTTGATTCGCTGAGCTGAGCTAGTTGGTTATCTATAAGGCAAAGCTAAAAACAGGTTGCAGGATACACGTTTTTCCCATTGCCATAATTTACACTTAGCCTCAATTCAACCAGACTCTAGGTCATTTCATTTGTACATAGAGTCTGGCCCCCCTCCATTGAAGAAACGTTTCCTTCCTTGTAGGCGGGTTCACTGTTAAAGTTCAAAACTATTGGATTCTGCCCAGAGTCACTCAGGATCTGCCATAGCCAATGACGTGAACTGTGGTCCGAGTGGTGAGCGTATTTTTCATGCGTCAGACGGCTGGAAACACAAGTCGGAACATATAGAGCAGATTATGTTTAGAATGGGGTCCAGTGGGCAGAGAACCTGCATGTTTGTGTAATCTAGGAACAACTATTAATTCAAAATGTATATTTGACACAAAAAGGAACAGCAATGTACTGAGTTCAACGGTCGCTATTGGTTCAGCCGATGTCTAATCATTACAAAATATGCAGACACCGCTGGCGCAGTTTGATCTGCCGCAAATGCTGTAACAGTTAGCACTGAATGATCTGTATATGTGTAATGAATAACAACTGTTTTCATATAACGTCTTTATTGTTACTTTAATTCAGCTTAATTATTGGTTCATTAGAAGTATGTGTTTGTGCCATCAGACTGTGGTTTGTACCGTGTCATGGTCATTTTTCTATTAACAGTATTACCATCTAAAACTGAAATATGGCTCTTCAAAGTAAATGGGTTTTCCCATTTTATTTATGACAATTATTTTTTAAAAATTACAATCAATTCGTGTGATTTACATACATGTGAACTGACACACCAACCTCCTGCCTAGTAGTCAACAAAGGGGTTCAAAGGTGTCTATTCAGATAGGCAAGAGATCGCCGATTTACTGTGCTGGGACAATATGAGCTTGACATGACTTCCTGAGTGCATATTCGGACAACAATTTTGGCACAAGCCAGGAGCTACAGGGGCTCCGAACACAGCATGCAGCGTGCGTTCTCAAATGTCATCGACCATCGTGCACACCGAGCGCTGCCCGAGCACGTAATGCTTGCCAAGCCTTCTCTTGCCTGCCTTCAGCTAACCACTCCGCTAGTGCAACAAGAGGTGGCGATAATTTCACAATACGGCTTTTAATTCTATGTACATTGAGCAGTTCTCTTTCACAACAATCGACCCGAAATAGCATTTTTTTACGTATTCTTCCGCTACAGAACTCAAACTGGCGCAGCCACACTACATGACGTACCTCCGTCTCAGCCACTTTTCCCTGCTCATATTACGCTTGAATTCGTACCTACAGAAAAATTGATTTCTTGGAACCTTTGAGGCCATGAGCGATCCGCCAGACTGCAACCGTTACTTGAAGGAAGTTAGAAATCCAGCCGGAAGTGCGTCAGGAGGGCGCAGCCAGGCTGTAATTTACACTGTGATGAAGATGAGTTTTCAATGTAGAGATTCATTCATTCACATATCCGCGGCGGCGGCCCCGATGAAAACTCACGTATGTCCCAAACGGTTACTTTTCAGGAAGTGAAAAAAACATGTAAGTTCAAAAGCAGCGCTGAAGACGTCACAGTTGTCATGCTCGCAACATCTTCAAAATGTAAACCATATTCTTGCCCAGTGTTTCATGATATAATTTCCATATTTGACCCAAATCGGAGACTTAAATGGACATGCGTGCATATCTGTAGGAGTAAGGTTGCGGTTCATATCTTGCTCTTCGAATGCATCCATGAGAATGTACCAAATCGCGTTTCATATTGACAGATATTAATAGGCTACGCTCAGTTTATTAAATACGCTCAGTTCTATCTGAAATGTCTCTTTGCAAACTGATGAAGAGGACAATGAATCAATATACACTGGCATGGATGGCGAATGCTCAGCTGAATTATTATTTACACAATCCTAGTCCAATATTTTGTTTTTAAATGAGCTGCATTTTATTACAGATGTCAGCTGGTTTACTCGTCAGCTTATTTCAGATATCAAAGAAATACATCAATAGAGAGAGTGTGGCAACAGCCTGCCCTGTAATATCACTTCGTTTCTTTACTTGAAGATGATTGTGTGATTGTGAAGATGATTGTGTCTGTGACTTACTTTCACTTTTGAAAGCAGCTGCTCATCTGCGGTGATGCTGTGTCACAGTAGCGCCATCATATCTGACTAGTAACGTGTCATAGCCTATATAACACGCTCTCACTCGTTTATTTTTTTTTAGCATTTTGGGAGGAGTAAAATGTGATGTGGTTCAACCAGATTGCGTTACACCTAATAAAGATCCGAACACAATGCCGAGCCAGACTACCTCCAGATAGTCAGGCAGATCCGATTACAATCCGAATATACGACGTATTTATACCCTTGCATTAACATGTCTTTTTCATTATCCGGATAACTTATCTGGATACAGATCGCATTATAATACCAGGTGTAGGGTTCTCAGAGACGAGACCGGCTAGAAACTTCACGAGACCGGCGAGAGTGCCTCCACATGGCGGGAGATACCATACTGTCTATGGGAGATACGCTGCGTGATTGACAGCTTTGACAGCAAATGGAAATACGTGGAAATCAGATGACATGATTTCACAACTTTTCATTGGTCATTTAGATAATGTGACGCATGCTGTATACGGAAATGAACCTGGACATTCTATCCGTGAAAAATCCCAAAATCGTCAAAATGGACATACACGGTTTTCATCGGACAACGACGATATGGTGTTCTGCATGTAAGAGTTTGCTTTGATGAGAAGCATGTTGTTAAATTCTGATGAGGACTACACTCCCTGAGACAAGTAAGTTACCCATAGACAGAATAAGACAGCAAGTACCGCATCTGATCAGCTCGAGGACAGATCCGTGGTCGAGGGCGAAGCAGAGGATTTTGCTATTAGGGTCCGAGGAAGTAAGAGTCCGAGGACAGGGTGGTCTGAAGTGCAGGGCAAAAAGCACTTTTTAGACAAGACCTGCGTCGAGTTTTTCATCTTTAAGCTCAAACAAGCGCATGTGAACAGGTAGGATCTGGAGACGCGCAAGTGGGCAGGTCCTCTTTGGCAAAAGGTTGGTTGCCATGGTTGCGAGAGAGTGACAGTCACCTAAGCCAATCCGTTGTTTCGTCCCGGTTTCGAAATAATGAGCTGTGTTTAGTGCAGATTAGACGGTCTAGAGTCACTCGATTTTATACTCTTTTTTCAAGAGTACTTAGATTTTAATTATGCATTGATATATATATAGAAAAGTTTAAACAAATTTGGAAAGAAGTTTTTATAAAATTCTGACCTACACTACCTTTAAGTACTAAAAGTAAAAGTACAAGTGTTTGTGTCATGTAATTATTAGAAGAAAGCAGTGAAAAGTTTGAACTAGCAATCAAATAAGGCGCTTTGCGTAAACAAATTTGCTTTGCGAGCGCCAAAAAAATGTCATTGCAGGAAAACCCCTGCATTATTGTCAATGTGTGTGTCAATCAGTACCATTACCCTATAAAACTGCCGTGTGATTTAGCCAGCATGAAAGCCAACTTGAACGAATGATTCGTAAAATTTTTATAATTGTAACGAGTAACTAGCAGTACATTAAAAAAATATTGAAGTAAAAGTATTAAATTCATCGAAAATATCTACTGAAGTAAAAGTAGAAGAAAAAACAATACTTTAGTAGAGTACATATATAGCATTTTAGTACTTAAGTGCATTACTTAAGTAGTTCTACTTTGATTACTATACATCTCTGCCGTACAGCGATTGACGCCTCTTGCGGCTTCAAATAAACAGCGCTGGGCAACAAACTCAAGCCCCTCCCACATTTCAGTTTAAAAGTTGTCGTTTTTAGACTTCTAATTCATGACCGGTGTTTTGTTTTGGTCTATCCTATGCCTTCGTAAGCTTCCTTAATAAGTAACACACCAGTGATTTGACGCAATTACCCGCCAGTTGATTTTTACCCTGCAGTTGACGGGTGTTATTTCAAACCCCGTGTATATTATATATACTTTATTTATATATTTCATCTTGACTTTAAAGTCCCTGTAAAGTCAAAATTAAGTATGTGTTCTGAGTTTGTGACACCACAGAAAAAAATGTGTTATTAGCCATCCAGCCAAATTTGAATGATAAAAAAGCCAGCAAGTACATAAAATAAGCTATCAAAATCATGAAAAAATGAGCAGATTCTCTGCTCTCAAACGCCACTCACGGAACCACGCCCACTCACGGGAAAGCTATTCGATGGTGACATTGAGCTGATTAGCTTTTGGAGACGGAGGATGAACGCTGAGGCGGAGATTGTTCTGCTCTCGTCACCAGTAACAGCGAATTATCAGTGAATCGCAATCAGGCGAATGCGAATGTGCTCTATTGTTAGGGAGCAGAGCAGAAATGCGTCATCAGATAGGGGGGTGTCCAGCAGCTCATGGGCTCCAGTGCGCCATTGAGCCCTGTCTTAGCTCCCGCCCAAATAATCCGTAAAGTTGCAATGGTGAAAAACTGTTTTAACGGTCTAACTGCACATTTCAGTACTTCACAGTTCACAGTCTTTTGTAATGTTTTAGCAATACATATGTAACATCTATAATGTGTTAAGAAGTTTTCTGTAGAATTGCCTTTACAGGGACTTTAAGTGTACTTGTCTGATTTATCAGCTCTGATCATGAGATCTCTGAATGCTCAGTCCCTTAACGATATCATTGCGAGGAGGAAGGTCTCTGGTTCTTTCTTGGCTGGGGATCTCTTCTCCTTGAGTCCAACAGAAGGAGAAATAGACTGATCTTCTCCTGATTTTTTCACTGATAAAACAGAAGACAGGAAACAGCCATGTGTCAAATATGTAATAAGCACATTAGAAATGGATAAATTATAATTTTCTACCTTCTGAGATTAAACAAACTTTCTTTATACATCCAGATATAATGATGAAACTAATAATATCAGGGAAAGGTAAAATAAATGATATAAAGAAATAATAAAAAGATTAGTCCTAATTGAATAATAAAGGTTCGGGTCCTCTCAGTTTGACCTAACAACAACATCTTTATCATTTTTTTCTGTGGACAACAAGATTATAAAAGCTTATGTGTCTATTATATGATCTCTTTTTTTCTCCATATGAGAGCCAATGTGTTCTTTACTCCAGAGGTGAGATCTGACCCTAGATCAGTGTGCGGTCACTCACTCGTCAGTTAGCAGGTCCTTCATCAGCTTGCTCTTGTCCCGGAAGCACCCGAGCGAGTGCATGCTCTCCAGGACGTCAGGGTCTATGTCTTCGGCTGAAAGGATACAGGCGGATCGCCACCTTCCGCGGGACCGGCTGCTCCGGCTCGGGTTCAGTTCTTCCCTCCTCTGAGGAGAACACAAGCCCATCAGCAATTTCACACATTCTCTCACTCTGACTTTCCGCACACAGACAAACACATCCAAACACAAGCTCTGTATATGTGTGTGAGATTCCCTTCTATCATCAGGGCCGTCTGGTACACACGTGTATTGTGTGGAAAAGGACTGACGTAGACATCTACTGAGGCTTCTCCCTGTTGTGATCCACTGAGAGAAAGCTCAATTTGAAATAAGGTATGGGCGATTAACATTTTTTTTAGGGTGATATGTCATTTTTGGACAATTTCATTTATTTAATGTGAATGAAAGAAAGGACAGAACTGTTGAAGTGGGTGACAATCATTCAGACAACAAAATATTAAAAATAAACCTTTACAGGTAATTCCGCAGTGGAGAAAATACATGGACATGGATTGCCAAATTCTGCCTATTTCTTACAAAAATGCCATTGTGTTCGGTCTGAAGTGAGGCTCTTTTGTCATGAGAAAACTTGATTAATAGACTTACAAAGAAAAAAGTGCTTTTTGGTTATAATATATATATCATATATATATATATATATATATATATATATATATATATATATATATATATATATATATATATATATATATATATATATATATATATATTAAATTAATATAATTAATTAAATTTAATATAATGTATTTATTTTAATATTTCCCAAAACAATATACATTGTTTCTGTATATATATACATACATATATATATATATTAGAGCTGTCAGTTAAACGCGTTACTGACGGCGTTAAGCGCAAACCCATTGTAAAACGGCGTTAATTTTTTTATCGCGCGATTAACGGTCTTTTTGTCCTGAGCAAACTTTGTAGTTTTTTCACATACTTTTTGCAACAGGACGCGGCATGCGTCCTGATTCCATTTCAGCGTCTCGCGCTTCGTTCATCCACTCAAAGCCGGCTCTGCAAGCCCAAACGAGTGTGTGCGGCGTGCCTGATGTTTTGTTTCCGGTTCAGCTAGATCCGCTGCGCTTTTGGTCGAAGAAGCAACGAAACGTCCCTTGTGCTGGCTGCAAGCAATTGAAATGAACTGGGTTTCAGAGTGCAGCGCTGAGGTACGTCTTCTGTGCGCACACACTCGTTTCAACTTGCCAGCCGGCCAAAGAGTAGCGTTACGTTTTGAGTGGATGACGAGGCCAGATGCACGCCGAAAATGGATGCCAATGAGATTCTGAATGTAAAGTTTACTTTTAAGAAGTTGCCAAATTGTCCCATTGAATAAGACCAAAGCGATCTGTATGTTTTGTCATTATGAGCTGAGCTATCATCATCTCAGCACGTCCCAGCCTGAAACACCACTTGACATGATGGCCAAACAACACACACACACACACAAACACAGATGATGCAATCTCCGCCCTCCGTCAACATCAGTATCCCTCGCTTTTCAACCTTTATCATGGACACATTGTGTGAGAGATTATTTAGGCTATATGTTAGAGTGAAATTGAACACTATTCCAATGTTATTTTCAAATAATAATAATCAAAAAAAACATCTGCACTAAACAAAGCCAATCCACTATTCCCATGTCTATATAGAAACATTTAAATGAGCAAAGAAATGTAACAAAAAGAAATCAAAAGACATTAAGAATAGATATAAATGTGTGCGATTAATCGCGAGTTAACTATAACTATAATATATATATATATATATATATATATATATATATATATACATATATATATATATATATATATATATATATATATATATATATATATATACATATATATATATATATATATATATATATATATATATATATATACATATATATATACATATATATATATATATATACATATATATACATATACATATATATACATATACATATATACATATATATATATATACATATATATATATATATATATATATATACACCACCACTATATATATACATATATATATACATATATATATATACATAATTACTCAATACTATGATTTTTAATGCTCCAAACATGTACTGATTATTATCGATGTTGAAAACAGTTTTTTTACATTTTTTGATTTCAGTGATTCTTTGCTTATGAATAGAAAATTGAACAGAACAGCTTTTATCCTGAACTGCAAAGCTTTTGTTACATTAAACACTACCCTTTAAAAAGTTTGGGTCAGTAAGAATTTGTATTTATTTTTGGGGAAAATAAATAAGAAATCAATACTTCTATTCATCAAGGATGAGTTACATTGATCAAAAGTTACAGTAAAGACATTTATAATGTTAGAAAGATTCTAATTAAATAAAGGCTGTTCTTTGAACTTTCTATTCATCAAAGAATCCTGAAGATAAAAATGTAAAAAACTCGTTTTCAACATGGATAATAATCATACATGTTTGGAGCATAAAATCATCATATTAGAGTGATTTGTGAAGGATCATGTGACACTGAAGACTGGAGTAATGATGCTGAAAATTCAGCTTTTTTTCAGAGGAATAAATTACATTTTAAATATATATTAACATAAAAAAGTCATTTTAAATTGTCATAATATTTCACAATATTACTGTGTTTTTTGTGTATTTTTTATCAAAAAATTGCAGCCTTGGTGAGCAGAAGAGTCTTCTTTTAAAAACATAAAAAATCTTGACCGACCTTAAACTTTTGACCCTAAACGGTAGTGTAATATATAAACTCGAAAAAATGCTGGAAAATGTACTGTTAAAAGCTGAAGTTGAGGTTGGGTTAACATTTTAAATGACATTTTTAAATCAACATTTGGATTTGTCCACATCCACCAAATTGGGTTGAAACAACCCAATATATATATACATATATATGTATATAGCCTACACACACACACACACACACACACACACACACACACACACACACACACACACACACACACACACACACACACACACACACACACACACACACACACACACACACACACACACACACACACACACACACACACACACACACACACACACACACACACACACACACACACACACACACACACACACACACACACACACACACACACACACACACACACACACACACACAAACACCACACACAGTCACCTAATATTAACCAATAGCCTCATAGGCTTTTTAATTTAATATTATGAAAGAAAAACATATTTCTGTCACTGAAATAACAAGCACAAATTCATTGGCACAGAAACTCCCAAAACATAATCTACATAAGAATGTGAAACAGCAAAACCATTTTATCTGTCTGCCTGGGTTCAGAAAAGTGTCAGAGCACAATTAATAAGTCAACACCAGCATGTGTTACATTCACATCTAACATTTACAGCTTGTTATGACCCTAAATCCATGACAAGCGTCTTCATAACCTTCTAATCTAGACTGATTGTAAATATTAGCTGTTGCCATCTGTTAGAAAAGATGCTGGTGTGTGTGAGAGCAGCTAAAACATATTCGTCAAAACTAGATGCCTAGCAGGAAGTGTGTGTGCCATGTGTGCTACCAGAGAGGCAGTCAGACAGGAGGTCACGATACGAGCATCTCTCTCCTCTCTTCCCCAGGTAGCTATACGACGGAGCGGACAGCAAACCCCGCTGGGCTGGGACATTTGTCCTTGCCGTCCACATGTGTGGGGTCTGGCCATTTATCACACACACACATTGAAGTACTGCCCACATCCATCCCCATCTATCGTGCTTGTCCTGATGCCCACCCCGTGTCTCAGTCATTTTTGTGTCTGTGTGTCACAAGTGTTCCAGCCTTAAGAAACGAATCATGGGAGTGTGTGTACTTACATGTACCACGTGTGTTTCTGTATTAGCTCTAATGTAAAGAGAAGACACACACAGACTGTTAGATGCACATCAGGAAAACAGCAGTCATTGATGAAACAACAACAGAACATGAATCCGAATTATAAATCAGTCAGATCACATTAAATTCACAAGTAAATTTGAACTGACATTAAAATATTTGTCATGTATGGTGCCATTAGAAAAAGAAATCCTTAATCTGGGATATTCAACAACATTAAAAATAAATTACATTATTATTTTTTGATTAGGGCTGCCAAATTATAACATTAATTTAGTCCTATGTGTCAAATAGTGCTAAATGAATTTTATTTGAAATAAGTTTGTGTTTACATAATATATGTGTGTGTTGTATATATTTATAAATAGATACAAATATGAAAACATTTGCTGTATCATTTATAAATTAAATATACATATTTTATATACAAATAATAATTTTCTTAAATATATACATGCATATGATTGTTTTTACATAATAATTATACAATACACACACACACATTATGTAAACACAAACTTTTATTTTGGACTTTGTTTGCATGTATTAATCATTGCCTGAACACTAATATAAAACAATACCATAAAAACAATTTTTATTTTAATAATATGAAAAAATAAATAAAAAAAAGATTCAGGGCTCACAATTATAACATTAATTTGGTGCAATTAATAAAAAAAGGGGTTGCCTGTATGTATAAGTCGCCATAAAATATATTTCATATTATTTTTATACTACTATTATACTTTTAATATCAATATTATACTTAACATTTAATAAGTACAATAAAAAACTACTATTTTTGAATGTATGTATGTGTATATATATATATATATATATATATATATATATATATATATATATATATATATATATATATATATATATATATATATATATAGTATAGTTAGTTAGTTATTTTAACCTTTTAACTGTTACATCTTTTGACAATATTGACATTAAAATGCACTATAAACTAAATGGTCTAATTCCATAATGTTTTTAAAAACATACACCCGAGTTTGGTCTTGTTTTAAAGAAGAACAATCAGCAAATTATTACTGCAGTGAAAGCACTTCAAAAAATTAAGTATGAAAAAGTTATGAAAGTTAGATTAGATAAAATCAAATATAATTTATTAATATATATTTTTATATAAATATTTTACAAAATACTTTTTACAATAAAATTACTATAAATGGAAAGCTATATATTGTACCAGTTGTGTTCCCAAATTTCAAGTTGACAAAAAATCCAAGTCCAATGAGATTTTGTTTAGGCGCTATACCAAAAATAGCCACCGGGTGCCATTGAATTCCATTGAATTGAAATGTATACATTCTGCCATAACAAATTAAAGCAAATTTCTGTCCAAAATATCACATCTGTCACTAAAATATGGAACCTTCTGAGACTCAGAGCTTTCTCTAGAATATGTGCTTTTGTCAAGATTAGAAAAGGTTTTGATAATAAAGTATGAAAGATGATGCCCAAAAGGGGGAGGGGCCTAGTAAAAAAATACTGTTTCTATGGTAACGCAACATCCAATTTCAAAACGGTTTTCACAGGATGTAATCCTCAGAGTTTGTAAGCTTTCAAATGATACCTAATTTATGATATCTACTGAAAATGTGATATAATAATAATAAAAAATATATATTTATATATATATATTATACTTTTTAGAGGACTTCTTACCTTACTTTTTAAAATGTAATTTTATCTTTTTTTATAGACAAATGCTAATTATGTTTTATTATGAACTTTTAGCACTTAAAAACAAAGTTTCAATTATTAAAAGTGTGTGCGTCGACTTGTTTTTTGTGACAAAGGTCAGAAACTCCTGTAATGAGGTACATTTTTTGAGGCGCACTCTTGTCATAAATTCATATATTACTGTTCATTCATAATTTGTAAGAAAAAACAGCGCTTAAATATCTATTTAGGAGTCTTAGACCTTTCCAACGATATGTAGTTTGTCAGTTAAGCAGTCAATTTTAAATGTTAACATATTTTTATTCATGACTGGCTAGATTCGTTAAAATTTGTGAGGTTCACTAAATCAAAATGAAATTTCACATTGACCTGTCCCTAAGGCACACACAAACAGGACAAACACAGCTGGCTGCTTTACATATCACTCGAAGAGTCTCTTTCACAATAAGAGTGCGATTCTTAGCCAGTATATGCTACATAAAGCACCAGCTTTTAGTTTCAATTAGTCCGCTGTGAAGTCCAGTGTTGGCAAACGGGCCACTGAAGGGAGAACATGAACCTTCTGGAAAATGACAAATGGGACACCCTACAGTCCCGCGACCTTCACGGATGTGCAAGCGAAGGCACACGAGACCACAAATCCACATCAAGAGCACCAAAGTCTGGCTGCACACGATTAAGTCCAGGTGTAATCTAGACACACACAGATCACCGTTTACTTTTAATATGAAACAACATGCATCACCGTATGATGACAAATTGCTGTGTGTAGAGATAGAGGTGCCGCGATATCCAATTATTATTTGCATATCTCACGCTTGAGGGGGTCATAACATTTCTCAATCATCTGTTTTCTATTATATGTATTGTATTGTATGTATTACTGTTACACACTCAGATGCATGCATTTGCTTGCCTGTAACATCCTCCAACAAAAACGACTTTCATTTAAGAAATATAATTCACAAAGAAATGCACATATACTATTTAAAAAACATTAATGGCCAAGTTTATTGAATATAGGAACTCACTCAGGGGAGTTTTTATGCAAATAGATTTGAGTGAAAATAAATGTGCAAATTTTGCTTTGAACTTAAAGGGATAGTTCAACCAAAAACATCTGAGATATATCTAAACATATCCTGGCTCTTCTGAAGCTTTATAATGTGAGTGAATGGGGGGCGAGATTTTGTAGATGAAAAAAAATAAAAAAATAAAAAATGCATTTAAAGGTGCATTGGGCAACATTTCATGTTAAAAATACCAGTTTTTTTAACCCATACATGCTTAAACAATTGCCTGATGGGCTGAATGAGCCCATCTCTGATCACTGCGATTGCCTCTATGATCATGTACAGTAAAATAAATAAGAGGGGATTCGGGATCGGACTTTAAGACTGGGCGTGACGTCATGCGCGTTCACGGCTCACCTGGCTATTCTCCGCTTTAGCAAAGACAAGTCGAGCGACAAAAACTTCTAGTCAACTTTTGACAAAAGCAGATTCAAAGAGACCGGTTTGTAGTTCATTACAAACCCCAACGCAAACCCCACGTAAGACAAAAAAAAAAGGTTTGTCTAGTGCCAGACGTCGGAATAAGACGAGAGTCAACATCGGGAAGCTTTCAACAAATGGAGAGATCTCTGGTAGGCACTAGGGCTCAAACTGGGTCCTATACAAAGCAATAACTTAAATTGTTAATGAAAGTGCACAATCAGTAAGCATATAAAACAGTTCAACATGGAGATAGATGGAAACAAAAACTGAAGTTCATAAGTGTGTAATTGATCTCCTTTTCCTTTCATATATTTAAAATGACTTGCAGATTTATATCTTTATTACCTCATTACGAATGTAACAAAAGATTTGTGTGGCTGATGCTCCTTTGGTTATGAACAGCTTGTGCAAGTGTGCGTGTGTGTGTGTGTGCTCCATGAGCGTGCACACCTCTGGTTGCAGTTTCACTTGTCGCCAGAGAGGGCGTAGTTCTGCAAAAACTCAGAGACTTGCGCAATGCACCTTTAAATATAACTCTGATTGTGTTCATCTGAAAGAAGAGTGTCATTTACACCAAGGATGGCTTGAGGAGTAACTCACAGTGTAACTATCCCTTTAATGTGACAATACTGTAAAAAATGATGTTTTGGTGAAGTAAATACTAGTGAAAAAACCCAATGTAATTTACTTGAAAAAGTTAGTTCAGGCAAGAATTTAAAAAACTAAGTAAATTCCATATCAGTACTAATTCAAGTGAGTAGAAATGAAAGTGTAAATATCAACTCAATACAATTAAGTAAATATTACTCAACTTTTCTGATACTGGGGTTACCATCATGCACTGGACCTTATATAATTAATGATGGGTCCTTTTTCACTGGTTTCCAGCTGTATTTACACTGTTTTCTCATTGATGTTTAGTAGATTGCCATTTTGTGACATTTCGAGTAAATTTTTTGCTCAAAATGACATATTCAAACACAAAAACGACCCATCAAATGTTACCGCCATTGTGTATTGTCTACCGAGTATTGAGGTGTTTGCATTCACATGATGCTTAACATCAGACATGATGTAATACTTAGATGATCTAAGTAAAGCACATACTATAAATGACTAATAAAATTCAAGATTATTGTTTTAGTGAAATTGATATTAATCAACCTTTTACTAGCCGAGTTAAAAATTCCTTATTTTTTGTAAAGTTTACTTAATTCCATATTCCAAGTAAATTTAACTTAAAGATTTCTAATTAAAGCTACTGATCAATATGTTTAGGTTTTTACTTGGCAAATCTTTGTAAATTGACTAGCATTTTCTGAGAGAGATAGTTTAGCAAGGTTTTTTTCAAGTAAAACCTACTCCAAATTTTTTACAGTGTAGGGTAAAGGAAAAAAAATCTACTTTCATTTGTGCCGAATATGTCCTTCAGTTAGCTTTTTTAATGTATCATCCAATACAATTTGGCCACCATTTTGTCATATATATATATATATATATATATATATATATATATATATATATATATATATATATATATATATATATATATATTTATTATAATTTTTTTTATTTAACTGGGCAGAAAAGGGGAATGCATTTATACCAGAAGTATCAGATGTGTAGATTTTCTGAGTTTCTAAATTCAAAAATACATTGGCTATTTATTAAATAGGGGTCAATAATAAGGAATTTTCCCTGCATTGGATGATATAAATCTTTGCTGATATCCATATTTCCCCATCACCAGTATTCGTATGTCCCTTTGCTATATTTGACCCGTTTCACTTGAAACAGGCTTTGCTTTAAACAAGGCCTCCATCCATATGTGCTCATACAGTTCAAGAACTCCTATTTTTGCCCCCCCAAAAATCAAGATTTCTATAGGAATAGGCGTCAATAAGCCTTGAGCTTCAGCCTATTCCTTTTGGTTTAATCTAATTTGTGCTTTTGTCTTTTAAAGGGAACCATCTTCACCATATCCAACTGTTCAAGTACAGAAAGCCACTGACTGGAACAATGTGCTTAAAAGAAGAGCCACTGCAGTCATCGGAGTTGATGGGACAGAGATCTGCCGGGCTAGTGGTGTGGATGAAGGGGCTCTTGCTGCATTTTGTGTCTGTTTTGTCTTCAATTTGACAATAACTTGTGGTCCTAATGACTGTCAGAGAACGTTTTCAGAGTACGATTTTTGTCATGTTTACCGAAAGCATAAACACACAATGTTACAACGGACTACTACTGATGTTCCTCTTCCTTTGTACAATTTTGTACCCCATATTAAAGGTACAAAAGGGTACCCTCCAGGGTACCACCCCAGCGACAGCCACTTGTACCCTAAAAGGTACAGTTTTGCTACTTTTGTTTATGACAAACCAAATAAAATGAAATGAATGGATTTCTTAAACTGTATGAGTTCTTGTTTTTAATATTTCTAACATGATACAGAGTGCCGTTTTCCCGAACATCTGCGTGATTGAAAATGTGAAAGCCTGTTGATAGAGAGTAGACACTGTCTGGTATTTTCAGGAATGTGTTGTGAGTTTTCTGGGATTCACATTGGGAAAGTGAATCATTTCATTGTTCATTGTGAACATGCATTGTTAACAGCTTTCTGAGATACATCATTTGAAGGTGTTTCACAATTCAAACTCCACCGTTGACTTAAGAGACGTGTTTCTCGTGTCCTTGAGAGCCATTCGCACTTATTAAAATGCCACGCTCGTAGAAGGTAACGAGAACGAGGTAACGAGACGTGGGATGTGATCATAAGACAGTGTTCTGCAAGAGCACTAGGCCATTGTGTCATTGAGTTTTTCTTTTCTTTTTCTCAGACAATACTCTGAAAATTGTCAAGGCGAAAGGAAAAAAAGAAACAAATGAGGCAATTCTTAACATACAATTGTTAAGATCTCTGACTTCTGAGAACCAGGAGACCTCAGCAAGTCTCCATTTGTAGTCCAGGAGAAATTATAAGACATATTATTACAGAAATTTCAGTTCCACTTCCAGTTTAAGTTCAGCTTTGTCTTGAAACGCTCTTCATGCTGAGTGTGTGAATGCTAGGACTGTGTGTGCAAAGAAGTGTGATGTAACGACAGCTCGTCGCCATGTGTAGAGAACTGACCCATGAACTGTGAAGACTGAAGGTTAATGTGACATTACTGTGACATTTCAGGCCAAAATCAAAGAAAAGAATTAGATTTTGCATAAATGAAAATGAATTTGCATTATATGATTATTTCCATGATTAATATAATAATTAAACACGTTTCCCCCTCAGATTTTCATCATTATAATTACCTTTTTTAAACTTTATTACAGTAAAAAAATCAATAAAATAACTCAAATCAGTATGAACAGCATAAACAAACTAAATTTAAAAGGACAAATACTATAAATAGAAATCTGACACAATTTAATACAACCTTGCTGAATAGAAGTTCAAAGTTTTAGATTTGTAATAAATTAATTAATACCATTTTTGTTATAATAATTTTTTATATTTATTTTCGCATATTTTCGCAATCAATCAAAAACAAAATCATAAAACAAAATAAGCCATACTTTTTTTGTGTGTGTTATTTATGCTTAATATATTTGTTCTTTTTTAATTATTAATGAATTAATATATTTTTTGATTATGGGGCAAAAAAAAAAAGCCAGATCCGTTCCTTACAGGTTTTAAGAGATTCGTCCAGCATAAGCACAGACAAACGAAGAATTCTCTCTGACCCTTTGCACCAAGAAAAACGAGTGTTTGCCCTAGACATGCTCATGATTTGGATTCAATGGCGTTCTGTAGCATCTCAGCAAATATTCTGTCCCTTCTTTCTCCTGTCAACGTGTTTAACACAACCGTTCCGACGTACTGACAGACAGCAGTTCCAGAGGGACTTTTGATTCATTTATTCAGGTCAAAAGCAGCTTTTTCTTGGTTGGAATATGAAGTGAGAAAGGTCACGGTGATAGCAGATGTGTCTGGACAAGCTGAGGTGATCTCCAAACACACAACCTCACCGCTGATAAACACTCTTCCTTTGAACCGTCCGACTAGCTTTACTATCTTCACATCAAACTTTCTCTTTATACACAGGTCACAGGGTTAAGATTCCCCACTGAATCTAAGACAAGAGAGTCAGGAAACGACAGAAACTCCTATTCAAGTGTACCCATAATTGTCCATTCGGTTCCCAAAATCCCATCTTTCTCTGACTGCTAGCTGCGCGTATTTATTATACATGAAAAACCTTTGCAACCAAAGGGATATTATCTGCACCATGTTGTCCAACATAAGGCTGGAACAAACTACGACTTTTGCTCCAATTTACAGTCTGGATGAGTCAACAATAATTGCCAAACGCGTGCAGATTTTTTAAGTGTATAATCCGCACATAATATGATTTTTTAACTTCAGACTATGTTCCATCCAGTCAGAGGACATCAAAACATGTTTGATATTTTGAGACGATTTCAGAACACATATGTGACCTGATCCAGCAAAATGAGTCACAGTGACCCAAATTTAAAAAAAATGAGATTTTGATATTAATGGAAAGAGGACACCATAAGCTTTCAAATGATATCTTAGTCAAAGTCATACCTTGAATGGTTGTTGAGATATACACATTTGAATTCTGGTCATCTGCCCTTTTTTTCAAATTGAAAACCTGAGAAAATCACCTTTAAAGTTTGTTTTGCCCTGTGACCCAGTTCTGTGATCTGTATCATAGGACATATAGCATCTCAATTGGAAAAACGCTGCGCCAGTGAAGGGCATTAGAGGAGCGGTCTCACCCAGTTTTTGATGTAACCATTCATAAAGTCCGAAAAGTGCCTAATTTTTTTTAATTTGTTCTGATTTCGCATAGTGTAGTGCCTTTAGTAATGCGAGTTCTTATGATTCTTACATATTGCTCACAAAAATGCGTTAGCCTTTTCACGCTTCACATAAAAAAACAGTGTAGTCACTTTATATTACATTTTACATTTACATTTATTCAATTAGCTGACGCTTTTATCCAATGCGACTTACAATTGCTATATATGTCAGAGGTTGCACGCCTCTGGAGCAACTAGGGGTTAAGTGTCTTGCTCAGGGACACATTGGTGTCTCACAGTGGATTCGAACCCGGGTTTCTCACACTAAAGGTATGCATCTTATCCACTGCGCCATCACCACCCCATGTCAGGTTAAGCCGTCTCTGCCCGTCTGAGTGGCCAGTTCTTACCAAGTGTCAAAGTGGACCAGACTTTATGGTGATAATAAGGGTGTGTTCACACTTGGCAGGTTTGGTTTGAATAAAACAAACTCTGGTGCGATTTCTCTGTTAGAGCGATTCACTCATTATTCATTTGAATAAGCGTGAACGCTGCCATCCAAACCCTGGTTTGCACCAAACAAGCGGACCGAGACCACTGAAAAGATGGGTCTTGGTCCGCTTCCAAATGAACTCTGGTGTGATTGTGACTAAAATATGAACGCAACACAGACCAAAGACATGTAAATGAACATGATGTCATAATATGTGACCCTAAAAAGGACAGAAAGCTCAAGCATACCTGTTCTGTACTCATAGTCGCGATGTTGCCCATCACAGTTCAGTACAGGCATCAGAACCGCTTTACTTGGGATAAACAGGTGCATTTATCCCAGAACACAGCATTGTTTTGTATGTTCGGGTAAGTTTAGTTGCAAAATCTACATCCTAAAAGACGACCAATCGGGTTGTGAATATATCCTTATGCCTTTAGGGTCGGTCTCTGTTAACCTGGCCCTAGCCAGATGAATATCGCTCCGCCGTAGCTTCCACTCACATCCATCTGGAACCTCTCCCATTGAGAGTGGATTTCTCCAAGCAATCTTTATGGCCTAGCCAATCAGGACGCAGGGCGGGAGTATCACAGATGTGACGTAGTGGAGAAGCGACCGTGCGTGAGACTGTTTTGATTCAGACAACAATGGCGGCCTCGCATCGAGGAAGCAAGCGTTGCAACATTGATGCTGCTATTTCATCCGTGTTGTCCAATTTACATAACATTGTTTCATTAAAAGAACACCAGAGAACGGCATCTTCGAGTCTGCCGATAAAGCGAAAGCACCGACTGCATATCCGACATGATCTGACCTGAACTTGTAACAATGTTAAACCGAGTTCTGTAAGTCGTTCGTGTATACTTTTTTGGTTGGCTTCTTTGTTAAAAATAAGTTTGCTGTGCATAATGTTGCCTTTTATCCGCACATTTTCATGGCACAGACGGCATTGATCGTTTACCGACATTGCGCTGATTGATGGCTATTCTGTTTTGTTTTTTCTGCGTCGCTTCCATCAGCGTCACGGGTTGGCTTCGGTGTGAGTGGTTGAAATAGCACGTCGATCAAGAATGACCGACACGTGGCTTATCCAATCGTATGCAAAGAATTTTTGATAAGGCCCAGCCTTCTGAAACGCCATTTCAATGGATCGGTTCCAGATGGATGAGTGGAGCTAGGCGGAGCGATATTCATCTGGCTAGGGCCAGGTTAGGTCTCTGTAGGTTCAGTGTTAAAAAGGCCAATGTGAACGCTAAGCGGACTAAAGGAACCAAGCAAATCGAACTACAAGTGTGAACACACTGGTTAGTTTACCATAATTAAAACCTCCGTAGTTTGGCAGAACTCACCGGTAGCGTTCCCGGCTTCCACCTCGATCATTCCTCGCAGGAGGTTCTGGCAGTCCGGTGGAATAAAATGGGGCATGTGAAACACCCCCAGCTTCACTTTTTCTAATAAGTTTCTTAAATTATCATCGTCAAACGGCAGAGCGCCTGAAAGAAAGACACAACAAAAGAAAGACAATGAATCAGTCTGAGGGGAAATACAGAGTAAATGAGGATTGATGGAGAACAGAACAAATTAGAAGAAAACTGCTTGGAGGATTGACCCATAAATGCTAAGTTTTCATTTATTAAAGGTGCATTGCGCAACATTTTATGTTAAAATTAGCCGTTTTCTAACCCATACATGCTGAAACAATCGCCTGATGGGCTGAATGAGCCCTTCTCTGATCACTGCGATCGCCTCTATAATCCTGTACAGTGAAATATATAAGAGGGATTCGGGCTCGAATCTGAGACTGGGCGTGACGTCATGCGCGTTCACGCTCGCCTGGCTATGTGCCTGCAGGATAGTGTATTCGCCGCCGTTCTCCGTATCAGAGAAGACAACTCGAGCGACGCAACTTTCAGTCAACTTTCCCAAAAGTAGAAGATGGATTCAAAGGGGCTGTTTAGTCTACATCTGGTCACTTCATGTGTTTTCTGTGATCGGATAACTTATTCGATCGTGAAAAGACCAGGTTGAATCCAGACGGATTTGAATCCGACAGCTCAATCCATTGAGGACGTGGTCTGGGCTGTATTCCAGATGAAACTGGACAAGTGTAAATGCATCTGGTTGTTGAAAACAGGCTATGTCATGTTGTTTTAGTCATATATGACGACGTGCATCAGATGAGCAGGCGAGTGTATTTATAAGCCAGCGCGCGCAATCTATCGCAAATGAAAGTGAAAGTAAGACGCATACGATTAACACTAAGTTACCTTCTACCTCCACTATCTTCATTAAAAGTAGCCTTAAGAAATGAAATGATCTCATACCAGGGCTTCTGCCGCTCTCTCTTATTGCTGTCTTTGCTGATTTTGAAATAGCCGAAGCCGATGATTTATAAAATGCAGCTCATCTGTTGCTTTCGGTGACGTGCACTTCATGAAATCTGTATATAACGCGGGAATTGAATATCAGATTAATATCCGTTTTGCAAAAACACATTTATGTGACCAGGTGTAATGGAATCGTTTTTATAAATCAAATAGATCTGAGAAAACGCATTGTGGCCAGGTGTAAAAACAGCCCCAAAGAGACCGGCTTGTAGTTCATTACAAACCCCAACGCAAACTCCACGTGAGGCAAAGAAAATAAAACTTCTGTCTGTCCAGTGCCAGGCGTCGGAATAAGACTAGAGTCAACATCGGGAAGGCTTTCAACAAACGGAGAGATCTTGGGCGGTCTGCTGTAGGGCTCAAACGTGTTCATGAACGTGTTTCCATAATAATACAATCATAAGTGGATAGGCTACAGTAAGCACATAAAACAGTTCAACATGGAGATCAATGGAAACAAAAGCCGAAGTTTTCTACCCCTGTTTTCCCCTCACACACACATAGGCCTACATAAGTGTGTAATTTACTCAAATGCCTTTCCTTTCATATATTTTAAATGACTTGCAGATTTATAACTGTATTACCTCATTATGACTGTAACAAAAGATGTGTGCCTGATGCTCCTTTGGTTATGAACAGCTCGTGCAAACGTGCGTGTATTCCGTGTATATGTCTACTCTATAAAGTCTATGGTATTCCATGAGCGCGCACGCAGTTTCATTTGTCACCAGAGGGGGCGTAGTTCTGCAAAAACTCAGAGACTTGCGTTATGCTCCTTTAAATCTTGCTTTGCAACTTTTTCATGTGTGTACTCTGCTGACATGCTATATAGATGATGATGATGAGGTTTCATTTCTGATGAAAAAAACAAAACAGAGGAATAACAAAAAACTAAAGAGACAGGATGAGAGCATAAAATGCACTCCAATCACTTTGTATCTGAGAGGATTGTGTGTATTCAGCATTATTCAGCATAAGTCTACAGAAGCACAGTTTATCTGCCAGAAATCAATTTCATTTTTGGTTTTGGTACCGTCTGCCTTTCTACATCAGGTTAATATATATATATATATATATATATATATATATATATATATATATATATATATATATATATATATATATATATATATATATATATTTCATAAAGGGACGAATGCAATGCAAAAAGATGCAATGAGTTATGAAGACTGACAAGATGAAATGAGTTGAGACAAAATTAAAGATTGGTGAGGAGGTGAGACACAGTGATACAAGACGGCCTGAGATGCAGTTAGATGAGTTACAAAGTGAAAGAAGAAAACAAGATAATGTGAGGTGAGACCAAATTTAAAAAGAGCAGAGAAAAAGATACAAATCTCAATATGATGACAAAATATACGATGAGAATTGACAACAACAAGACAAGGTATGGTGATGTAAGACTTGAGAAATTAGAAAATGCCTGAAAAGACAAAGGACCTTTCTCGAAATCAACATTTGACTCTCTCTTGAGAAACTAGCATCCCTCATGCGGAGACCACCAGATATTCACCCACAAATCTACATGGTTTAATGTGAATTATTATCATACATGTTTGGTATCATTTGAAATGTCTCAGTGTGACTGGTACAAATGTCTCATTCCCAAAGAAGTAAACCAAAAGGTATTAAAGTTCTTCAGAGTTTAGAGATAACTTGCACACGAGGTGTGTGTCTTCCAGGCAAACAACATCCGGCTCTCAATAGGTCTAAACTCTGAATGCAAATTCCCAATGTTAGCAAATGTTTCCATGTGAAAGAAGTTTCTGGCTATATAAAGAAATGCAACAATAGGCTCAGGGTGATTCTGTAACTCAGATCATCCCATAATAAGATGGACCTAAAAGACTTCAGCATTATGTATTTTTCTAAATGTCATGTTTAGCCTACATCTTTTACTCTTTATCTCTGAGCATTTTATGTTATTGTATTGATTAACTTTGAACTGATTATGAAATTGGCATAATTCACCTGACATAATAAATTGTTACATTTGATTTTATTCTTAATTACTCTGAAATTATTTTCTCAAGGAGATAAAATTACAGGGATACTCCACTTTTTTGGAAATAGGCTCCTTTTACAACTCCCCCAGAGTTAAACAGTTGAGTTTCACCGTTTTCGAATCCATTCAGCTGATTAACTGATATTTAGAAGAATATCAGTAACCAGACAGTTTTTGGTCTCATTGACTTCCATAGTATATATTTTTTTCTTACTATGGAAGTCAATAAGACCAGATACTGTCTGGTTACTGATATTCTTCTAAATATCAGAAAATCGGCTGAATGCCTTTGAAAACGGTGAAACTCAACTGATCGCAAACATATTTCATTTTTCTCTGAAGAAATGAATGAGTGTGGGTTTAGGACAACATGAATGTGAGTAACTGTTGACAGAAATATGTATTTGTCCCGTGTGACTCACCACCAACAGAGCGAAGAGGATGACCCCACAGCTCCACACGTCTGCTTTCCTTCCGTCATACTTCTCTCCCTGTGACACACGGAGCAATAACTCTCGTTAGAGATTGCTCGTCCATACATAATTCTCTTTTTTCTTCAACAAAGTAAAAGTAATACTCACCCGGATCACTTCAGGACACGCATAATGAGGAGATCTGAGAAAAGACATCAACTGAGTTACTGGCAGCATTTCTATCTTATTCATTTCATTTTTTATTATTTTCTATCTTTCAAATACTAACAAATATTTAAAATAGTGATTTTTTAAATGATATTTTATTATTATGTTTTATTATTATAAAATTGTCTTTTGAACTAAATGAACAGAATAATTTAAATTATATTAAATAATTATATCCAAATATTGTATTATATTAAATAATTATATAAAAATATTGCATTGTACATATATATATATATATATATATATATATATATATATATATATATATATATATATATATATATATATATATATATATATGTTAAGTGGCTATCAAACGATTAATCATGATTAATCGCATTGAAAATAAAAGTTTGTGTTTACATAATATATGTGGGTGCACTGTGTATAATTATTTTACACATATGTATATATATATATATATATATATATATATATATATATATATATATACACACACACACACACACACACACACACACACACACACACAGATGCACATATATTTAAGAAAAAAATATTATTTATATATTAAATATTTATATTTATATTAGTGCTGTCAAACGATTAAAATATTTAATCGCGATTAATCGCATTAATGCCATAGTTAACTCGCGATTAATCGCACATTTTTATCTATTCTTAATGTCTTTTGATTTCTTTTTGTTACATTTTTTTCTCATTTTAATGCTCTTATCAACATGGAAAAGTGGATTGGCTTGTTTAGTGCAAATGTTTTTTTTTATTATTATTGAAAATAACATTGGAATAGTGTTCAGTTTCACTCTAACATATATAGCCTAAATAATCTCTCACACAATGCAACACTGTCCATCAATAAAAGGGTGAAAGAAATACTGACGAGGTCCTGATATTGACGAGGGGTGGAGAATTTGCATCATCTGTGTTTGTGTGTGTGTTTGCTTGGCCATCATCAAGTGGTGTTTCAGGCTGGACGTGCTGCGATGATGATAGCTCAGTTCATAATGACAAAACATACAGATCGCTTTGGTCTTGTCAATGGGACAATTTGGCAACTTTTTAAAAGTAAACTTTACATTCAGAATCTCATTGGCATCCATTTCGGCGTCTCGCGCTCGTCATCCACTCAAAACATAACGTTACTATTTGGCCGGCTCGCAAGCTGAAACGAGTGTGTGCGGCACAAAACGTCCTCGCGCTGCGCTCTGAAACCCATTCATTTCAATTGCTTGCGCCACGCGAGGACGTTTCGTTGCTTCTTCGACCAAAGCGCAAGCGGATCTAGCTAGACCGGAAACAAAACATCAGGCACGCCGCACACACTCGTTTGGGCTTGCGAGCCGGCTTTGACTGGATGACGAGCGCGAGACGCTGAAATGGATCAGGACGCATGCCGCGTCCTGTTGCAAAAGTATGTGAAAAAACTACAAAGTTTGCTAGGACAAAAAGACCGTTAATCGCGCGATAAAAAAATGAACGCCGTTAAAATGGGTTTGCGTTAACGCCGTTAATAACGCGTTTAACTGACAGCTCTAATTTATATATAAAATAAATTATATATAAATCTATATACAGCATATACATGAAAATATTTCTTAAATATATACTTGTATCATGTATCATTATACACTCACCGGTCACTTTATTAGGTACACCTGTCCAACTGCTCGTTAACACTTAATTTCTAAGCAGCCAATCTCATGGCGGCAACTCAGTGCATTTAGGCATGTAGACATGGTCAAGACAATCTCCTGCAGTTCAAACCGAGCATCAGTATGGGGAAGAAAGGTGATTTGAGTGACTTTGAACGTGGCATGATTGTTGGTGCCAGAAGGGCTGGTCTGAGTATTTCAGAAACTGCTAATCTACTGGGATTTTCAGCACAACCATCTCTAGGGTTTACAGAGAATGGTCCGAAAAGAAAAAACATCCAGTGAGCAGCAGTTCTGTGGGCGGAAATGCCTTGTTGATGCCAGAGGTCAGAGGAGAATGGCCAGACTGGTTCGAGCTGATAGAAGGGCAACAGTGACTCAAATAACCACCCGTTACAACCAAGGTGGGCAGAAGAGCATCTCTGAACGCACAGTACGTCGAACTTTGAGGCAGATGGGCTACAGCAGCAGAAGACCACACCGGGTGCCACTCCTTTCAGCTAAGAACAGGAAACTGAGGCTACAATTTGCACAAGCTCATCGAAATTGGACAATAGAAGATTGGAAAAACGTTGCCTGGTCTGATGAGTCTCGATTTCTGCTGCGACATTCGGATGGTAGGGTCAGAATTTGGCGTCTACAACATGAAAGCATGGATCCATCCTGCCTTGTATCAACGGTTCAGGCTGGTGGTGGTGGTGTCATGGTGTGGGGAATATTTTCTTGGCACTCTTTGGGCCCCTTGGTACCAATTGAGCATCGATTGCAACGCCACAGCCTACCTAAGTATTGTTGCTGACCATGTCCATCCCTTTATGACCACAATGTACCCAACTTCTGATGGCTACTTTCAGCAGGATAATGCGCCATGTCATAAAGCTGGAATCATCTCAGACTGGTTTCTTGAACATGACAATGAGTTCGCTGTACTCAAATGGCCTCCACAGTCACCAGATCTCAATCCAATAGAGCATCTTTGGGATGTGGTGGAACGGGAGATATCTGGATGTGCAGCCGACAAATCTGCAGCAACTGTGTGATGCCATCATGTTAATATGGACCAAACTCCCTGAGGAATGCTTCCAGCACCTTGTTGAATCTATGCCACGAAGGATTGAGGCAGTTCTGAAGGCAAAAGGGGGTCCAACCCGTTACTAGCATGGGGTACCTAATAAAGTGGCCGGTGAGTGTATATAAATATATAAGTATATATAATATATATATGTGTATATGTATATGTATATGTATATGTATATATATGTATATGTATATATATATATATATATATATATATATATATATATATATATATATATATATATATATATATATATATATATATATATATATATATATATATATATATATATATATATATATATATGTATATATATGTATATACAGCTATGGAGAAAATTAACAGACCACTACCAAATCAGCAGTTGCTCTGGATTTATTATTTATAATATTAATAATAAATCCAGAGCAACTGCTGATTTGTCAGAGGTCTCTTAATTTTTTCCATAGCTGTATATATATATATATATATATATATATATATATATATATATACATATACAATTATTATACACAGTGCACCCACATATATTATGTAAACACACACTTTTATTTTGGATGTGATTCATGAAACAAGCGAAATCATTGAATCATTCATTTAAAACGATAAAAAAATACATCAATTAAAACAAATTTTAAATTAACATTTTGTCAGACCCTAGTCTATTCAGAATCATGGAAGAATCTCTATTTAAAACATATATACCGGTATATATATTTATTTTCAATCTATTCAGATTTGTGCACCACTGTGACAATTTACAAAAATTACCAACATATACTTAAACTAAAACATGAAAAATATGGGGCTTTCAATGAATATTTAAAATTCATTGAATTTCACTAAAACAAACGCAAAAACACTAATTTCCTGAGCACAGAAATACTGTTAATAATGATTTCTGAATTCAGAAAAAAATTAGAGCTTGACCATCATGGGAATAAATTACATTTTAAATAACATTAAACTAGAAAATAATTTGTTTAAATTGTAATAATATTTCACAATGTTACTTTTTCACTGTATTTTTGATCATATAAATGCAGCTTTGGTGAAGCAGAAGACACTTCTCACAAAACATCTTTCCAAAATAATTCCTGTCACTATATCATGTCTGTCTAATAAAAAAAAAATAAAAAAAATCCTGGAAGACAACACAGATCTCTACAAAAGCTGTAACGCCCAGAAGCAAAACTGAATTTAAGAGGCGCTGATCCGTGACGTCTGACACTGTTTGCTGAGAATGATTAATATCAAGATGTGGTTGGAGGGACACAAAGACACACTAAAGAAGACGACAACATCTTCCCGGAGTAATTAGGGTCACACAACGTTGACAGCACTTCCTGTTGCACCAGCTGACATCCTGTCTCCATTAATCTTTCCTGACAAAATCCTAAACTACAGCTTGAAACTCTTCCCGCGTTTTCTTGTTCAGAGATAGAACTGGCACGCTCAGAGTTAATCATATTATTGGGAGATTTCTCAGTAGCGCTGCAAACATCTCCATGATCCCTCAAAAACCTTTACAAGCACGCATCTATGCAAATGTGAATCCAGTTAGTGAGAGCGTCTTCTTATCATCTAAACGTGTTTGACGTGACGAACTCAAGCTGCATACAGAAACACTACAAACGTCAACCATGAAGGTGCCGGGTTTAAAGGCTCCCTGAAATCAAAATGTCCGTTTTTTTAGCTTTTAGTATGAATATGTTAGCCTTAAGGTTATGGAATAAGCTACATGTGTCCAAAACAATTATACAATTTGCATTTAGCAGACATAAGCATTCAAAAGCCACAGCATTTCAATCATCCTCTGGAGGGCCATTAACCCCGCCCCCTCCATGTGATCAAATGGGACTCCAACCAAACAAGAAAAATCCAATTACACTTATTTATTTATTTATTTATTTATTTATTTATTTATTTATTTATTTATTTATTTATTGTTTCAGTCATTTTAGTTAGTTCTCATCCTGCTGAAATGTGTTCAAGTATTCGTTTTTTTTTTTTTGTTTTTTTTTCAGTAAGTTTGGTTTTAAAATGTGGTGGTATAAAACAGGGTGGCACAAGTAACCCTAAAAAACCCTAAAAAATCTTGGGTTATTTTTTCTGCCCAAATTCAAGGTTAAGCTTTTTGGGCCAGACGTAACAACCCAGTGTTTGGACAGTTTTTGTGTAACAACCCCGCGTTTGGGAAGTTTTTGTGTAACCCAGATCATGGGTCAGATGCAACAATCCAGTGTTTGGGAAGTTTTTGTGTAACCTAGATCATAGGTCAGATGTAACAATCCAGTGTTTGGGAAGTTTTTGTGTAACAACCCAGTGTCTGGGAAGTTTTTGTGTAACCTAGATCATGGGTCAGATGCAACAATCCAGTGTTTGGGAAGTTTTTGTGTAACCTAGATCATGGGTCAGATGTAACAATCCAGTGTTTGGGAAGTTTTTGTGTAACCCAGATCAGACGTATATAAGACGTAACAACACGTAACAACCGTAACAACCAGATGTAACAACCCAGTGTTTGGGGAGTTTTTGTGTAACAACCAAGTGTTTGGGAAGTTTTTGTGTAACCCAGATCATGGGTCAGATGTAACAACCCAGTGTTTGGGAAGTTTTTGTGTAACAACCCAGTGTTTGGGAAGTTTTTGTGTAACCTAGATCAGACGTATATAAGACGTAACAACACGTAACAACCGTAACAACCAGACGTAACAACCCAGTGTTTGGGAAGTTTTTGTGTAACAACCCAGTGTTTGGGAAGTTTTTGTGTAACCTAGATCATGGGTCAGATGTAACAATCCAGTATTTGGGAAGTTTTTGTGTAACCCAGATCATGGGTCAGATGTAACAACCCAGTGTTTAGGAAGTTTTTGTGTAACCCAGATCTTGTGTCAGATGCAACAACCCAGTGTTTAGGAAGTTTTTGTGTAACCCAGATCATGGGTCAGATGTAACAACCCAGTGTTTAGGAAGTTTTTGTGTAACCCAGATCTTGGGTCAGATGTAACAACCCAGTGTTTGGGAAGTTTTTGTGTAACCTAGATCATGGGTCAGATGTAACAACCCAGTGTTTGGGACGTTTTTGTGTAACCCAGATCATGGGTCAGATGTAACAACTCAGTGTTTGGGAAGTTTTTGTGTAACCTAGATCATGGGTCAGATGTAACAACCCAGTGTTTGGGAAGTTTTTGTGTAACCTAGATCATGGGTCAGATGCAACAATCCAGTGTTTGGGAAGTTTTTGTGTAACCTAGATCATGGGTCAGATGTAACAATCCAGTGTTTGGGAAGTTTTTGTGTAACCCAGATACAGACGTAACAACACGTAACAACCGTAACAACCAGATGTAACAACCCAGTGTTTGGGGAGTTTTTGTGTAACAACCAAGTGTTTGGGAAGTTTTTGTGTAACCCAGATCATGGGTCAGATGTAACAACCCAGTGTTTGGGAAGTTTTTGTGTAACAACCCAGTGTTTGGGAAGTTTTTGTGTAACCTAGATCAGACGTATATAAGACGTAACAACACGTAACAACCGTAACAACCAGACGTAACAACCCAGTGTTTGGGAAGTTTTTGTGTAACAACCCAGTGTTTGGGAAGTTTTTGTGTAACCTAGATCATGGGTCAGATGGAACAATCCAGTATTTGGGAAGTTTTTGTGTAACCCAGATCATGGGTCAGATGTAACAACCCAGTGTTTAGGAAGTTTTTGTGTAACCCAGATCTTGTGTCAGATGTAACAACCCAGTGTTTGGGAAGTTTTTGTGTAACCCAGATCATGGGTCAGATGTAACAACCCAGTGTTTAGGAAGTTTTTGTGTAACCCAGATCTTGGGTCAGATGTAACAACCCAGTGTTTGGGAAGTTTTTGTGTAACCTAGATCATGGGTCAGATGTAACAACCCAGTGTTTGGGACGTTTTTGTGTAACCCAGATCATGGGTCAGATGTAACAACTCAGTGTTTGGGAAGTTTTTGTGTGACCTAGATCATGGGTCAGATGTAACAACCCAGTGTTTGGGAAGTTTTTGTGTAACCTAGATCATGGGTCAGATGTAACAACCCAGTGTTTGGGAAGTTTTTGTGTAACCTAGATCATGGGTTTAGATGTAACAACCCAGTGTTTCGGAAGTTTTTGTGTAACCCAGATCATGGGTCAGATGTAACAACCCAGTGTTTGGGAAGTTTTTGTGTAGCCCAGATCATGGGTCAGATGTAACAACCCAGGTGTTTGGGAAGTTTTTGTGTAACATCCCAGTGTTTGGGAAGTTTGTGTGTAACCCAGATCATGGGTCAGGCGTAACAACCCAGTGTTTGGGAAGTTTTTGTGTAACCTAGATCTTGGGTCAGATGTAACAATCCAGTGTTTGGGAAGCTTTTGTGTAGCCCAGATCATGGGTCAGATGTAACAACCCAGGGGTTATTTGATCGTGGGCTTTTTGCGTATTATTTTTTCTTAATTTTAGAGGATTTAAATGCAAATTAACATTTAGATTTGTAAACTTTAATTCATAATAAAAAAGCAAGTACTATAGTAAAAATGAATTAACCCATTGTACTGGGTTAAATAAACAACCCAATTCGCTGGATAAAATTACCCCAACATGTGTTCTGTCCTATATTTACCCAGCCATTGGGTTGTTTTAACCCAGTGTTTTTCAGAGTGTAACGTCATTACCGAGTGCGGGACCGTGTCTCTACCTCACTTAATCGCCAACGACCGTTTCTGGGATATTTTGGCTTCATTTTTCTACAAAAATGTGGCGTCAGATCTTTTTTTACATTATGGTCCAAACAACCATTAATGTTTTCAGAAAACATTGCAGAAGCTGTTCAGCACACATCAAAACAGTTTCACTCCACACGCATTGCCCTCGACACATTAGCCAAGACCGGCCGGCTCGATGGTTATGATTCTGATGGCATACCCACAGCGTTCAGCTGTTCTCATCTAAAGCAGGAGCGTCACATCTCAGAGATCAAAACCAATCGGATGTTTTAAGGCCGTAAAATGCTTTCATTGTTTATGTTGATGAGGGAGGCAAATTAGAGCTAAAAATAGAGCCATTAACGGATGAGTTTATAGAGGAACCCTGCAGAACGTGTGCCGGATCATTTATCCACTCCAAGCTGTTTGCCAGAGCTCATTTCCCCTCTCGCTCCTGCACAACTCCTCCACCAATGACAGCACATATCAGATGTGGGTGTGCAAACCATCAGACATATGGGTTCAAATGTGTCTTTTTGCTGTAATGTACAATGATCATTAAGCCAAAATGGTGCATGTAATAGGGATACAGAAATAAACAGCGTAAACACTAACGGAAGGCGTCCATGAAGATGTTTGCATTATCTGACGCCGGAAAGGCACTCATTGGTGTGAGGACGAATCAAATGTTACACGAATAAAGGAAACCTATACATTAGGAAATCTATACATTAATTATATTAATTAATAAATAAATGTATAAAATATAATAAAGTTTTTGAAAGAATGATTACATAAATAGATTCAATGTTTTAAATGTATTAACAAATTAATAATAAATCAATTGAACAAATATGTTTAAACTAATGAAAGATTTAAGATTTAAAAATAATTAATAAATGATGTTTTAAATTAACAAATGAATGAATGGAGAAATGATTTAAAAGAATTAATGATTTAATAGATTTTAAAAAATAATTAATGAATACATGAATGATGAATTGATAAATAAAGAGAAATTGAATGAACAAATATTTGTAAAG
The DNA here is from genome assembly GCA_030378365.1 of Hybognathus amarus. Lineage (NCBI taxonomy): Eukaryota > Metazoa > Chordata > Actinopteri > Cypriniformes > Leuciscidae > Hybognathus > Hybognathus amarus. The sequence goes on from JAQIUQ010007241.1 coordinate 405,955, forward strand.
ATGAATAAATGACAAGAAGGAATTACAGAAGAGATACACTTATTTGTAATTAATGAATGAATAATATTAATTAACAAACAAATAAACACAAACAGTACATAAATAAACATATGTTTTTAAAATAATTAATGATTTAACCATTTTTATTTTCTGAAGAGTCCCAGTATGTGGTCAGACACACGTCATATAAACTGTAAACAGGATCTATTTTCCTTCATATTTCCATCATTACAGCAGCCAAGAGGAGGGTCACATGATCTCTGCCCTCTCCCTTCATAATGACTAATAAACAAAAAATAATAATAACAATAAAGTTGCTCCAATTTTGCTTAAAAGTTCAACTTTTTTAGGCTTTCTCAAATCTACAAATAAAAAATAAATAAATATTTTTGACTTAAATTAATTTATATATCCATGTACATGTGTGTATTTACTAAGATGTAATGCGTGTGGATGATGCACTGATACTATCGCAGAATAAACCCCTTCAGGGCAGGGTTTAAAATAGTTTGGGGGTCACTGGAGACGTCAAGGACATCCGGCCCGGCTCAACACAAAGCTGCATCTGAGACGATTGTTAGGATGATGACGGGACCCTAACAGATTGCTTCTGATAGCCGATGTTGAGTCAGGGCGCTAGGAGGCTTCTGTGACTCCCTGTCCTGTAGATCCTGACCTGAGGTGTCCGGGGACGCCAGCACACAGAGGTAAAGGACGCCCCGTTCGACCTCTGCAGAGCTGTGCTCATATAACACGAGGCGACTCGTGCTACGGGAACGACGCACTGATTTTATTACACTGGGTTTAATCTATGGCCATGTCTGAGTGTAATCCTAAAGGTCGGGCAAGCATGGCCAAATTAATCAACTGACAAAAGGCTAAAGGTTTTATGGCATATGTGGGGGGCAAAGGCGCTTTCTGAAAGGGGAAATGATTACATTAAGAAAGAAATAAAGGGCAGTAAATGAGTCGGGCTCCTATCTCTTTACACCAGGCCTCCACCAAACAAGGGAAGAAAAGAAAGCACTGTGTTTTCATGACAGATAATCACACTTATGATGTCAGAGGGGGCGTGTCATAAAACTCAGCTGACAGTTCATTGGCTGATTTCACATTGGTACAATGATTTTTTTTTATCTCAACTCGCAAATGGATGAATTATTCATTTATTTAGCAATTGCATTCAATTGTTCAAAAGAGTTAAAGGTGCATTCCGCAAGATTTCATGTTAAAAATAGCCGTTTTCTAACCCATACATGCTGAAACAATCGTCTGATGGGCTGAATGAGCCTTTGTCTGATCACTGCGATCGCCTCTATAATCCTGTACAGTGAAATAAATAAGAGGGATTCGGGCTCGAATCTGAGACTGGGCGTGACGTCATGCGCGTTCACGCTCGCCTGGCTATGTGCCTGCCTATGTCTGCAGGATAGTGTATTCGCCGCCGTTCTCCGTATCAGAGAAGACAACTCGAGCGACGCAACTTTAGTCAACTTTCCCAAAAGTAGAAGATGGATTCAAAGGGGCTGTTTAGTCTACATCTGGTCACTTCATGCGTTTTCTGTGATCGGATAACTTATTCGATCGTGAAAAGACCAGGTTGAATCCAGACGGATTTGAATCCGACAGCTCAAACCATTGAGGACGTGGTCTGGGCTGTATTCCAGACGAAACTGGACAAGTGTAAATGCATCTGGTTGTTGAAAACAGGCTATGTCATGTTGTTTTAGTCATATATGAAGACGTGCATCAGATGAGCAGGCGAGTGTATTCATCAAACCAGCGCGCGCGATCTATCGCAAATGAAAGTGAAAGTAAGACGCATATGATTAACACTAAGTTACCTTCTACCTCCACTATCTTCATTAAAAGTAGCCTTAAGAAATGAAATGATCTCATACCAGGGCCTTTGCCGCTCTCTCTTATTGCTGTCTTTGCTGATTTTGAAATAGCCGAAGCTGATGATTTATAAAATGCAGCTCATCTGTTGCTTTCGGTGACGTGCACTTCATGAAATCTGCATATAACGCGGGAATTGAATATCAGATTAATATCCGTTTTGCAAAAACACATTTATGTGACCAGGTGTAATGGAATCGTTTTGATAAATCAAAAAGATCTGAGAAAACGCATTGTGGCCAGGTGTAAAAACAGCCCCAGAGACCGGCTTGTAGTTCATTACCCCAACGCAAACTCCACGTAAGACAAAGAAAATACAACTTCTGTCTGTCCAGTGCCAGGAGTCGGAATAAGACGAGAGTCAAAAGCTTTCAACAAACGGAGAGATCTCACTCTGGCGGTCTGCTCTAGGGATCAAACGTGTTCATGAACGTGTTTCCATAATAATATAATCATAAGTGGATAAGCACATAAAACAGTTCAACATGGAGATCGATGGAAACAAAAGCCGAAGTTTTCTACTACCCGTTTTCCCCTCACACACATCCTACATAAGTGTATAATTTACTCAAATGCCTTTCCTTTCATATATTTTAAATGACTTGCAGATTTATAACTGTATTACCTCATTATGACTGTAACAAAAGATGTGTGCCTGATCCTCCTTTGGTTATGAACAGCTCGAGCAAACGTGCGTGTATGCGTGTATTCCGTGTATATGTCTATGGTGGTATTCCATGAGCCGCGCACGCAGTTTCGTTTGTCGCCAGAGGGGGCGTAGTTCTGCAAAAACTCAGAGACTTGTGTTATGCTCCTTTAACAAGGTTAACCCTTTTAACTATAAGTAACTTTGCCGCTACATGTAAACTAACTATCATTAGAGTATTAGTAGACTGTCTGCTTAATATCTGCTAACACTTTATTTTGTTGGGCCCCCAATAGACATTCAACTGACTGTAAGTAAATTAGCAACTACAAGTCAACTTGTTCTCCTAACCCAAAGCCTAACACCTAACCCTAACCTAACAGTCTACTGAGAGTCTACTAATACTCAAATGACACTTAGTTGACATGTAAACAGATAGTTCACTTTGAAATTAATTTTTGATATGTTTTAGCGTACCTCAAGGGCAGTAGGTGTCTTTGTTTCCACAGTAGTTTCAATTTTGATATTTTTAGGTATTTTCAAACTATCTGTCAGTTATATAATGCAGGTCTATGGGGTTCACCTCAAAGAGCATGCACAGAGAAGTCCAAATTAAACATGATTTAATGACTCGTAAATGTAAGTACACATTGGTGGCCACTAAAACAGACAAAAACGAGCGGTTTGTGTGAGAAAACGAACAGTATTTATATAGTTTTTACCTCTTGTAATCACAGTCATGTCCAAGTACTCTGAAGACACGGGCGCTTCGGCTCTGCGCAATTTATGGATAAACAAGTCCAGTAATGTTCAACTTAAAATATTAATAATAATAACAAAATTTTTCTTACTTTATTAAAATCAGTATTTTTAAAATGATACTAATTTAGAGGTCTTGGCTTTATAGGGTTTAGCAACTGTGGAGGACATGCAATTCTTTACACACACACACATATATATATATATATATATATAGTGTGACTAAGGCTTAGCTCTCAGAGGTAGGAGGAGAGTAACTGACGTCTTCTACGGCCTGAGCTGAAACAGTGCTTGTCCTCATCATGTTCACTCACCCACAGCTGGTCTCCAGCAGACTGTCCCCCACCTGCAGAGACGCCATCCCGAAGTCTGCTATTCTGATGTTATTCTTCTCGTCCAGCAACAGGTTCTCCGGCTTCAGGTCCCTGTGACTGTCCCAGAGGAAAAGCAAGGACAAGACAAAGAAATGTTCAAAATCAAATGACATGTAAAAACTGTGGCATGACACATGATTTCTCTCAGGCCTTGTGTCAGTGGTTGTGGGGCAGTCGTGAGCTAATGGTTGGAGAACCGAAAGTCACGGGTTCGATTCTCAATACTGGCAGGAGAACGGCATTTAACCCACCAATCACTCCCCGGGCGCCACAGCGAAGTGTGTTATGGTTTCCAGTGTGTGTGTGTGTGTGTGTGTTCACTACTCACTATTCCTAATGTGTGTGCTCTAACTTGGACAACTTCAGAGTGTTACATACTTAGTCTTCACTTTCACTCTTAATTTCAGTTTTCAATTATCTCTACAAGACCCTGGGGGAGGAGATGACAGACGCCCGCTGTCTCAGTGTCTTGATGTTGAGCTCTCCTCTGACCATGGGCCGATATGAACAAGCTTCTTCCAACCGTCTTAATGAAATTAAAGCTTTCTCTTAATTCATCGGTTGCCCCACTTTTTACTGTGTGATGCAAGACGACAGTTTTTGGTGCATAAGAAACAAAAGTATTGTGCACAAAACAAAACATGCCAGGCTACAATAAATAAATAAATAAATACAAAAGGAAAAAAAAATCAGGCAAGGCTACAATGTGAACAAAACAAAACACAAAAACAAAACAAATCAGCCCAGGCTACAATAAGAACAAAACAGGCAAGGCTACAATGTGAACAAAACAAAACAACCCAGGCTACAATGAGAACAAAACAAAACAAAACAACCCAGGCTAGAATGAGAACAAAACAAAACAGGCTACAATGAAACAAAACAAAAACAACCCAGGCTACAATGAGAACAAAACAGGCTATAGTGAGAACAAAACAAAACACAAAACAAAACAAAACACAAAACAACCCAGGCTACAATGAGAACAAAACAAAACAACCCAGGCTACAATGAGAACAACCCACACTACAATGAGAACAAAACAAAACAACCCAGGCTACAGTGAGAACAAAACAAAACACAAAACAAAAAAAACAAAACAAAAGAAAACAGGCCAGGCTAAAATGTGAACAAAACAAAACAACAAGACAAAAAAAAAAAACACCAAAGCAAATAAAATAAAAAGTAGATTTCATAAAATAAAACTCTAGGTTAAGATGTATTTTAAAGAGTTTTAAATTATTAAAAGAAGGGGGAAAAAATGCGAAAATATGTCTAATTTCAAAACACTTTCATAAATCTACTAATAATAGGGTAATATTCTCAGCTCAGATTAACTTTTAGAAAATAATAATCTAGGTCCAACAGAGGTGGGTAGCAACACACTATATTTACTCCCATGACATTTACTTGACATTAAGTATATTTTAGAGAATATGCAGATTTAAAGTTGTGTGTACTTTCACTCTTACTCAAGTGCATTTCTAATGACAAAAAATGTTCTTTTTACTTAGTTACACTGGGAAACATCTCTTTTAACAGAGGCATGATCAATGCCCCATTCACGAATAAAATAATTATTTTAATTCTATTGTAATATTTTACTGACATCATCATCTTTCTTGTTCTGATCAGATCTGAAGTAACTAGTACTCACTATTAGTCTTTCCATGGAAGACCTTCCTACTCTTACTCAATTTTAACATTGTTACTTTTACTACAACTTGAGTAATTATTTCCATTAGTACTTTTTACTTTGCCAGAGTACAGATTTCTGTTACTCTGAGGTCCAGAGAATATTGCAGGTAAAGATTTCATTTTACAGGCTTATGAGTCATAAAAATGTGAATTACTTTGAATCTACATAAAGTAATAGATCTAAAAAATATTCTCTTCAAATTTTGTCTGAAAAAAAAATAGAATATGCATTGTAGTATGACAAATTTATGTGATTACAGTGGTTGGATTTTTTTTATTTTCTGATTTTATTTGTATTTAGTTTTGTCATAACGATTTGTTATTTGTAGTGTTTGTTACTTGATGGAAATTTAAAGTGACGGCGACACTCAAAGTGAACATAAAAAATAAAAACACACACAAACACATTTATGAAGCTGAATCTCATAGGAGCTAATAAAACTGAATATGAAAAGATTTATACCTCAACGATGTTCATGGGACAAATGGCAGAGGTGAGGTTTATTAGCGGTCACACCGGTGACATCAGTAACGGCTCTTTAAAGTCTCTTCCTGACACATTAGCGTGACCCGGACGCCGTAATCTCTCCCGAACAGGAACGATTTTGATATGATCAGCTACTGACTGTATATTTTCCTAATCGAAAAGCTGTGAGGTTAATTTCCAGAGGTTAATGGAGGAACGTGGGAAAGCGAACTGTGTGTTGGTTCGGTTGTGGTAATAAAACATCCCGTGATGTTTGTGATTTGCTGTTGGTTTTGGCCACTGAGGGCGCAGAGGCCCCAAAGGTTTCCCGAGTCTGCTGTGAGATCTTAAATTGCATATTTACTGGCCCAGTGAAAATATTATGCACACGTTGTTGTGTTGTTTGGTGATAGAGATCAACATTTAAATGTTGCTTAATATGTGTTTTTTATGGTGGCCGTCAAAGCGGCAGTTCTGGCTGAAGTATCCCTTCCTATAAAACCTAATAAACTGTGTCTGTTTATCTGCATGCTTAAAGATTACAGTCTGGTGTGTTGTGTGTCAGCTCCAACATGTTGAGGTTTGGCGATCAACATCAATTAAGAAACATCAATGATTAGTTTGAGCTCAACTTCAGTACCTTCCCCGAACCAACCCCGTCACTCACAGTGAGTGAGTGAGTGAGTGAGTGAGTGAGTGAGTGAGTGGATGGGAGAGTGAGTGAGTGGAGTGAGTGAGTGAGTGAGTGGATGAGTGAGTGAGTGAGTGAGTGAGTGAGTGAGTGAGTGAGTGAGATGAGTGAGTGAGATGAGAGAGTGAGTGAGTGAGTGGATGAGAGAGTGAGTGAGTGAGTGAGTGAGTGAGTGAGTGAGTGAGTGAGTGAGTGAGAGAGTGAATGAGTGGATGGGAGAGTGAGTGAGTGAATGGATGAGAGAGTGAGTGAGTGGATGGGAGAGTGAGTGAGTGATTCAGTGAGTGAGTGGATGAGAGAGTGAGTGGGTGAGTGGATGAGAGAGTGAGTGAGTGGATGAGTGAGTGAGTGGATGAGTGAGTGAGTGGATGAGTGAGTGAGTAGATGAGAGAGTGAATGAGTGAGTGGATGGGAGAGTGAGTGAGTGAGTGAGTGAGTGAGTGAGTGAGTGAATGAGTGAGTGGATGAGTGAGTGAGTGAGTGAGTGGATGAGAGAGTGAATGAGTGAGTGGATGAGTGAGTGAGTGAGTGGATGAGTGAGTGAATGAGTGAGTGAGTGAGTGAGTGAGTGGATGAGTGAGTGAGTGAATGAGTGGATCAGAGAGTAAATGAGTGAGTGGATGAGAGTGAGTGAATGAGTGAGTGGATGAGAGAGAGTGAGTGAGTGAATGAGAGGGAGAGTGAGTGAATGAGTGAGTGGATGAGTGAGAGAGTGAGAGAGAGTGAGTGAGTGAGTGAGTGAGTGAAGTGAGTGAGTGAGTGAGTGAGTGAGTGAGTGAGTGAAAGAGTGAGTGAAATGAGTGGATGAGTGAGTGAGTGAGTGGGTGGGTGAATGGGTAGAGTGGGTGAGTGAGTGGATGAGTGGGTGAGTGAGTAAGTGAGTGGATGAGTGGGTGAGTGAGTGAGTGAGTGAGTGAGTGAGTAGAGTGAGTGAGTGAGTGAGAGTAAATGAGTAAGTGAGTGTATGAGAGAGTGAGTGAGTGGATAAGAGTGAAATTAATAAATGAACAAATATTATTGAATGAATTAATACATCAAATGAATGAGCAAATATTTTAAATGACTGAATGAAAAAGTAATATTGGTAAATTAATAAAAGAAATAAAATGAATGAACAAAAATGTAGCTTTTAATAATGGGTGATTTGATAAATCTATACATATTTTAAATGAATGAATAAATGGAACAATTTCTTCCTAAATAAATAGATAAAATACATATTTTTTTAAAAGAATTGATAAATAACTTTACAAAAGTTACACGATTATAAATAAATAAAGTCTAACAAGAAAAGGCATCATTGGCATCAGAGATTATTCTGTACCAAAACTGTAGCAGTTTTTGCTTTAATTTCCACCATATTTTAAAGGCTCAATTAGCATCCGAATAAGCTTTACATTATTGTAGTGTAAAGAGCAGCGGGAGGCACATGCGATAGTACATTAGCAATCTTATTCACATGCTGTTCACAGCGGTCTAATTAGTAGAGTTTAATTACAAAACATGTATGTCTACAAATTAAGTAGTGTTTTGGATTTTCTGCATGCTGGAGATCTGATGTTGGCCAATTTACTTTCTTAATGCACATTCCTATTATTGTGCACAATTCATCACCCCATATTGTCGTCATAATAACTAAATGCAACTCGTTCCATCCAGTGGCATACCAAAAACTTTGACAACCCTCAAGTGACATTATGCATTTGTATCAAGTGTGAAATAGTGAAATTTTAAACCAACGTGTGCGAATGGTGTAATTACAACAGCTAACTGCAAACAAATGTAATGCCAATTTTCATGATCCAATTAATTCCCAATTTATAAAATTAAATCCAGTACTATTTTCCATTAACTCCACAATACATTTTGATGGCAATACAAAAGTGATCATCTTTTTACACCAAAAGCCAAACATGAGGATTATCACCTACTTCCAGTGACTGTTTCCCACACAAAACGTTAGACTCCCTGAATTGACAACTTGGGATATCACAGTGGGATCCAGCACAGTGGTAACCCTATTACAAAAGCCAAGATCTCATCCAAAACGTTCTCTAGTGGCACATAAAACCCTTATAACACAGTAGTGCACTTAGAGAGTCAAATAAAGAAGCACAGAAAGTGCATTTGTGCTGATTTCAGTTTTCTTAAATGATCTCCTTGACTCTTATTGCCGCCGAGGGGTGGAAGGGGGTGCTACTGTACTGATCTTTATATTTGCCTGTTATTTCTGGAGCATGTGGGTGTCAAGTGAGTCAATATAGGCTGTGAAATATCAGTAAAAATGGGTTGAGAGAGTTATTCCTTTCAGCTAGACAGCTTGGTGTATTTATGTATGCTCTTGACTGACAGGAGTTGTCATACACAGACTCTATTAGTAGCTATATTTGGAACAATATTCATGTCTAGAAGCTCTAGAAAGATAATCTCGTAGGTGGACAGAAAGATATGGAATGATCATCTGGCCTTCACCTTTAAAACGTCTAAAGAACAACGCTCATGATTCAAATAGCTAAGTCAGTCTGTCCATCACAATATATATATATATATATATATATATATATATATATATATATATATATATATATACATATAGATAAAACATGTACTCAACTTTACTGACCACTCAAACAGCCCTCGACTCAATTGATTCCAATGGTTTGATGTTAGCATTAGGGTTGGGCATCGAGAATCGAGTATCGATTGGAACCGGGACTAACCTTTCATTTTTCCCGGAATCGTTCAAATGTTAAAATTTCAATTCCCAGTTTTGATATTCACAGTCCGCCGACCGAAAGAAGAAACCGCTGAACAACACCAATGAAGGAGCGTCTACCGGAAGTGTTGGCATAACCGCACAAGTCGAACATGAGTAGCTTACGTCGGCGGTCCAAAGTGTGGCTTCACTTTTCTAAAAATAATGAAATCTCGGCAAAATGCTAAATTTGTGACAGAAAGAGTATTTCCTTCAGAAAGACCGTTGGTTAGCAAGGTTAGCTAAACTTTTTTGACCCTGCCTCTTAAAAGAATTGGAATCGAGAATCGTTAAGAACCGGAATCGAAAACAAGGAATCGAAATCGGAATCAGAATCGTTTAAATTCAAACGATACCCAACCCTAGTTAGCATATTGCTACTCTATCAACATGATAAGGTTCGGTTGCATTAGTAACATTTAGGGCCCTATCTTAAACCCTGCGCAAATGACTTTGTACACTGACACATTTATCATTCCTATTTTGAAACCGCGCAAAGCAGGCTTGTCCCTCCAGAGACGCACATCGGTGAACTAAGGAATGAACTTGCGCTCCCTGGGTGGTTCAGCGCAAAAAGGAGGTGTGTTTCGGCACAAACATTTCCTGGTGCTGTGGAACCTGAATATTTTAACAGACAAGGCTTACACATTCGTGATGATGTTTTCACAACATTGCATTGTTTGAATTTAAAAAAAATGTTACCAGCCAACTGCTGATTGACACAGTCAAAATTACTGCGATTTTTAATTGCATTTGGGGCTTGGCACGTGTTAATTTTGGGTCATGTTTGCAAAAGAAAATGGTGCTTTACTGCCATTAGTGTGATTTAAGCTGGAAACTGCATCAAATTGTATATTGTATGTGTGTTTTTTGAGTTTTGCATTAAACAGGCACGTTTTTCCAATGTGCTTATGTTGCACAATTCAGATTTGTATCACCTTAAAGTATCAATTAACCCAAAAAGGTGAAAATGGAGATGCAGATCATTGTAATTATGCATAATATGTTTAATTAGCATAATTAATGCACATACTTAAGTATAATTATGCTGTCTACCTTTTGAAACAGCTGTCATACACCCCTATGATGCCTTAAAAAGCTGTCTAAGCAGGTTTTGGAATTGATATGCAAGTTATATGTGTAGGCAAAGAGAAAGACAGAGAAAAGAGACAACGGAGAAGCAAAAAAGACAAAAAGCTTGCCAGACAATTTTACAAGAGCGGGACGAATACTGAAATAGGAAAGGACAGTAGTGGAAAAAGAGAATATCGGGTAGGTAATTCTCTCCTCATCCCTGCCGACTGTCCCAGCATGAGATCAGAGGGAACAGGCATTTCTCAGTCACATTTGAAGTAAGCAAACAGCCGGGGAAGTGTGACAGCATGGCAGGGACATTTCTCATCCCTGGTGTAGCATAATGCCCTACTGCTGCTCTGCGTGAAGCCTGCAGCCCTGAGAATTGATGCACGGATGAGAGACAGCAAGACATTGAGTCCAATGGGCTCAGGAGACACACTAAGGTCCTGTTTACACCTTGTATATCAAGTTGTGATTTGGTTGGAGAGTAGGCATCTTTAGTGGCTGTTTGAACACATTTAACCACATGAGTGTTAACTTAGAGATTACTTTATACAGTATATACACTATATTTTCTCAAGTATTGGGTCACCCCTCTAAATCTTTGAATGCAGGTGTTCCAATCACTTCCATGGCACCTAGGCATGCAGAATGCTTGTAAAAACATTTGTGAAAGAATAGGTCACTCTCAGAAGCTCAGTGAATTCAAGCATGGAACCAGGATAGGCCCATTCATGAAATTTCCCCAAAACTGAATATTCGACGGTCAACTGTTAGTGGTATTATAACAAAGTGGAAGCAATTGGGAATAACAGCAACTCAGCCATGAAGTGGTAGGCCACGTTCACAGAGTGGGGTCAGCGCATGCTGAGGCACACAGTTTGCAGAAGTCGCCAACTCTGCAGAGTTAATAGCTACAGGTCTCCAAACTTCATGTGGCCTTAAGATTAGCTCATGAACAGTGCGTAGAGAGCTTAGTGGAATGGGTTTCCATGGCCGAACAGTTGCATCCAAGCGCATTATATCAACCAGTGCAATGCAAAGCATCGATGCTGTGATGTAAAGCACGCCGCCACTGGACTAGAGCAGTGGAGAAGTGTTCTCTGGAGTGATGAATCACACTTCTCTGTCTGGCAATCCGATGGACGAGTCTGGGTTTGGCGGTTGCCAGGAGAAAGGGACTTGCCTGAAGGCATTGTGCCGAGTGTACAGTTTGGTGGAGGGAGGATTATGGTGTGGGGTTGTTTTTCAGTGGTTGGGCTTGGCCCCTTTGTTCCAGTGAAAGGAACTCTTAATGCTTCAGCATACCAAGACGTTTTGGACAATTTTAATGCTCCCAACTTTGTGGGAACAGTTTTGGGATGTTCCTGTTCCAACATGACTGCGCACCAGTGCACAAAGCAAGGTCTATAAAGACATGGATGAGCGAGTTTGGTGTGGAGGAACTTGACTGTCCTGCACAGAGTCCTGACCTCAACCCAATTGAACGCCTTTGGGAAAAATTAGAGCGACGACTGTGGGCCAGGCCTTCTCGTCCAACATCAGTGCCTGAACTCACAAATGCATCTCAAGCAGAATGGTCAAAAATTCCCATAAACACACTTAAAAACCTTGTGGAAAGCCGTCCCAGAAGAGTTGAAGGTGTTATCCACTATATTCTGCTCTGAACAATTGAATTCTGTCTACCTCCATTTCAAAGATGCATAGTCTTTATTTGTCTCAGGTCTGTGAGGAGAGTAGGCTACATTACACGCTAAGTTTCGGTTCATTTATGACACCAGAGTCCAGTTTGCGCGCTGGCGCCTCCGCCATCATGATCTATTTTCTACTATATTTAATTCTTATTTATTAAAACCAGGCAATTGGTTGATGAAACATTGATTGAAATTAAGATACAATTAATAAAAAACGAAATTCACTTTAAAGAAAGGCTTTGTGGTTTCTCTTGTCTGTGAAAAGTTTAAAAGTCGCTTTTAGAGCGACTTTTTTGTTTAGTTTTTTTTTTCTTATAAATGCGAACAAGAAAAATAAAATAAAAATAATATTTTATGTTCTGTGGACGCCGAAACTTCTTCATCGGTTAGTAGGCTATTACTTTTGTTTTGCGCAGTGTAATTCTAAAAGTTAACGATTTGTTGTGTTATGTCTGTTTCGCTCATTTTAAATATAAAGCTCATGTGTAGACCGATATTTTTCTAATGTCTGGACTAGAGTGCTGGCATTCTATGTAAACAAATACTTCAACTGGAAGTAGAAAACTGTTTAGTCAGTTGAACCCGCTATAAATCTTGGAAATAAAACGGGCGCAGAAAAAAAGGATAACAACAACGTGTGGACCAACTGTGTATTAAACACTATGGGCCCTATTTTAACGATCTGAAACGCAAGTGTCAAAGCGCAAAGAGCAAATAATTTTGTGGGCGGGTCTCGGCGCTGTTGCTATTTTCCCGGCGGGATGAATGCCTCTTGCGCCTGGCAAAAGTTTAAAAGGGGTTGGTCTGAAGTAGCTTCATTATTCATAGGTGTGGTTTGGGCGTAACAGAAACAAACCAATAAGAGTGTCATATCACATTCCCTTTAAGAGCGTGATGAACGAGGTGTGCTTGTTCTATGGCGCAATTCTATTATAACGGCACATTTACCAGGCGTGCTTCAGAATCGGTTCACAGCTGAGGAGATCGATGTTCTCGTCAGCGCCAGAAAAAAGAAGAAGTGACATTGGGGATGAGACAAATCCACCCAAATACGCTTTGGTTAAACATGCATATAATAATTTGGGTAAAAGTGTAAGCTTTATGCCTATTTTCCCATCGTCATTGACACAACAATGATTTTCCTTGTGTTTTAATAGTTTTTCTTATAATAATGCATCATTTGCAAAAAGTAAAATGCATCTAGATGAGAAAATCATCTGCAGTATATGTGCATTGTTCACACTCTGTATTATGGCCAAGCATGTGCGCTTAAAATAGCATCTGAATGTACGCGCAATGCGCCACTGACTTTAGACTAGGTTTTTTCAGGTCAGTGGCGCAATTGTTTTCTGGAACTGCAAAACAGCACCAGGGATTGTTTCCGCCAAAACACGCCTCCTTTTCTGTGCTGAACCGCCCAGGGAGCGCAAGTTCATTCCCTAGTTTTCCAGCGTGCGTAAAAGCCTGATTTGCGCGGGTGCAAAATACCAATGATACATGCTTCGGTGTATGAAGACATTTGTGCTGGGTGCAATATAGGGCCCTAAGGGTTAAGAATGTAAAGTAATAAAAGTTCATGTGCATGCAAAGGCAGACGTCCCAAAACTTTTGGCAATATTGTGTATCATTCAACACAATGGTACAAGAAAACTGTAATCATTCAGTTCCACAGTGTATCAAAGTACCGTGTTATTACCATCTGATAACATCCCTGAGCCGCAGTATTTTGTTGTGAGGGAATTCTTTCATCTTGTTTAAATGTGGATGCGCACAAATGCAAATGTGTATGTGTGTGGTGCAAAAGAGACACACTGATTACCCATAATACCTCCCTTTTATCTCTAAATACATTGCTTGATAACACTCTTTCACGTTAAATGAGAGGATTTGCTCGTTTATCCAGGTGTCGTTTTTTCTTCTCTCAGTGCTTCAGAGGTACAGCTCAAAATAAAGATTTTGTCTTCAAGTCAACGCTGTCAGAATGATCAACTGTTGAGATGAGAGCACATGAACTGCACCATAACCCTTGGAAAACGCATCTCTGGCACTGCCAGAAGTCAAAATCATGAACCTAATTGTTACTGATGATAATTAAGTTGTAAATGTGACTGTTTGCAAAACAATTTAGTTTTAGAAATGTTATGTACTATGTACTGTTGATGAAGAGTAGTAATAAAACTTAGGAATAAAACCCTACATTTCTTCCCAAATGGCCATCATTGAATCTTGATTTAGCATTTTTTTCTCATTAGCACTAAAAGCTTCTTATAACAGTAGATGGAAAAACAGAGAAAGCCATACATTACATATAGTTTCCCAACATGTTTATTTGGATTTGGCCAAAATTATATAAATTTATCATAAGTGGGAACTTAATAGAAGGACTAAAAAGCAGCATAAGTGCATTGCTCACAATTTCATACTATTTGTCCAAGGTTTCCTTCAGTGCAACAAAGTATTTTGCAAAACAAAAGGCCCGATTAAAACTGATGATGTGGTTCAAAAGTCAATATCTGGTAATGATGTTTGTGAAAGAACAAGATCATTATACATCGTTGGTTAAGCCCTCACCTTTTCCCATTTTCATAACCCGACTTTATGCTTCAGTGAACCAAACAGGACTAATTATCAAAAACAAACGAAATTACCAGCTTACAGAAATAACAGCTTCAGATATTCCATCAAACGAAACATGTCAGCAAATTTGGTTGCGCTGCGGTTTTATTGTGATGACAAATTGTAATCAATTGGATAAAGAGTTTCAGGTTTAAATAGTGCAAACGCCACTGATGTGTGAAAATCTATCAAGAAGCTCATGAAAACTCAGTTTCTCTTCCCTTTTTTGAGTCATAAAACACCATTTTGTCTTGAATTGATGTGGTTATTCTTTTCAGCACACAATAAACAACACATAAACACTTATAAAGGGTCATTCAATCACCATTTGGACATGCAATATGATTTTAAATAGGGGAATATAACATGATTTGATTCATGATGGTAAATCCTCCCTTCGACCATCCGATCCCCTCCAAAAAAAAGCAGTTCGGATGAGGGCTCTGATCATAAATCAAGAAAAGAAACTATGAGAGGCGACGTGCCTCGCTTTGCCTTGCCTCGGATGGCTGTTGAGTGTAAAAAAGAGCTTGAGTCTGATATCTTGATATGGTTATAATCGAAAGCCCCGGGGTATGAATATGAATTTAACGAGCACAAGAGGGAAGAGTTTGAGTGAGCACGTCGGTCGCCTCAAATCTATTAAGTGGGAAAAAGGTGGGAAGACTAGACTGGACTGGCTTTTAGGAGGTTTTGTTTTTTGGATAAGCTTTTATTTTGAGTTTTCTATGTGCTTTGGAGCATTTAAACACAATAATAAGGTTCAGTTTCACAGCTTGTTTGTGTGTAATGCATTAAGGTTGTACACCAAATGTTCTAAAACAAATGTTTTCAATGATTATCAACACAGCTATAATAATTTCCATTAAAACAGGCTGACATGTTCAGGAATGACTGGTCACACTCACCATATTGAGTGACTGTGGCAGAAGTCCAGAGCTGAGATGATCTGTCTGAAGAACTTTCGAGCTTCTTTGGGTGTTAATCTGCCCTTCTTTACCAGATAGTCAAACAGCTCGCCGCCTGACACATGCTCTAAAACCAAATATCTGCAAACAGAAACAAAAGACAGAAATTGCATTATACTATAGTAACACCTTTTAATGAAACAGGAGGTTTGGCCTGGACATATCAAAGAGTCTGTATAACTTATGAACCTTTAAAGTCCCCCTGCAGTTAATAATTCTTTACCTTAAAACTCATCTTTGATAATCCAAACTATATATATATATATATATATATATATATATATATATATATATATATATATATATATATATATATATATAAACTTGAATGTAACTTTAAACCCTTGTTTGATTTAGTATACATGGTTCTATTTATATGTAAATTAGTCCCCACCACCTGTCAATCACACAAGCTCAGAATACCTGATCCACTTGGTCAACTGTGGTAAACACCACACTACACAATGGTTAAGTTATACAGGGTTGTCAACAAGTTGATGAATTAGAATTAAGGCTGTCAATATAACAACATTTGTCAATATTCACAATATTCACAAAATTTTGGGCGATTAATCACGAATAATCACATACTTCTATCGTGAAATTAAGCATACATAATTATCATTTAATGCCATATATGTTTGAACCAGAAACTGATTCAGGAAAAGAAGAGGAAGAGCGAGTTATACAGGGTCGTCAACCAATTGATGTATTAGAATTAGCGCTGTCAATCTTTTTTAAAAAAATTAAATCGCGATTATTTGCACCCTTCCGATCTATTAATCGTGATTAATCACATAATTATTGTGAAATTAAGCATACATAATGTGTCTTGTTTAATGCGTTTATTCGCACAATTTTGAGCGATTAATCGCGATTAATCACATACTTATCGTGAAATTAAGCAAATTATTCGTATTTAATGCCATATATGTTCGAACCAGAAACTGATTCAGAAAAAGAAGAGAAAGAGCGAGTTATACAGGGTCATCTACAAATTGATGTATTAGAATTATGTATTAGAATCTATTAATCGTGATTAATCACATACTTATCGCAAAATTAGCATACATAATGTGTCTTGTTTAATATTCACACAATTTTGAGCAGATTAATCGTGATTAAAAAAAGGACATTTGGAGACTCCAAAAGGACACGTAATATCTAAATAGAGAGTCCATATAATTCATAAATTGATGCACACCAAAGCACACACACAAAACATTACAGAACATTTTTAAGAATTCAGTGTACAGTATGTGTACAAAGATGTGTATGTGTACAAAGAGCTTGTTTAGAGCTTTTTACAGCTTGTTTACATTTTAGAAGTCAAGTTTCGAATACTGAACAGGACCACATGGAGATGCAAAAAAAAACTACCACCTTAACCTGACTGGATTATATGTCTAGTATAGTAGATGGATCCATTCAGAATTACTAAACACAGAACACACACATGACAGATAAAAATATGAACCTGAATGTGTGTGTGAAACAATGTGAATACTATACAACACAATGTGCGATCAGTGCATTGAGACACATTCACAGTTTGTTTGTCCACACAATCTGTCCATACACCGATGGGATGTTTTGAGGTCCGTTAAATTTCACACAGAGCGATGCATTAAGGGCTTGCGTTCTTCAGAAACAATCACAGAATATGACAGAGTTTGTGTTTAAGCTAAACAGACACTGGAATGAATAATTCACAGAAAACTGGCGAGTTCTCTGCCTGCTCAAACGTAATAAGCCTGCTTTTCTTTATATTAATGCTGTTTAATGCATTCGCTTACTGGATGATTGGACTGAAAACTTTTTCCAGAGTTTAGCAGTAAAATGACCTGAAGCTTGTTTCTGCCACAGAATTGTGACTTTTTATTTAGATTCTGACTTTTTATCTCAAAATTTCGTTATATTAAGTCTATAAAGTAAAAGTAAAATTTCATCTTATTGCAATTGCAGTATCAAACAGCAAATAATATATTGCTAATCTCATACTTTTTGTTTGTAATGTTAGGAATGGGCTGTTCTTCATACTCATAATTACATCATGTTGTGTGCAAGATGAGTCATCATATTTTAGGTCCTAATGTAAACAATTCAGTTTGTAAACATTTAGGAGAACACTAGCTTATAAAGTCGAAAACATCAAAGCTAACAGACATGGATTTAGATTAATGGCTTGAGTCTATAATGAAACCTCATTAAAATAACTAATGTTTTCCTTTAGACGATTTTCAAATAACCTGGCTGAAGTCTCAAAGAGAATAGACAATTTCATCTCCGAGTATGGGGATATTCATTTAAACAAGCACACAGAGTTGAGAGTGATTCTCTTTGGTTAGAGGTTGTACATGGCAGAGAAATACGTGGCTGACAGCTTCCGTTCTACATTGTCCAAGTGTGTGAACCAAAAGCACACAATAGAAGATGAGTGTGAAGATAAAAGTGATACCAAGAAAGTAAACACAATAAAACTTTTAGTGAGTTTTAGTTTTGTTAAGTCTCCTTGACGACAACATGCTGTTATGGTTTGAAATTAGGCTGTTTTTGGAAAGGTTGTCAGGAAAAGTTTGGAGGACTAGAGAGGCTGAACGAACAGTGAATTTGTAAGTTTCTGTGGAGAAACTGCCTTCAAATACACTCACACTAAAGTAAAAAATAAAAAAGCGAGTCAGTGTCATAAACAATTCATGATTAAACAACATTTGTGAATGTGTGAGTTTCTCTTCCAAGCCAAGCGAGTGGTATGCATCAGTGGAGGATGCCGGCAATTTGGTGTCATAGTCAGCTTTTTTTAACCAGTAAACTAAATGTCAAGCCATTAAAATCAGCTCTGTTTCCATCACTGTCATTGACAATGTTTTGTACAAAAGCTCAAAGTGCAAGTTAATGCTAAGAAACTTACATTTAGTATATTTAGACATAAATATATTGCCATATATTTTGACCTGTTTGCTCCATTAGCCAAAACAGAAAGAAAATACACAAATTATTTGTGTTGTGTGATTGGTTGAGTGATTGAGTCCACTGTGGTATATAGCATAGAACAGGGGTCTGCAACATGCAGTGCTGAGGGGTAATTGCTGGAATGTGAGCAAAATCGAGAGAGGTGTATTTAATTTAGATGAATTACCTCACGCTTGCATTACAGATCTTCATTTGGAGGTAATAATTTCTCATCGTAACACAGCTTGTTTCAAATTAGAACCTACAAATACTATTAAAGTGTGAGAATTAAACTTCACAAGTCAATGAAAGTGCACAATCCCGACAAAACAGTTAGCTTTGCACATTATGAGCTGCTGATACCAGATGAATTGCACAACATAAGTGAATGACTGTCAGCTTACAGTTTGTTCTGCTGTTTTTGTTATATATTTCAGATATATTCAAATACGTACATATAATCCTATTAAAAACACAATAATGGTAATGTGCAAACACTGTTCACACGTAGTAGGGTACAATAGGGCCACATTGAAAATCTGTCATTGAAAGTCTAATTTAAATCTGAAAACAAACAAACTTGTGGGATTTTGCTGAATTTAAAAACAAATGATGAAAAATTGCTTCAGAAATGTTTGAGGTTTTGGACTCTTTCTATACCACTAATCAAATTAACTAGGAAACCTTATGGCACATCATGACAAAAAGGTTGCTGACCTCTTCCATTCATGGTACACTAATAAGGCAAAACACTATGACCAGTCACAGGTCGTTGATCATCTCTTAAGGCCACATATTACGGTCTGGGTAGATTAGATGGTATGCAAACAATCAGTTCTCGTAATCAACGTGTTGGATGTAAGAGAAATGTGCAGCAATACAGATCTGAGTGACTTTGTTAAGGGGCGAATTGTAATGGCAAGGCGACAGGGTCAAAGTCTCTCTCATACTGAGAGGATTGTGTGTCGCTTCCATTCAGCAATGGTGAGAATTTACCAACAGCATCTGAGAAGGGACAAACCACAAACTGGGAACAGGGTGTTGGACGCCCAAGGCTAATCAATGCACAAGGGCAACGAAAGGCTATCCAGTCTGGCCTGAGCCAACAGAAGGTCTACTGTGGCAAAAGTCACACAGAATTTTAATGATGGATGTAGGAGAAATGTGTCACAACACAGTGCGTCACACACTGCTGTGTATGGGGTTGTGTAGCTGTAGACCATTTAGAGTGCCCATTATGACCCATGTCATTGAAAGTGTCTACAAAAAAAAAATAAAACCCAAAATAAAAAAAATAACCAAATTTGAGTTTTATAAGCTCAAATGGTCGCCTTGCTCTGTTCTGTGATGCGTGTTCGTGAATCTCCTGTTCGAACTCATTCATCAAATGAACGAATCTTTTTCCAAGTCATTCATTCATTTCCGTTCGTTAAAAGAACCAAATGACACGGAAAAAAATATTTGTTCATTTTGATAAATTAAACTTGCGTTTCAGATTGTTAAACTAGGGCCCCTAGAGTTATAAGCGTACTGAAAAAATCAATTTAACCACTAGGTGGCGCTGTTTCGAAACTTCTCAGGCTCCTTCAAGGCATCGTACCGAGTTTCATAACAATTTGTTCATGGGTTCAGAAGATAGAGAACTTTAACATATAATTCAAAATGGGCGACAGCCAAAATCGCCGATTTGGGGAAATTGGATTTCACTCGACTCGGCATGACGCCCTGAATCTAACGAGATCAAATTTATGATTTTTGGAAAAACCGTTCAGAAGTTATGAGCAAAAATAACTATTTTTCATATCTCCGGACCAGATAGGTGGCGCTGCACCTAAACGCAGCATTTAGCCTCAGGTCATGCTTGTGATGAGATGTACCAAGTTTGGTCTGAATACGATTAAACATTGTGGATACAGCCTTACACTTGTTTTTCGCAAGCGCTACGTAAAATTAGTTTGCACGTTTATCGAAAACGATTTGACGAATCAACTTGAATTCCACAACTTGTCAGCACTGCCTGAAGATGATCTGGTTCAATTTTGGTGCAAATCAGACAAACCGTCTAAGAGGAGTTAGAAAAAGGTTTTTCTGAGAATTGAAAATGGCGGAAAAATTTTCATGACGGAAAATAACTTCATAGGGTGCAATCGAATCGGCTTGAGCTAAGGAATCAGTTGGGAAAAATAATTTTGTTTCTAGCCCTTATGGTTCTAAAGTTATTAGCATAAACATGAGTGAATCTTTGGACAGTTGGTGGCACTAGTGGGATTGATTTAGAGACTCAAAAATTGCTATGTTGACAGTTCAGATTGTCCTCTATCTGTGTGCCAAATTTCATATCTTTCCTGGAAAAGGTTCTATGGGCTGCCATAGACACCAAGTTGAAGGAGGATGAGGAAGAAGATGAGGAAGAGGACCTTCGGTGTTTGGCCCCTAAAAATCACATTATTACCATGATACCAAGAGATGTAAAATATTAAACACATGCAGCGCTTCAAAACCAGAGAAAAATATAAACGAGTGATGAGGTAAACAGAAATCATTTTCATAAAGATTTGTTGATGCCAAAAAATGCTAAGTGAATTATCATGCTGTTTACATGAAGGATGAGTCGTGGCCCCATTAGCAGCTCTCAAACTGCCGTGACTAACAGGCCGCTTCACACTTTCATCATTAAGAGTGTTTTAGCACCAGCAGAATCCCTCTCTTAAAACCTTTCAGGATCAAACTCATTTACACATGATGCATTTCTGCCAAACTTTCAGGCTACACCACCAAACTCAACTTGATTTAGCTAAACACTCTCACATTACGGGTTTGCACTAATTAAATAACAAATATAATAAGTATAAATGTTCAAAGTGTAAATAAGTGTCTTAACAAAAAAATAACTGTGTCCATGGCACTTTGATAAGGAAACTAAACTATGGTTCCATTGCATGACATTGCAGTATATCATGCTGATTAAATCTAATTATAAAAGGGTTAGTTCGAATCCTTGATTCTGATTGGTCAAGAGCTGTGCTTTATTCACAATAAAACACGAACTACGACCGCTTCACCCAACGGTTCTATTGATTGCTGCGCAACACGGCGGTTCTATGTTGTTTTTATTTGAGCTTTCATGCATTTTACATACTGGAACGTAGTTGCTATTCACACTCTGGGGACTATTTTTTCCAGCGGAAGGTAGGCTTTTAGTGATTTTACTTCAAGAAAGTTGCACTAACATTGTTTTTTACTTAAATATCGTGTGGCAACCGTTTTATAAAAGCAATAAGATACTCGAGGCAAGCCTCTCGTACCTTATTGCTTACATATCGCTTATCATATCACGTAAAACCGTGGAAATACAAATAAGCAAAGTAATATTTTACTTTCATCAAAATTTCTATAATACTTACAAATATTTCTTATTTTCGTAGATACGTCGTGCAACTTTAATACATGCGGGTGTTCTGATTAGCTTCAAGATGGCGATCTCTCGCTCCACCTGTGGAGAAGTAAAGAGAAGAAAGATATTGATCTCACAACAAAAAAACAACAACATCATAACATTAATGTGCATTTTAATGCATCACAACTTAGCATGGGAATCATAAATAATTTAATGGTTCAGATTCCTCCTAACAATTCCAGTTGCTTAATGGTTCCATGTATGATTCTTTTACTTGTAAAGAATAAATATTTGCATATCTGACCTGAATGATTATTCAGTTTAAAACAATTCTTACAAAAGGTGTGTTTACACAGGCTTTTTTTTGAGGCCTTAAAGTGCAGTTAATGATTTGAGAAATGCTGTTGAAAATTTACATCAACACCCAAACATACAATTTTGTGAATATTTGCTAGACGTGCTGTGTGTGTGCTTGAAAAATTGTGTCTGTACACAATCCTGGCTGATTAAATAGGACAAAAAACTAAGTGGATCGGACCCAAAGTTTTGTAGCCAATCAGTGGTAGAGGGCGTGTCCCTCATCATGGGGAAGGACAGAGAGTGAGCAAGCAGGACATTTGAAGAAAGACTGTAAAAAGAGAGATGACTGAGATATTACCAAAGAGGGAATGGTCAGAGGAATTTAATTGGACAAAGAAGTGTTACGATCAGACAAGAGATTTAGGACCCGCGTGAATATTGGAGAACCTTTCCAGCGCTGGAGAGACATTTAGGGAAGGAGGAAGAGAGGGAAGGCTTGAAAACGAATGCGAATAACATTGGTTTTTGCAATGTTTCATAGAACCAAGATACGCTATTTTATAAATTACTACTGACAAAATTAGTAATGAGTGAATTCATAATTTAATTACACAGTGTCATATAAATTTACACGACAATGCTGTTTATGGGGCCCTGAAAACAAAAACTTTTGGAAAAAGTTCTCCGCGTAAACTGCAAAAACGCGAACCATAACATCATGTGCATGCATATTGTCAAGAGTTTGACAACCAAAACGATAAAGTGACATCACCAACTGGCCTGGCAGTCGAATAGGGTACGCTTATAGACGTTTTATGGGATCTGAACAGTATGATTACTGGGGATTGTTTTGACAACATTGTCGTCTATAAGTGAAGCTTTTCCATTTTTAGTACATCATATTCATGTAAAACTACCATAAATCACTAAAAAAAATATGACTCATCAGAGTCTGAGACTGTACTGGTAATGCTGTATGTTTTTTTTATTTTTTTTTTTAATTAGAAATAACCAGCTCATAAACCAAATTTACTCGAAAATGGGGCACTGTTTTTGATTTGCTAGTCTATGTTTGAACCGATACAGCAGTATTTGAGAGCAGTCAAATTGCATCTTATTCTCCATGAGGCTGCTGAGCTTTGAGAGGTTTTTATAAAATGTAAAATGATCACAGATCAGCAAAAATACTCAGAGTTCAGAGCCCTATGCTAGGAAGAGCACACCTTTGCAGAAATCTTCAGGAATAGTGCACAGCACAAGTTTGAAAAGCTAAGCACACTTGTCAGTCTATTGTACAGATGCTTCTTTATTTGATTCCCAAATGCACAAGATAAACACAGTTTCTCCTTGAATCAAGCTTAAGATGACTTATAAATGTGAAATATCTCTCTGACCTGACAGGGAACCAAAGGAAATCTTAAAATCACAAGCACTTCGTAAAAAAAAACTGAGCTCATAAGTCAGAGACTGAACCTAAGATTGTGCAAGTTGTAAGCAAGAGAATCGTCCTTGATTTACATCACTGTCTTCGGAACATTCCTGGCATGCACACCTGCCACTGCAGATCAGATCAAATCAGTGGATGGGGATCAGAGACCATATTCCTAAACACCTGACTCTGATCCCAGTCCTCAAAACCCCCATACCCAAACACACCACACTACAGCAAAGAGCACTCAGGTGAAACTAATGGTCTCTAATGCTTTGTAATATATGGAGTCAAACTTCAAGCTTCAGTTGTATCTCTTTAACTTGACTTTGACCTCATTTGCCATTGACTTTTCAAAGCACAGCCAATGATTTACCCACAAAAGAAAAAAAAAAAATTCACATGATGTATCACGAGACAACATTGTTAACAAAAACAAAACAAAGTCATTGAGAGAACACATAAAAAATGTGTATTTTTTTTCTGAATGTTATAAAAATTCCCATCATAGTGTTGATTTCACAAAATTATTTTTATTGTAAATCCAGTTGTTACTGAAAATGTTATTTTTTTTCATGTGATTCTCTTTGCACAGTCCAGTTATACAATCTTTTATAGACGTGTTCACGTTAAAACGCACTAAATTTAAACAACATTTCAATTCATTACTTCTATAGATTTATATAAAGTTCCTTAATCAAGTAGCAAACTGTTTGTTAAAATAAGAAACATTTTAAATTAAAACTTACAATTGATTAAAAAAAACAGCAAACCCTCATACCTTTTTTTAAATTAAATCTCTTTTTGGTGATCAAAGATAAGTTTAAGGGAAAAAATGATTGACTACAGGGGGACTTTAACATTAATGCGAACAAAGTACAAAAAAAACAAAACAAAGACCTGACTTGAAACTTGACTTACAAACTCAACAGAAGAGGTTACATTATCAACATCAAAGCTAGAGAGAGAAAAAAGAGAACATGAGAGCTATTTCTACAGATGACTAACAAGGAACACCAGAGAACAATCAAACAATGAACCAATGAGAACACAGGACTAGAACATGACACATGAGCCGTTTCTCAATATGCGTTCTTGTCTGTACTTGTGTTCTTGTGGACTTGTGAAACTTCATCAGTCACTGCCCTAGTACTGTTTCAATTCAAAGTTCACATCTAGCCAAGTCCATTTACCGAGGATTAGGGCTGTGAATCTCTGGGTAGACAGCGAATCGATTCATCGATTCATAGGTGTTTGATTCGATTCAAGAACGATTTGTGCAAATTCAGAACTATTCAATTGAATGCGATTCACATCCAAATTCGTTGCGATTCAATTAATTCGATTCTTAATTTTTAAATGCATTATTATTTCAATGCTTCACCCAATGGGTCTTTGTGGGTTTGAATTACACAGCAGCCTTCGGGGGTCAGATAGTGGGGATTTTGTCCATTGTTAATGTTAGTTCATGTTTGTTTTTAATTTTAATAAATATATTATTATAAAAAAATTCAATGGCCTACAAATAGCATTTGTTTTAAGGCAAAATAGCTTTTATTTTGAGGCAAAACGCTTAAGCCATTGATATAGCTGCCATGCCATTGCGTGGTCACTATGAATAAAACGCTTTCATTGCGTGGAAACGTCGCAGTTATTTTCTTTAAGATAAGATTTTACTGAAATGGGCCATACCATTGACATTACCCGTCCTGAGCTGTGAAGTAAAAGTCCACTTTATTCAAGGGCGGGCATTTATTACATGGAAAGTATCTCCGTACACTAGTGATGGGCGATACTGCAAATTTCTGTATCGATCCGATACCAAGTAAATACAGGGCCAGTATCGCCGATATCGAATACCGATACTTTTTCATTTTAAAAGCATGCATTTGAACTTGTATGCACTTTCCTGTGCTAGAGTGTGTCATGATTTATGAGGTGAATGCATCATTAATATGCTAAATCTGAACATGTTTTCATGACTAGGCCTAAATATTTTGTGATTTGTGCTCTCAAGTCCCCTTTAATTAGTCAGTGACTTTTACAAAACTACCCTAATTATAGTACTAACCTAGGCCTACTAGTACTAGCCTACTGTTCAAAAGTTTGGGGTCTGTAAGATTTTTATTTCTCTTAGTAAAAACTGTAATATTACAATTTAACAATTTAACAATTTAACATAGGCATCTGTTTTCTATGCCATAGTAAAATGTAATTTATTCATGTGATCAAAAAGCTGAATTTTCGGCATCATTACTCATTTTAATCATTACTCATTTTAATTATCATTATTTATTTTAATATGCTGATTTGCTGCTCAGGAAACATTTCTTATTATTATCAATGTTGAAAACAGTTTCATATTTTGTTGGAAACCATGATACATTTTATGCAGAATTATTTGATGAACAAAATTGAAAGAACACCATTTATATGAAGTAGATTTTTTTTTTACTGTGTAAAACCCTTGACTGTCACTTTTGATCAATTTAATGCATCGATTGTTGAATAAAAATATTATTTTCATAAAAAGATACAGACGTCAACATTTTAAACCGTTATGTACAGTTTTTGGTTTGTTTATTGCGAAATCATTCCCGATTGTTTATCTGTCAGCAAGGCTTCGTTTCCCAAACGCACTGTGAGCTCAGCGAAGACCCAGCATCGAACACTCTCTGTGATTGATTGGTTTCGTCTTGTATAGGAGAAAAGGTTCTATCCTACACAATTACCCGCTAACATTCATTTATTTTTCCATTTAGCTTATTTTACGCACTGAATTGCGTGCTAAATTAATAAAAAAATTACTGGTAAAAAAAAACACATTTGGATCGATATTTTTATGTGAGGACTTTTCGATACCAGGTCAGTATAGAAGTATCGATACTTCAGGATCGATCCGCCCATCACTACCGTACATGCAAGCTGGTCTCTCGCTCGCTTTCCCTCTCTGCCGAGTGCGTGCACGCGCGATACGCGGTTTGGAGCACAACCTCTGTCTCGTATGCACGCTCGCTCTAGATTCCGGGAGATTTTAACTAATTCGCGGTATAACTAGCCGATCACGACACGAGTAGCTCAACAGGTAAAAAGATAAACTCATCTTTCAGGCATTTGACCGACCGGGCTTCAGCGTGAGATATCAGGGGTGTGTGAGCGCTTGCAACCAATCACGACCAATGCGTGACACAGCTTGTACCAGGAACACTTTAAGGTTGTGTTTATATATTTTAAAACACTGAATCGCTAAAGAATTGCGATTAATTAGATTCTTAGCCTTTTAAATTGATTATTCACGTAAATAAACGATTCACGATTCAAAATACATGTTTCAGGATCGATGCATATGCATCGTAAGGATTTGTAATCGATGCATCGAGAAAACAAGTGAATCGTTACACCCTACCGAGGATGCATCGAGAGGTGACTTGTGCGGACTTGAGATAGCCAGGTATCCCAGAATGCATCTCTGCACCAACCAGCAAGCGTCAATAGCAGAGGAGAAAATCCATGTAATTTCAAAATACTAGTTAATGTGTCATGAAATGTAATTTTAAGAGTGTTTCAGGCGAGAATATGGTTGTTTAAAGCTCAAATCTGTGGTTTATTTATAAAGATAGCACCTATTTAAAAAATGCATCTTACGTTTTCGGAGTTGTGACATCCAAGCGTTCACCGGGTGCTCAGCGTTCATCAACCCCGACTGGAACAGCTTTTCCTCGGCTAGTGCTTCTAACGTTTGCCGCTGGATCTGATGTCTCTATTCTAGTGGATAAACTTGATGTATAATTTGTCTTGTGTATAAGTCTATCTTTGGTCACGTTAAACTATAGTTTGTTCCATGGCAAAAAAAAAATAGTTTCGGAAAAAAAATTATAATTTGCAGAATAAGTGGACTTGCGTCCTCTGGTCCTCGGAAGTTCGTTCTGAGTCGAACTTGGCAAGTTCGAACTACCAAGGGACGCAAGTCCGAAGTTTGCGTAGTTGGTATTGAGAAACGGCAATGGACAAGGAAAGCAAATGGCAAACAGGAAGCATGGCAGTGAGAATTACAAAATAAAAGACATGAAAACATAAATATGCATAATTTCCAAATATAAAATATATAAAAGATACAATAGTGAGGAGACGATTCAACACCGGCGATATGTTATGGCGTCATTTTATATATAAACAATATTTATATTTAATATTTATTTATAAACAATATGAAAGTGAGCCAGAGGAGAACTGGCCCCCGACTGAGCCTGGGTTCTCCCAAGGTTTTCTTCCATCCAATCTGATGGAGTTTTGGTTCCTTGCCACTGTTGCCTTGCTTTGCCTTGCTTTTGGCTTGCTTAGTTGGAGTTATTTAATATTTAATATTTAACAATATTATTGATCTGTGTTGTACTACTTTCATGTTATCACTGTGAAGCTGCTTTGATACAATCTGTATTGTAAAAAGCGCTATATAAAATGTGACAATAGAAAAAAAAATCTAAGTTTTCAGACGTAAATCTAAAGTTAAGGAAACCCTCTATTTCTCAGCCAACAGTTGGTTGTTTCCCACAAACGCAGAACAATCCCCACTGTTCCCTTCAGAAAAGCACTTAAACCCAGGTTGTATGTATGCTGACAAAGTGTGGAAATCACGGAAACACATTTTGACCTTGCTATGTGTGGCATAAAAATTAATTGTGCACAAAGTGTTCATGTCTACAAGCCAGGTGGTTGGTGGTTCAATCCCCGGTTCCACCGAACCAAGTGTCGAGGTGTCCATGAGCAAGACCCCTAACCCCAGCTTTTCCCGACAAGTTGGATGGCCCCTGCACGCTCTGACACTGCCGTCGGTGCATGAATGGGTGAATGTGAGGCAAAATGTAAAGCGCTTTGGTGGCCATTGGGTCTGTGAAAGCGCTATATAAATGCAGGCGATTTACCATTTATTCCCAGAATTAGATCTAAAGACTCCTTTTCAGTTTGTAAACATGGTGACATTTTTTTTTTGTGGGCGGATCTTAGGTGGAGACAGAACGATCCCTCTGGCTGCTTCACTAACACTAGTTAGCAAGTATTGTTAGCTTCTTTTTTAACAATGACTGGAGAAAATCCGATTTTATCTTAAAGAGAAACGTAAAGATCGTAAAAAGAGAAACTGAGGGCATATACATCTTTAGATGCCTATAACTACATGGTCCTGTACATGACTTGTATGTACGATCCGCAGTTCTGCTAACTACAGCTAGCGCCGTGACGCAACTGTGACATCGGCGCAAAAGTGGTCTATAGGCACTTTATTTCCCCCTTGCACATTTTTTCTTAATTACACAGTGAAATTTACATCTATCTCTATTTGCATCTGGGGTAAATAAAATCTACCGCTAAGAAAATACAGCTAATTCCACTTAGTGTAAATAGCATTTAACGCTAGTTGCACTTAGTGTACATAGCCTCTGGCAAAAACATTTTTGTTTACATTTCTATCCAACGTAAACCCCTCTATTCTAACATTCTATAACTATCCTCTGTATTCAGGTGAATATGGATTTATTTGGCTTCATGAACTGACATTATCTGCTCAACAAAGAGTTAAAGTCCTTCACTTGCTGTTTTAATCAGGCATACAGATGTGATGACTACTCAGAGAACAAACAATCTGGCCAATGGCTGAAGAGAGTGCTGGAACAACCACGGAAATCCCAGACAAAGCCATCTTGACAAACGCGGCACCACATCAAAACTCTCTGAACGGCTGATCCAAAGCCAGTCAGAAGAGCCAGGCAGGGAATTTGGCGGAGTGGAATGTCATTCAACACAAGATGTGCCATGGGATCTCGAGTGCGCAGAAAGTCGGGAGCTTGGGGAAAGAAACCTGTAGGGCTGAGGACTACTTGATAAAAGCAAATTAAGTCACGCTGAGGATGTCTATTATATCTAGAACAATCTATCCGTTAGCAGTGCAGTCACATTCATTTCAATGGCAGTAGCTTTTTGAGCAAATCAACTATAAAAGGTAACCAAATAAGTAATAAGAGATTTTCTTACACCCTGAACATGTGTGTACGCAACTTAATTATTTTCCAAATATAAATTATATGGTAATACGCATTTCAATAAATGAGATTTGTTACATGTACAGTACTTACCATAGCAATAACAGTAAATTATGCATAATTGCATACAACTAACCCTCAATAAATCATAATCCTCCCTAACCCTATAGTAAGTACATGTAGTTGATTAATATTACTCAGTACTTACATATATAATTACAATGTAAAGGCCTGTTCACACCGGAACGAATTTCACGCGTGGTATTCACCGACGTTTAATGCCTCGTGACTAAACAAATGGTGGCAATTTGAGTGTGCACACCGACGTGTAAAACGCCATGCGTAAAAGTGTAATAAAAAATAAAATAAAAAACGCCTTGGGTTAGTTTTTTTTAGTTTAACACATTGCGTCAAAAACTGTCCGACCAATTGCTGTTTTTGCTCACGTGTTTGGAGCCTCTGAAGTTACAGTAAAACACAACTTGGGGGTGCCCAAACACAAAACGGTCTTGCCGAGCACACATACGTAAGGCGAAGATATATGCCAAGTAGCGTCGCGTCAGCCAGGAAAAATAAGTCGAGGAAACTGCAAGGCAAGATGAATGTAGAGCTGCTGTTCTTGTTGGTGCTAGAACATAAAGAACTACAGTAAATGACAAACACGACAGCGACTACAAACACCTTGATAAAAGAGAACTGTTACAGAGTGGTATTACAGAGCAAATGGGTGCCATCTAATGTCAGGGAATGAATTTGCATGTTCACTCGGCTCATTGTCACCGAAAATCGTTTGGGTGTGAACACGAAAAATACTTTGAAAAATGCTGGTGAATAACGTGCATCCGAATATTCGTCCTGGTGTGTACAACCCTTTGCAATGACACCTTAAAATAAGTTACATGATCTAATATTCTAAGACACTTATTGACCTTGACACACAATGTAATTTCCTACTTGTATTTATGTATGCTTTGTTTCCTGGTTGAGGATGCATTATATGACTTTAGTAGTACCTTATGCAGAAATTAGTTTTTTTTTTAGCAGTTAAGCCTAGTTAATTAATTTTCTTCTAAAACAATGATAAAATATCATGTAAAATGAGGTGTGAACATCTTTTTTTTCCACTGTGATATCTGAATGTCAGATGTTCACACTAAAATGTATATTTTCCACACACACAAAAAAAATCTTAGTCTAAATAACAGAAATTAAAAACATGTTACTCCTAGAAGATTTGTATTCAAATCATTGCTATCTTAATGTACTTTTTTATTAAAAGTACTTTTTATTGTACTTTTTAAGTACAAAAAAAGTCTGCAATAAAAAAAATGGGACAATAAGTGGGGTTTATCATAAACCCAGTCGACATTTGTATCTGTTAAATTATTAGGGCTAATTACATTCACTCTAAAAATGCTGGGTTGTTTTAACCCAACTTTGGGTAAAATATGGACAAACCCAAACGTTGGGTTAAAAATGTAATTTAAAAATGTAACCCAATGGCCCAATGATTTGTCCATATTTGACCCAAAGTTGGGTTAAAACAACCCAGCAATTTTTAAAGTGTTGTGAATACATTTTGAATCTGAATGCCTTCTGCAACAAGCTCTTTAGAGCGAGTAGCTCTTCTAGATTTGTGAAACTCAGAAGCTCCAAGGCAGATACATTCCTGATGATTGAAGAGTTGCTGCAAAAGAGCCCGACTCTCTCCTCCGCCCATTAACATCATGTCCACCCTACGCTCGCCAACCTTTCATTGCTCCATCTCACCATATTGACCCATTCCCTCAAAATGTCAGTCTGCTGACACCTGTGCACTACTTCTATGAATAGCCGAGTGTTAATTAACTCTACACATCTGTGTGCATGCAGCCATCCAATTTCCATATAACTTCATTAGCGAGTTATTACACTGGGTCTGGCTTAGACTCTACACCATTTTGAGTCAACGTGGGCCGGCAGAGATTCGGGTTCAGGTTGCAGGGTTCTTGATTTGTGGGGGTGAGTTGAGAAGGCAATCAACCGAGCCAAATCGTTAAAATGAAGGCAGATCATTAGATTTGAGCGAGAACACCTCTCTGCACGCCGGTGAGTTCGCCAAGCTCTTGCGGGTCACCAGGTTTCCAAGTCCAATAATTAGCGATAATGTAAGTGCCGTGCAGTAATAGAGACCAACATGAACCTCATTTTCAGGACTGACCCTGAAAAAGTTTCTTTCGACAGTCCGTCGCACAAAGTCAAGGTCGAGTAAGTGTGCGAGACTGACGCTAATCCAAATTGGTTATTTGACTGGGAAATAATTCGTCTTGTAGATTCTCTCCCACTCATTATTGAGTTGTTAACTCAGAACATACAGGAATCACTTGCGATTCGCTGATCATTACTGGTCTGTGGAAAGCAGTCACAGAGGTCATCTCCACTTGCGCTAAGGGAGCTAATGATTGAATACTATGGGTAATACTGTAGTTTTTCATGCTAGCTTTCTTTTTTCATCTTGGAAACAAGTTGAGTTGGAGAGGAGAGGAGGGTGATTATAAGAGAGATACTGTAGCCTCAAAAACACACAGCGATTCTTTAAGGGGTTCAATATTATTCATTATGCACAATCATAGTGTAATTTCAAGGTACAGATGGTGTGTCGAAAAGGGGTAATAAAACATCCCATGGAAAGGGGTTTGGAAATAGGATGGTTTAGATAAATTAACCATGGCGGAGTGCTAAACCGACAGCTGTTTCAATCCAAGTGTGTTTTAGAGCCAGTTGGTTGAAATTTCCACACAGGAGGCTTCATTAGCTCAATAGCTAGAGTGGATTGTAAACGGCTATCTAACACAGTCATACATGGCATTATTACACCAAACATTCTGTATAATACTGCAATAATGTGTTTTATTGTAATTAGATTTGGTGTGTATGCAAAAACTTCAGTCTTTTTCAACAAATAAGTTGGAACTGCACAGCCCTGAAGCAAACATTGGTGTAAGGCTGTGTGTCCACCAAAGCATTTTTAGGGAGCTGAAAACGCTAAAGACGCCTAGCTGTGGGCGCCTAGCTGTGGCAGCACAGCGTTTTTCTGTTGAGATATGATACAGAATATCCGCAGCACAGTTTACTTTTAACTGATTTTGCAGATAATTTGTTTCATACTAAAAAAATATTTTATCAATGTTGTTCGGTTAGCTCTGCTGGTTGATGTCGTTGTACAGAAATAATGTTGTGACAGTTGGTCAATGTAGTGTCAGTCCCGCCCCTCCTCCACTGTTATTGGACGGCTGGGTAAAAAGCACTGCGTTTTATCCAAAGTTGAAAATTTTTCAACTCTCGCGACCAGTAAAAAACGCTGGGCGCTCGGCGTAGTTTGCTCATGTAGTTTAAAAACGCGGCGCTCCCATTGAAAACAATTGAAAACATACACCAGGCGCGCGGAAAAATGCTTTGGTGGACAGACACATGGCCTTAGCCAAGTAAACAAATGCTGATGGCATTACCAAATAAACAAAATAGTGACACAATTTGTACAACTTCAAATGAAAATGTGAAGAGTGTAGTACTTGCAATGATGCCACAAAGCTAGTATTGTAAGTGTTGCTATGGGGTTCTTAAAGGGGATTTCACCCAAAAATAAAAATATGCCTTTTTTTTCTCCACTAGAAATGCAAGAAGATTTTTAGCTAGTGATTCTTATAATGCAAGTCAATGGCTACCGTCACTTTGAGTTAAAAAATAAAATAAAAAGGGTAGTTAACTTTAAAAAAAACATTTGCTGATAATTTACTCACCCCTGTGTCATCCAAGATGTCCATGTCTTTCTTTCTTCAGTCGAAAAGAAATTAAGGTTTTTGATAAAACATTCCAGGATTTTCTCCATGTAATAGACTTCAATGGAAACCAAAAGGTTCAAGGTCCAAATGAGAGTTTCAGTGCAGCTTCAAAGGGCTTTAAACAACACCAGATGATGAATAAGGGTCTTATCTAGCAAAACAATAGCTCATTTAAAAAAAAATAACAAAGTTTACGTTTTATAAGCACAAATGCTCGCCTTGCTCTGATCTGTGATGAGTGTTCGTGACTCTCCTGTTCAAACTCGTTCATCAAAATGAACAAATCTTTTTTCGAGTCATGACTCGAAGGGTTCTAGGTAAGACCCTTATTCATCGTCTGGTGTCGTTTAAAGCCCTTTGAAGCTGCACTGAAACTCTCATTTGGATCTTGAACCATTTGGTTCCCAATGAAGTCCATTATATGGAGAAAATCCTGGAATGTTTTCATCAAAAACCTTAATTTCTTTTCGACTGAAAGAAAGAAAGACGTGGACATCTTGGATGACATGGGGGTGAGTAAATTATCAGCAAACGTTTTTTTTAATTTTTTTTAATTTTATTTTAAGTGAACTACTCCTTTAACAGACAGAACTAAATGAATTACCGTGGCCCCTAGTGATAGAATAATGTCTAAACCTTATTAACTGTTCAACTAAAGGAAAAAAGACACCTACATATTGAATGGTCTGATGGTGAGTAAATGAATGGCATTGTTTTCATCTTTGGGTGAACTAACCCTTTGAGGGGTTCTGAGTGTTTTTTCCTGGTATTCTATGACTTAGCGCCACTATCTACAGTGGACAGTTTTATGTTTTTAACATTGCAAGGACAAATGACAAGCAATAAGTGAATCTACACTTTCAGTACAACATTAAAGGGCGGGTTTACTGCCATTTCACTTTTTTGATTTTAAATAGTGTGTAATGTTGCTGTTGGTGCATGAACAGTATCTGCAAAGTTGCAGCACTGAAAGTTTAGTGTAAGCAGAGATATTGTCTTTTAAAAATCAGGAAGTATAATTGCCTACAAAAACGACTCGTTTTGGACTACAGCTAGGTTATGGTACGTCACTAACCCACACATTTGCATCAACCACTCCCTCCGGAATATGCAGGAAAGGCCATGATCATATTTCAGCAGCTCCTCGTCGAGTGTGTTGTTGTTCACGCAGATGTCAGGTCTTCTGTGTTCGAACTTCCCACGGACGCTGTACTTCGACAACAATGGATACAATTTATGTTTGATTATGTTCCTGAAAGTGACGATCGTAATCTAGCTCTCTGTGCTGCGCATTTTACGGAAGACAGATTCCAGAATCTCCACGAGTTCAAAATTCAACAAGAAACTGTTACTAAACATGAAGCAGATCCAACTTTAAAACAAGAGGCAGACACAACCGGACACAACCTGTAAGTAGGCTAAGACTTAATCATTTTAAATGTATTTGCATGTATAATTCCAGACGTAGCCTTGTGTTTTATTATTTTTAAAATGCCAGCGCTGGCTTTATAGGCTTTATGGGCTAGCAGTTATGCTATTTTGTGTCAACGACAAACGCGTACAAACATTATGGACCTGAATTTTGTATAAGTACTAATGTTGTAAACGTATTTTTCATGTTAAATATGTTTTATGACGTTATTTTCGATTTGATCAAGAAC
Source organism: Hybognathus amarus (assembly GCA_030378365.1). NCBI lineage: Eukaryota > Metazoa > Chordata > Actinopteri > Cypriniformes > Leuciscidae > Hybognathus > Hybognathus amarus. The sequence continues at coordinate 441,193 of JAQIUQ010007241.1, forward strand.
GTAAACCTGCCAACGCTGTTTGAGTATAACATTAGTAGCCAGCCAGTTGCTATTGTTGCCAGTCAGATGCTGTTATGTAAAACAAACGTGCATAAAGTTAAAAAAATATAGCAAATTATCATTCAGAAACCTTTATTAAGAGCCGTGTGTGGTGAGGTTCTGTTTGACTCTCTTCATCGCGGCTTTCTCGGTCTGATTCTGCCTCAAACTGATACTGCAGTCTCGACATATATTTACTTCTGGACCGGAGCTCGCGTCTCCTGTAAAGCTAATGGGCGTTAACCTTCCGGACAACATGAGCGACAGTTTAGCCAATCACAACACACCAGCCCAAACGAACCAATCTGAGCCCACAACGTCATTCTGAGGGAGTGTTTTCATAGAATCAGGAAGTGAACCGGTCGTTCAGGGGACAGAGGAGAGCGCGGCTGACAATAAAGGTGAAATTTATGAAAAATAAGACTTTTAAAAAAAGAAAAACCACGGATACATGCTATATTGCACCCCATAAACACAATCATGCAAAGAAAAAAAGCAGTAAACCCCACCTTTAAAAGAAGGTCTCCTAATTACTGTATCTTAACAAGATAAAATGCTGCTGCTGTACGAACTATAAAAGGCGCCTTGCTTAAACCACCGAAGAGACAAATTAGTGATTGTGATCCAACAAATTAAATATTGAAAAATAAGATGACCTCATACTGAGAAAAGCCTGTGAAAAGTACATTTTCAGTGTTGTGTTGCACTGACAGCAATTTGCCCACAATGCACTGCGTGCTTAGTTTTACTCTGGACCCGAATCCTTCTAATTTATTGCACTGAAGAATTAAGCCAGTACTTATGTAATAATAATCAGCTTCAGCGATGGCTAATTTTTCTTGCTCAAATGCATTCCCATGAATACGGTTTTTAACACTGCAGCTTTGCTCCAAATTTAGTTAATTAGGGTTATTAGCAGGATAAATTAATTGTTTCGAACTTAATTCAAAATGCTTTAATTGCAGAACAAAAAGGGGTTCTCAAGACATAAATAGCTTCTTGTAAAGATTGTAAAGCAGTAAATACTAATTATTTTAATTTACTTCCCCAAGTGTTCAGGAGCAACTTGAAAAGCAGCGGTTTGTAAAGGCTCCCTTTTCATTAATGCTGTTTTGTTGTGCAAAAAGCATCTTAAGCCAGGCTAAGCTGGTTTCCTGGTCTGAAACTATTCTCTTAGCCTGGTAAGGATGGTCTGTTGGCTGGATTTTAGAAAGGTTTGGGTATTTTTAGCTGGTCAGGCTGGGAGAAGAGCTTGCTAACAACCACCAGCTATAAAAACTAAAACACCACCGGCCATTAAATCAACTAGACAACTGAAGACCAGCTTGGTGAGGATAGGAGACCAGCTTTACCCAATTAAAGCCAGCAAATCAGCTTAGGCTGGTTTAAGCAGGGGTTATTTTCAGCATTGAGGGATGTGCAAAGCAACACATTTACAAAATAAACCTCTAATTATCTCTTCACTATGGAAGCTTGTTTCCGCCACAGAATAAAACCTTTTTTTAATTATTATTATTTAATATATATATTACAATTCTGACTTTATTACACAATTTTGAATGTATTACACACAATTCTGACTTTTGTAACTCGCAAATGTGACTTTTTTTTCTCACAATTGCAAGTTTACATCTCAGAATTTTGTGATATACTGTAAAGTCGCAATTGCGAGTTACAAAACTTAGAATTGCATGATATAAAGTCACAATTGTGTGTGTAATTAAAGATCTGAAATTTGAGAAAAGGTGATATAACAGATGTATTTTATTTATTGCTCATAGGTACAATTTTTTAAATGGCATTGAAATGGTACATTGAAAATGTTGACCCTTTCTGCAACAGATCGACTCCGGTGCGGCAATGCATGCTCCACAGCGCTCGCGCCCACAGTCACTTCCCCCAAACGATCCTGTACTGTAAGTGGAGCCTGAAACTGATCATCCTCCATGTGGTGGTAATCAGACATTACCGGCCTGTCTCTCACGGGCTCAAATGCATAATCCATGCCGTTAAAAGTGCTCATTTTCATCTGTGTATACAGGACCACAGCTGTTGTATATGGAGCTCCGCAGATCCTACCATGCCAGTGACGTCATCGAAATTGCCAGCGCTAACAAGCGCAATTTTGCGTTGCTTATAAAAAGCTATATTAATATTTTTTATTAAAATGTTTAGTGTAATTTACTTTTAATTGTCATAAATAACACGTTTTCAATGTCGATTTTTTTCAGTTCAGTTCATCTTTAAGTCAAATTTATGTGATATAAAGTAGGGGTGTAACGGTACACAAAAATCACTTCAAGTCACGGTTCGGTACGTTTTCGATACAGCAAAAAGAAAGAAATGCCAGAGAAATTTCCTGATAAACGATCGAACTGATAAACAATCCGTGAAGCACATAATGAGTAGCGCAGTTTCGTTCTGCTTTCATTACGCTTGCCATTTGATGTTGCGCAACGTTGTGTTGGCCGTGCCAGCACGAATTTTGCCGGCAGGAAAAATGGTTCAAGCAACCGTTCGGTTTGTATGCGTACTCGAACTGGAAGTCTCAAAATGGTTCAAAAAGAATACATGTACCGTTACACCCCTAATATAAGTTGCAATTGCGATTGTGAGATATAAATCGCAATTCGGAGGGAAAGAAAATCTGAAAACGGAAATTATCTTTTAAAATGTTTTGTTCAGTGGCGAAAACAAGCTTCCATAATTCATTCATGAACTAAGCCAAAACATTAAATCTTAAAAATAACTAAGCAAAAAAAATTAAAAACCTAAGAACAGCTAATTCACTACAGTGATAATTTTCTAATACTAGCATTGGATTGCTAAGACTGAACTGTTGTTGTTTTGTCATCCTGAAGATTTGCTAATATTGAGTTGTTAGTCTGTTTTGTTGGCAGTGCTGTCATGGTAAAATAAAGAAAATGTGTTGCAATGTAATTAGAATATGCACCAATTTCCTTACCATTTAGTGTAAATGCTTTCTGGCTGGTTTGTTTAAAAGCAGCAGATTACATATACAGAGTTAAACCTAACAAAAATCTCAGTATTTTAAGCTACTTGAAACTGCCAAAAGATACAGAACGTTAATGCATACTGTATTTCTATTGAATTATATAATGTAAAAAATGGCAGCAACTTTCATTTTTAGTTTTTTTCAATAACCATGCATAAACAATATTCTCTCAAAAATACAAACATGTACATACATGTTGCTCACATATTATGGTAGCCCTGTTTGTGTTAAATATAGTGTAATTTCACCTGTGCCATTAATATGTTTATAAGCAACTGAAAAAAAGCACAAATGTCACAGCATGTCAAAACATCGCAAGGACCCCAAATACACCTTGGTCCCCAGGAGGTTAAACATGTTACAATGCCATATTCAGACAGATAGATAGTGGCTGTTAATGCGTGAAAATTCAAACTCAGCAGTAATAATCACCATGTTCATTATGATTTAAAGGGCTTTGATAACAATTCCCAGCTAAACTTGGTAATTATTCAACAAGAGAAATGGGCAAAGTTGTTCATTATTGTGCAACACAATTGACCCATGGCTAAGCCACGCCCCCTCCAATCACTTCGGTCACGGCAGTCAACATTCGGGGACAGGCGCTATGGCAGCTGTCACAGTAGGAGACATTTCACAGGAGGCAATTGGTGATTTTTGGAGACAGAAAGATTATATATCATCTCAAAGTCACCTAAAGGACTTTAACTACGCATTGAAGGATTATATTAATTATTTTATTGTTAAGAAGGTCGATGAAAAGCTTCAGCTCCAGGCAAAAATGTACACAGTGTAAACGTGATAAACCACATATTGTTGCCATCACCATTTGGTGCTACAGTATTTACATGAATCATTCAGCACAACATTGTTAACATTTGTTATGTACAACGCAGCTAGAAGCTAACGTTAACGTTTTCTAATGTTAGGATAACGTTAGCCTACGTTACCCCATTTTAAAGTTAATTTACAAGAAATAACTAATGAAAACTGACCAGTTTAGTTAGAAATGCAATGCATTTCAATGTACATGGAAGCAGAGAATTTCCGAGTGTATTGGCTTAGCTGCACACTGTGATTGGCTCATCGCGCTCTGAGGGCGTGGCTTAGCCATAGGTCAATTCCGGAAACTATATGCCAACTTACAGTGCTGGAAATATTTAGCGAAAAAGGAACTCTTTGGAAATTTTTGAACTCATCGTGCCCTCTATGAAAATGTAATGTGAAAGTTTTATGTCTACATATGTAGATAGAATATATTGTCTCTTTGAATGTTAAAGGGCGGGTTTACTGCTCTTTTCTTTGCATGATTGTGTTTATGGGGTGCAATATAACATGTATCCGTGGTTTTTCTTTTTTTAAAAGTCTTATTTTTCATAAATTTCACCTTTATTGTCAGCCACGCTCTCCCCTGTCCCCTGAACGAGCGGTTCACTTCCTGAGTCTATGAAAACACTCCCTCAGAACCACGTAGCGGGCTCAGATTGGTTCGTTTGGGCCGGTGTGTTGTGATTGGCTAAACTGTCGCTCACGTTGTCCGGAAATTAACGCCCATGACCTTTACGGGCGAAACGGGCGGGCATGCCAAATGTGGATGACATAGATGGTGGATACACGTAAATAATGATGTCGAGACTGCAGTATCAGTGAGGTAGAATTAGACAGAGAAAGCCGCGATGAATCGAGTCAAGCAGAACTTCACCACACACGGCTCTTAATAAAGGTTTCTGAATGATAATTTGCTTCATTTTTTAACTTTATACACGTTTGTTTTACACAATAGCATCTGACTGGCAACGATAGAAACTGACTGGCTAACTAATGTTAAACACAAACAGTGTTTGCAGGTTTACGTTCTTGATCAAATCGAAAATAAAGTCATAAAGCATATATATATGAAAAATACATTTACAACATTAGTACTTATACAAAATTCAGGTCCATAATGTTTGTACGCGTTTGCCGTAGACACAAAATAGCCAAACTAGTAGCCCATAAAGCCTACAAACCCAGCGCTGGCATTTGAAAAAAAAAAAAAAAACACAACGCTACGTCGGGAATTATACATGCAAATGCATTTAAAATGATGAAGTCTTAGCCTACTTACAGATTGTGTCCAACAACTGCTGACTTTTAACTGCTGGTTTTAAAGTTGGATTTGCTTCATGATTTAGAAACAGTTTCTTGTTAACGTTAATCCAGTGTTGAACTGGAGATTCTGTGAGATTCTGGAAGCTGTCTCGTAAATGCGCAGCACAGAGAGCTAGATTACCATCGTCACTTTCAGGAATATAATCAAACACAAATTGTATCCATTGTTGTCGAAGTATAGTGTCCGTGGGAAGCCCGAAACACAGAAGACCTGACCGCTGCGTGAACACCACTCACTCGACGCATGCCCTTTCCTGCATATTCCGGAGGGAGTGGTTGATGCAAATGTGTGGGTTAGTGATATGCCATAACCCAGCTGTAGTCCAAAACGAGTCGTTTTTGTGGGCAATTTTACTTCCTGATTTTTAAAAGACGATATCTTTGCTTACACTAAACTTTCAGTGCTGCAACTTTGCAGATACTGTTCATGCACCAACAGCAACATTACACACTATTTAAAATGAAAAAAGTGAAATCGCAGTAAACCCGCCCTTTAAATTTGGATTTATACACATTGCCCTGAGAAAACCAACTTGTCGTGTTGTAAACACACTGACCGAATGAAGAAGTGTGGCGGAGTAATTTACATATCATCGAAAAGTGGACGGGACACGTCTCCTGTGTCCCCGCGTAATCTAAGCTCATGCTTGCAGAACAAAACATGAACAACTATTTAATTCACTAAACTAGGGAAGATGGACATCATGTCACGTCAGATCTAGTCTCACTGCAACTAAAAGGAAAAAGTGAACTGTTACATGATGAAACAATCAGCAACCGCGTTCAGCAACTGTGCCCTGCAGGAGCGTAGTATCATGATGTTATGCTGCCACATTTTCTCCTTTTCCTCTCCTCTCTCATCCCCTTCTTCACGGGATCCCAGAGCTCTGTCACTCACTTTAAAGACCAAGAGCCCTTTACGTATCACGAGATCTAGAACGGGACCGACAGCCATGAATCAAAGTTGAATTTTGCCATTTGATCTGAGCCCATTTTATTGCTAACCCTCTGATTCAGCTTCAGCTTTTGGTAAGTTGCACGCTCCTGGAAAAGCACAAAGGGGAAACATTTGGGCTGAGCCGGCACGCATCTATTCCCCAGTCGACGAGCTGATGGTGCGAGCTGGGTTTGGTGCCGTGGGCCTCAACCGCATCTCTGCTCATTAACACAACATGTGCTGAGTGTGGATGTTCTTTGCGGTAAGGGGAAGCCACGGCAGTGTGAACACAGCTGTTAGCATTGCACAGCGGTGACAAAGACAAAGATGACTGAAGGGAAGTGCAGGGACTGGTATATTGTACTATCTGAGCTAAAAGCCTTGTGTTACAAGAGACAAGTGCAGTTTGATGAGTCCTTTGAACCACATTAGCCCTGTTAATGGCCCACTGTGATGTTATAACATCAGGTTTAGCTCTACTAACATAAACCTGCAGATGTTTTTCTTCTCTGTAAGATCACATTTACACAACTAATAGTTTGTGTTGGATGGAATATTTTGTGGATAGGCCTGACCATGAACTCACACAACCTGCAAACTTGACTTGAACACATCATCGTGTTTTACCGGACTGGATAAATCAACATTCAAAAAAGTAAAATGGCCCAAACACTTTTTTTATGTAATTCAGGGCTGGACATTAAGGCTTGGCCGCTTGTCCGGGACAAGTGGATTTTTTTGTAGGACAAGTAGAACAGAAAATTAGTTGTCCGAACCGGACAAGTTAAATTTCAAACAAAATAAAATGCCATGTTACTTCACGTTATATGTCTATTTTACAGATTTAATTTTACCGATTTGAAACTAACACATTTTTCGCGCTGCCTGTGAATGTCCTGAATGTGACTCACAGAAAGAGCGCGCGCCAGTAAAATGTGCATGCACAGACCGCACGCCACAAGTTCTATTTCGCGCTTGAATGAACATCAACAACACACACAATTAAGCCAAAATGTCATTTGTCGAGTATCTTCATGACATAAGAGCAGTCTTATGATGGACATAAAGAGTTGTGACTCAGGAGAGAATGAGGCGCGTGTGATATCCGTGTCTCTGTCCACAGGCTGCTCTTAAAGGGCCAGCTACCAATAAAGCGTTCTGTCAGTAAAGTTAATGAAAGAACAAAGGGAACAGAGAAAATTACTCACTGCTCTTGACTAAAGAACTTGTGTAGCTTCAATAAGTAGTAGTCTATATATAATTTATAATTTATGCAGCACAGACTGTTTGATAACTTTATTCAATTTCTATATATGTCCTACCTGTTAGACAGTTCATTTTTATCCAGACATCAATGGCTTATTGATCATTATAGGTGTTATCAATCGTTTAGTTGTTATTGCTAATTTCAGAATTATCACCAATCTGTGTGTACATTTGGTTTAGAACCAAACAAGTTGACTCATGAAACCATTTGTTTATTATATCGCAATCGCATATCACAACCACAATATTGACCTCAATAATCGCAATATGACTTTTTCCCCAAATCGTGCAGCCCTAGATAAAATTATAAATCTTTACCCGGACAAGTGACTTTTGTGCATGGACAAGTGAAACATAAATTTAATTGTCCGAAGGACAAGTGCCTCAAAAAGTTAATGTAAAGCCCTGTAATTAGTAATATGTCCAGATCATGCAGATATTAAAGATGCATTATGCAACATTTCATGTTAAAATACGCTTCTTTCTAACGCTAAAGTTCGAAATTTTCTAATTGCCTGATGGGCTGAATGAGCCCTTCTCTGATCACTGCGATTGCCTCTATAATCCTGTACAGTAAAATAAATAAGAGGGATTCGGGACGGAGCTTTGAGACTGGGCGTGACGTCATGCACGTTCACGCTCACCTGGCTATGTCTGGCAGGTTTGTGTATTCGCCGCCATTCTCCGTATTAGCAAAGACAACTTCGAGTGACACAACTTTAGTCAACTTTCGACAAAAGTAGAAGATGGATTCAAAGAGAACGGCCTGTAGTTCGATCCAAACCCCAATGCAAACTCCATGTAAGACAAAGAAAATAAACTTTTGTCTAGTGCCAGGCGTCGGAATAAGACGAGAGTCAACTTTGGGAAGCTTTCAACAAATGGAGAGATCTCCGGTCTGCTCTAGGGCTCAAACAGGAATACAAAGTAATAACTTATATTGTTCATAAACATGTTTCCATAATATAGAATCAGTAAGCACATAAAACAGTTCAACATGGAGATAGATGGAAACAAAAAACGAAGTTTTCTATACCCCTGTTTTGCCCTCACACACTAATAAGTGTGTAATTTACTCAAATGCCTTTCCTTTCATATATTAAAAATGACTTGCAGATTTATAACTTTATTACCTCTGAAAACCTTATGACTGTAACAGAAGATTTGTGTGGCTGATGGTCCTTTGGTTATGAACAGCTTGTGCACACCTCTGGTTGCAGTTTTGCTTGTCGCCAGAGAGGGCGTAGTTCTGCAAAAACTCAGATACTTGCGCAATGCACCTTTAAGTTTAAATTGAATGCTTTAATCATTAGATTTTGAGCGTGTAATGTCAATATCATAATTTTACAACACTGGGTGAAAGGTGTAGCAAAATGTGCCAGTGCACCTTACACATTACATGGATGGACGTTACTTCTCACCTGTTCCATGCGACATACATACTAATAGAAATAATATTTTTGATCATTCACGAGTTAAATATCGTCTATGTTCCAATTTTGAGTTTTAATCAAAATGTAATTATTATTGTTAAATGATAAGATCAAGTTGATTAAGGAATAAATTATTTCTTTGAGAATTTGAAAGTATCTGTGTAGCAATTTTGTATCTATCTATGTGGATTTTATTCATTTTAAAATATACTAAATCTGTCCAGTTTTCTTATCTGTCTTATTCAGTAAGTCAGACTGTATTGTGTGAATTTTAAATGTGTAAGAATATTAGGATATGGAAAATAACCAGTGTTTTTTTTTTTTTTTTTTTTTTTTTTTTTTCATTTCAGAATGCCACCAACCATGATCAACAGATTGTATTATGTCCCAAAATGGGAAAATTGATTTTGAAATGGATTCTGATAGAAGTGATGAAGAGGAATGTGGAGATGCCTGTGAACTGAATCACTCATCTGATGATTATGTGGACATTATGCCAACAAAAGTCATTTAAGAACGCAGACCTGATAAAGCTGATAAAGGATGATAAAGGATTTTATCAGTCCCAACACTGATTTATCAAGTCAGGATATCACTAATGATGTCTTCATACACCAATGTAGTATATCTGAAAGTTTTTTGTCAGAAGACATGGACAAAATAGAGAATGCTGCAGATACTGTGGTAACGGCCAACACACTTTACAACATGGGTAATGTCCGCCTCTGCTTCTCCGAGGACAAAACTGCCTTTGGGACTATTGTAATTGAATATGGCTATGAACAGGGCTAAATCATATAAATGCCAAAGTTTTTATTCAGTTCATGGGATTTTATAAATACAATCAGATTTTTATTTTATTATTATTTTTCATAAAAATATGACTTGTCCAGTTATTAATATTGTGTAATAATTAGTGTACATATGCTTCTGTGATGGGGCTACACAAGCAATACACCCTGTAAATGAACCCTTAGGTGTTCTCTACATGTTTCATGAAAGTGAGAGAAATCAGTGAACATTTTCTACCCAACAAGCCCAACATTGCAATATTGCAATAGTACATTTCCCTAATTAGAGTCTTCTTAATAACATGTTAAAGGTGGGGGTAATTCATTACCAAATGACTACCAGAAACCAGACTCTTTAAATAGTGAAAGCAAATCATTTTTAATTTATTTGTATGGTGGAATTTAATTACCATTGTAGCTCAAAATGCTGTGAATATCACCAACAATCAAAATACACCAACTGTCTTCAGCTAAATTTGATTAAACTCAAAATCATTTGGTTCTGGTGTCTGGATTTACATTTTACATAATCCGTTATAAGTGCTAAATTCCCAGCCTTATATGTGAAAGTTTATTTTTAAGGCTATAAACAGAAGAATTGCTTTCTTAATACTACTATAGCTGTCAATCAAATGGGTCTCTGGTGAACCACAGTAGCAAACGTAAGTTGTCTCTAAGAGTTTGAGTGCATTTGTCCTTCTGCAAAATGTACTTGGACTCTTTTTCCTGAAGATCAGATACAGAAGGATGATGTGCTGAATCCATAAAACCTCACCAATGGTACAAACACAAGCCAAGATGAAGAACTACCTGCCCAAACAGTTTGTCTCAAGGTCATGCAAATACACACGAGGCCTCAGCGTCTGATTTGCTTCAGTGTGTCGCCCTTTATTTGCACAGCCAGCTTTCCTGAGCTGCCGGAAGGCTGGAATACTTCTCCTGCTTAACTCGCTGCTCAGGGATTAGCTCAGTGACATTTGTTGGCATGTTTCAAGAGTACAAAGGGATTCAGATTTGCCTCCTTGTCAGGATAATCTACAGATTGCAGTCCAAGACAGCAAAAAGCTGCCTACTCATCTTTTCCCTCTTGATTTAAAGCCCGCTACACAAGAGGAAACCAATGCAGCTGGAAATGTCAGGAAGTTTAGTTCGGAAATCAGCTGAGACAAAAGCATCAACTATGAGTCTAAACAACATGTTCTGAACTGTTGTAAGAGATAAGTACATCTTGTCTCCAGGATCACTTCAAATAGGAAAGGCTTCAAGAAAGACCTTAAATATGTAACAAATCAAAACAACACTTCTTCACTCACTAAGTGTTCCTGTCAAAACAAGAAGCATTACATCATTGATGTCATCTAGAGGTACTTTATGATGTTGTAGGTTTAACAGGCTATGGGTAGTCAATAACAGCATGCTGTGTTTGACTCCTGGTAAATTGCACTCAGATTGACTTATTTGAGATGGAAAGCAGTAACCTAAAACACACTCACAACAGCAGGATCCAAGTTAATCTCAGCGGTGCTCATCTCCTTTACAGTGAATCCAAAGATCCTAACACGGGTGCATCGTTAATACCTCAGAAACAACGATCGATCTGAAAACACCATGCCTGGATCAGCTCAATCCAACTACACCGACAGAGATGTGATGACTATATCTCACTCATAGCGATAATATGATTCTTCTCACCTCCTTACACTATGACTAGCCCAATGTTTGCAAGATACCCACTCTCCAAGGACACAAGTCTTGCTTCCTTCAATCAAGCTCAAAGCTGAAATGGCTTCTTTTGAAAAAAGAAAAAAAACCTCTCAAAATCACAAACTGACACGCAATGACAACTCCGTCATGCTGTGAATTTGAGCTCTGATGGCAGCTGAGTTATGACACAACTGAGGCACTAGTCGGTGCTAACGGAAATATCCTTTTATGACCTTGTCCCTAATGGAGTCTAATGGTTTATGATGTGTAGTGCTGGAGAGAAAGGTCATCTGAGGTTTCACTACATGCAGTCCCCTTTCCGATGAATAATGGGAAGGATTTATCATTTCTAGAATTTTTATCACGGTTAAACAGAGGTGCCTCTGGTCAAATCTGAGGGAATCCTCTTCATTGGTAATGCTGAACCAGAACAGATTTACTGCCCTTGGCTAAACTTGGCATGAGGTTAGCACCATCATATCCGTATGATTTCAAACATGATTGGGATAGCTGTATTGAATTTAAGGTGAAGAAATGGGAAGCTGGTGAATGATAGTAGGGGGTCAATAGGGCTTTAAGCAGACCCAAACAGGTAACACCTTCATAAGCTCAAATCACATTACTCTTTAAAGGAAAATAATTGCAATGCTTCTGCCCTCTAGTTTTATACCTTTTACACCAGGAATGAACAGCCATCCAAATGTGAGTAGAAAGCACTACTTGTCCAAAATTCAAGAATAAATGGTCCTCTGAATGAAGTTTCCTTTCTATAGATCTCGAAAGCCTCAGCAGGTCAATGATGAGGTTAAGCCTTCTAGAGACTGAACCGATCAATATAACTTGGCCAGACCATTATACCCAGCCCTATAGCCAAGTGACAACTCTTTTTTAACAAAGTAACTCCAATTGGAAAGACTCTTATCATTTGTGGAAAAGCTTGAGGTAAAGAGTAAATTCAGTCTAGGTTTGAGTTCTTCTGGCGGTTTTGGACAAACTACTTATCACATGTCAATTAACTTAACACAAGTCGATAAAGCGTCAGATCTGTACTGGTGTAAGTACATGTTTTCTGGCTCAACTTTACTGTCAATTGTATTCCTGTCTTGAAAGAGATTGGCACAAGTGCCAATTGACACATTTAAAATGGAGGAGCGCTTTGGCCATGAGCCCTTGTGGAATATCACGATTCCTGGAACAACGTTCAACACTGGAACTGGAGCATGATTGAGCAATTAGGGCTTTCAATCTGCAGGCAGCCGTCGACACTCATTAGCTCTCACCAGCAGAATCCACATTTTACACCCACCACCAACCTGAGGGTGGTCAGTCGGAATGATGTTAAGCAAAACACTTCAACATGCTTATTAGCACAAGCTGCCAAGCGCCAAGATAAATCCAGACGGACCGTTTGCCATAAATGAGGCCATGATAAAGATGGAACGGCATGAAATGCAACCCAGCACGGACAAAGATAGCCTTGTCTGTGGGTGGCCAGGTTTTAATTCTTTGTTCTCTTCTGTCCTGCAACAAAGACCAGTCTGGGACCTCAGGAAAAACAGAAAAATCAACAAAAATAGGGCTGCTAAACGATTAATCACGATTAATCGACATCCAAAATAAAAGTTTGTGTTTACATAATATATGTGGGTGCACTGTGTATAATTATTTTGTATATAAATACACACACATGCATGTATATATTTAAGAAATATTTTCATGTATATAGATTTATATATAATTAATATTATAAATAAATTTAAATATTTTATATATAATTATTTTTTTTAAATATACATGCATGTGTGTGTATTTATATCCAAAATAATTATACATAGTGCACCCACATATATTATGTACACACACACTTTTATTTTCGGATGCAATTAATTCCGATTAATTGTTTGACAGCCCTAAAAAGAGAAACTTCACAGTAACTCATTTGAACGATGTTTTCATCTGTGTTAAATTAAATATGGCATTTTCCATCATCTGAGCAAAAATAGATCTCATATCAAGATTACTTGAAGTTTGTTTCAAACTGTAAGCTGTAAAGGTCAAGATGGACTCAAGGTACACCTAAAGAAAATGCATAAAACCCTGTTCACAGTCACACTCGCAGTGATTTGCAGCATCAAAACAATGGAAAAAATCGTTCAATTTCAATGAGAGTCTGATTTCAATTGACAAGAGGGGCAGCATCGTTGGCTACACAATATGGACACGTCCAGCCACTTGACAGGGTTGAGAGTAGTATAACTATGCAAATGAGCTGATTTATGATGCACGAATACAAATGGGAGGAAAGACAGTGAAGTGCACATATAGGCAAGATGGGAAAGAATATAGTGTGGGATTTTACTCTTCTATATGATTGGTGTCTCTCCCCATGCAAGGATATAATAAAAAAAATTCAATATAGTCTAAGGATGTACAGAGACCAGGCAACTGTCAACTGTTACACTGTCAGAGTGTAAAAATGTTGATTCTTCTGTAAAATTACTTAAACCTCCAGCTGCTCCCTTTCAAAATAATAAGTGATGTGAACTTTACAGTCCCTTGACATGACAGAACATAGCAACAGCAAAAGGTTTCAATTTGAAAAAAAGCTGTTTGAGGCAACAGACAATAGCACACTTAGACCAGAAAGAGAGAGAGACAGAGAAAGAGAAAAGTTTATGGCAGTGCCATTCTGCTGGAGTGACCAGCTGCAAAGTAATCTGAACTTCAAAAATACCCACAGTAATTCGGCAATTTCAGACGTTCAGAAACTGAGTTGGTCTCTGACATTTCAAGCGGCGCAAAACCTTTTGGAACAAAAATCCATTCCCAATTTAGTGCAGCATGGAGCGATCCATACTCACTAGAATTCATGTCAAGGACAGAGGAAAATCTTCGGAGAATGGGGAACAAAATTAGAGAGGAATGTCAGATGACCTTCTATTGATTAGGTCACATCATGGACTTGAGAGAAAAAAAAAATAACAGAAAATGTATTGAAAGACTAAGTAACTTGCAACATCTAATACAATAATTAAACATCCACACTCTCACACTGAGATAATGACATGGCAAGTCCTGCAGGGACATGCTATACTCCATGTTCAATTATAAAATATTAAATAAAATAAAACAAATAATAAAAAATAAGAAATGTACATACCATGGATATTTGACAAGTAACACACACACATATATAAGTGCTGTCAAACAATTAAAATATTTAATCGTGATTAATCGCATTAATGTCATAGATAACTCGCGATTAATCACACATTTTAATCTATTCTAAAAGTCTCTTGATTTATTTTTGTCCCTTTTTTCTCAATTTAATGCTCTTATCAACATAGCATTTTCTATATATATAAATATAAACAATGCCAGATATGGTGTTCAATTTAAAACTAACATTCTCACTTGGGGCAAATAATCTCTCACACAATGTAACACTGTCCATCAATAAAAGGGTGAAAGAAATACTGACGAGGTCCTGATATTGACGAGGGGGCGGAGAAGTCGCATCAGCTGTGTGTGTGTGTGTGTGTGTGTGTGTGTGATGTGCTTGGCCATCATCAAGTGGTGTTTCAGGTCGTGCTGCGAAGATAATAGCTCAGTTCACAACGACAAAACACACAGATCATTTTGGTCAATGGAATTTGGCAACTTTGGCAAAGTAAAATTTCCATTCAGAATCTCATTGGCATCCATTTCGGCATCTCGCGCTCGTCATCCACTCAAAATGGAACGTTAACCAACTATTTGGCCGCCTCGCAAGCCTAAACGAGTGTGTGCGGCATGCCTGTTGTTTTGTTTCCGGTCTAGCTACATACACTTATGCTTTGGTCGACAAAGCAACAACACATCCTCGCGCGCGCAAGCCATTGATATTAATAGGTTTCATAGCGCAGCACCCGTCCTGTTGCAAAGCAACATATATATATATATATATATATATATATATATATATATATATATATATATATATATATATATATACACACATATATATACACTCACCGGCCACTTTATTAGGTACCCCATGCTAGTAACGGGTTGGACCCCCTTTTGCCTTCAGAACTGCCTCAATTCTTCGTGGCATAGATTCAACAAGGTGCTGGAAGCATTCCTCAGGGAGTTTGGTCCATATTGACATGATGGCATCACACAGTTGCCACAGATTTGTCGGCTGCACATCCATGATGCGATCTGCCGTTCCACCACATCCCAAAGATGCTCTATTGGATTGAGATCTGGTGACTGTGGAGGCCATTTGAGTACAGCGAACTCATTGTCATGTTCAAGAAACCAGTCTGAGATGATTCCAGCTTTATGACATGGCGCATTATCCTGCTGAAAGTAGCCATCAGAAGTTGGGTACATTGTGGTCATAAAGGGATGGACATGGTCAGCAACAATACTCAGGTAGGCTGTGGCGTTGCAACGATGCTCAATTGGTACCAAGGGGCCCAAAGAGTGCCAAGAAAATATTCCCCACACCATGACACCACCACCACCAGCCTGAACCGTTGATACAAGGCAGGATGGATCCATGCTTTCATGTAGTAGACGCCAAATTCTGACCCTACCATCCGAATGTCGCAGCAGAAATCGAGACTCATCAGACCAGGCAACGTTTTTCCAATCTTCTATTGTCCAATTTCGATGAGCTTGTGCAAATTGTAGCCTCAGTTTCCTGTTCTTAGCTGAAAGGAGTGGCACCCAGTGTGGTCTTCTGCTGCTGTAGCCCATCTGCCTCAAAGTTCGACGTACTGTGCCTTCAGAGATGCTCTTCTGCCCACCTTGGTTGTAACGGGTGGTTATTTGAGTCACTGTTGCCCTTCTATCAGCTCGAACCAAGTCTGGCCATTCTCCTCTGACCTCTGGCATCAACAAGGCATTTCCGCCCACAGAACTGCCGCTCACTGGATGTTTTTCTTTTCGGACCATTCTCTGTAAACCCTAGAGATGGTTGTG